>CM010619.1:29576483-30176483 GCA_003430845.1 Xanthoceras sorbifolium
CCAATCACCCATTATATTTTACCATTCTACTTAGAAATAAATTCATAATATAGATATAAATAGTTAAAATTCATGACAATGATCAAGCACAAGGCCTGGCAACAAGAAGCCAAAAAACAGTTATATATAGCTAACTAAAATCAAGCAAAAGTTGTAGTTAAACAAATTTTAAGAGTAAATTAGAAGAAGTTTGAGGTGGGTACCTGTTAGTTATTGGGGATTTGAAAAACATGGAGGGCGAGAATGGGTTGCATTGTTTGGGTGCGAAGCTGTACATGCAGTTCATGTAGCAGAAACAGTAATGTAATGTTGTAGTTTAGTGGTGATGTGTTTTGTGTTGTGACATCCACTGGAGATTCTTATCCACAAATTTTTATCAGAAATAGATTTTTGGATAATATTTTGAGGCTGTTAAAGGGTTGATGCCAATTAATACAATTTCATTATTTGTGGCAGCAGCTTCTGCTACCACAGCTTTTAAGCTATTGTCAAAACTTTAAACAAAAATTCCCAGATACTATTTTTTATTTTGTTTTTTCCTTTAGGGAGATTACTGCTTACCACTATATATATATATATCTTTTTTATTGCATAGCAAAGATTTTAAGATATAGATTTGCCTGTTAAATTAACTAGTATCTACAATTAAGACAGGTTTTCAACAACAGTGGGGTTGTGATTTATTGGAAGCCTTTTCTTGGCTGTGTGTGTGCGTGTGGTGCAAATTGCACCCCCCTTTTTTTTCTTTTTTTTTCTTTCTTCAAGAAAATCCATATAAAAACGAAATAAAAGGAAAAATCTATGATTTTAAGATCTAATGGCAGCACTTTTTCTGTAAACTAAACGAAGATATTCGAGTTTGAGTTTGCGAGAATTAGATTTTTATTAAATATTCAATTAGTAGTCAACAATATCAATTGTCAAACAAAAAAGTTATATAAATTTGAAAAAGATTGGATCTCTTCTCACAAGTTGTAACTCTAAGGGTACGTTTGGTGCGTATGATTGGATTAGACTATTTTTATGGAATAGAAATGGATTGAATTTGATTGAATTGGATTACATTGGATTAGATTGGACTGGACTAAATTAGTACTGTGATGTGATTGGTGCAGTATGGATTGGACTAAAAATAGTATTGTATCTTGTTTGACATAGTATGGGAAGAGATAAAATCATAATAGATTAAATTAATTTTTATATAAAATAAAATTATTTTAAACTAAATTAAATTTATTTTAAATCAAATTAAAAAATATATTTAAATTAAAAAATATATTTTTGAATAAACAAAATATTTTATTTTTTAAAATAAATAAAATTATTTTAAATTAATTTTAAATAAAATAAGATGATTTTAAATTAAATAAAAATAAAATATTAAATTAAATTTAGTTAAAAAAATATTTTTTGAATAAATTAAATATTATTTCAAAAAAATTAAATTAAATATTTAAATTATTTTTTAAAATAAATAAAACCATTTAAAATTAATTTTTATTTATATTAAGTATTATGTTATATTAAAAAATAAAATAAAATAAAAAAAGATGGGACAATTTTATCCCATCTCTTTAGTCCTACCAAAATGGGATAAGGGACTATTGGAATTGAACATGTCCAATCCAAATATGTCACAAACACATAATTGAACTAAAATTAGTCAAATTCTTTCTTTATCCCATCAAACAAACACACCCTAATTGTTGTGTATACCATATTGTTGTATAATATAATAGGAGGGTTATGTGTAATTATAATAGACACCGAATGCATAAGTGAGCTACATGCAATAATGATAGCCGCTAATGAATAGTTAAACTACTAATAATAATGTAAGAATAATTGGGCGTGAATATTGTCATATGATTGGTTATAACTTATAAATAAGAGCAAATTACACACAACTTATATGGGATTTGCTTCTTTGAAACCAGAAATAACTTTATGATTAATCTACACAAAACTCCATCACTGTTGGTTAGCATAATTAAATTTAGGGATAATTGCACTAAAGTACCCTAACGTTTGGCTATATTACAATGAAATCGTGAGTTTAGCCTTAATTGCATGTTAGTACCTTTGACCACGTTGACCGGTATGTTGACTTTGACTTTTTGGTAAAAAGACAAAATTGCCCCTGGTTTAAAAAAAATAAATTAAATAAAAATTTAAAAAAATTGAAAAAATTTAAAAATTTAAAAATGGATCTCCACCGTCCATCAAGATTGATGGACGGTGGAGATACATTTAAAATAAAAAATAAAAATTTAAAATCAAATAATTAAAAAAATATTTTATATTAAAAAAAAATTAGTGTTCTTGGTGGAGATCCAGATTGGATCTCCACCGTCCATCAACATTGATGGACGGTGGAGATCCAATCTGGATCTCCACCAAGAACATCAAGAACAGAGCAAAACAAAAAAAAAAAATTTCTTCAAACGCGAACCCAGATCTGGGTTCGCGTTCGAACCCAGCTGCTGGGTTCGAAGGCGAACCCAGCTCTGGGTTCGAAGTCGAACCCAGATTTCTGGGTTCGAAGTCGAACCCAGTTTCTGGGTTCGCCTTCGAACCCAGAAACTGGGTTCGTCTTCGAACCCAGCTGTCGCCGATGGAGCAGCACTCCATCGGCGACGGAGCAGATGCTCCATCAACGGGAGCAGATCTGCTCCCGTTGATGGAGCAAATCGAGTTTTCGAAATTTTTTTTTTTTTTTTTTTGTGTTCTTGTTTGTTCTTGGTGTTCTTGGTGGATGTAGCACCCCCCGACCCGATCTGGCCGGACCGACCCGGGGAGCGCTACACGGACTTTCAAAACTTTTTCAAAACTTCATTTTACATTTCAAAATCATTGTGAGCCCATAAAAATAATTAAACTTTTTACGAAAATTCGGCAGAGTACCGTTTATTTTTCGGACTTTCCAAAAACCTGCTTTTTCACAAATCAATTCCAATACAATTTCCAACAACACTTCTATACAATTTCAAACAGTTGCGCACTCTGCCGTTTAGTGCGACTTATCAAAACAGTTTATAAAATAAAACAAACAGACTTTAATAGTTACAAACATTTTTAACAATAAAAGACATAAATCATAAACTAAATAATTACAAAACATTTTACAAAACATATTTACAAGTTCCCTGTATATGCATGCTTTCAGAATATATATACACATAACAAAAATATAGCTACCCAACTGTACAATCTCTGTGACTCGGTCTGCAACTTGCTCTTCCTTCAGTCTCTAGCCTCCTCTGAATTCCTGGTACCTACGCGTTAGAAACAAACTAACGCGCTAAGCATAAAGCTTAGTGGGTGTACTATAAACTCAATTAAATAAAATCATACATAACTTTTATTAATAAACAAATCACAATATATATATATATATATATATATATATCAATTTAAATCATGTTCAAAACAATTACATTTCAGAATCAAAGTATATAATAATTTTAAGCACTTTAACTTCAATAATGAGGTCAATATAATTTCGATCAATAAAAGCATTCAATACACTTTTCAATTCTAATCAATTTTGGCCCACTAGAATACTAAACATTCTAGGACTGGAATATGGGTCAATGTGACGTCCGGGGTTGCCCCGCAACAATAGTCACTGATATCACGTGATTGTCCGAGATTGCCCCGCAACAACAATCACTAATATCATCGCGATTGTCCGAGATTGCCCCGCAACAACAATCGCTAGTATCATTGTGATCGTCCGAGATTGCCCCGCAACAACGATCACTAAAATCGGTGTGATTGTCCGAGATTGCCCCGCAACAACAATCACACAATAATAACGGCGCAGTACTGCTAGGTAAAACCCAGCTGGTATACCAACCTCCTATATCCATTTCTATGTCTAAGTATCCTAGGGCCGTTACAATAAATAAATCCACAATCAAGTCCAAAATCAACATTTAATCAACACATCTCAAATTTTTATACAATATTCTTCAAGAAAATAAACAATAACCATATAAAAGTCTAAATCAACTTTTTAAAACAAATTCGAATTATTCGAAATGCAATCAAGTGTATCAAGCATCAATTTCACATATTTTTATACAAAAATCGAAAACGAAAGTTTTCAACGAAGTCGAAAACTACAACGAAATCAAAACAAAAACGAAAACGAAACTAAAACGAATACGTAAATGAAATACTTCTCAAAACGGTTTCGAAAACGAGAGTACATCTACCTCGGTACCGTTTTTCGTTCGACCAACCGCGGTTCCACGATTTCTTTCCCTTCTCTTTTTCCTTTCTTCTTCTTCCTCTTCTTCCTCTTTTTCTTTTCTTTTCTTTCTTCTTCTTCTCTCTTCTTCTTCTTCTCTCTTTTCTCTCCTTTTCTCTCTTTTTTCTCGGCTCTTTCTCTCTCTTTCTCTTCTGTTCTGTTTTCTCGCTTCTGCGAGAAACTTCTTCTTTTTTTTATATTTTTTTCGCTACCGCGACCGCCGTCGCGACCTGTGGTCGCGGCACCAGGTCGCGATGCTCACTGGAATGCGCGCACCGCCTTCCTCGCGAGCGCGCCTTGGTCGCGCGAGTGGTCGCGCTGCTCTCTGCCCGTTTTTGCCATTTTCATCGCGAGCAAGCCATCGCGACCTGTGGTCGCGGTGACTGGTCGCGATGCTCACTGCCCGAAATTGCGTTTTTCACCGCGAGCGAGCCATCGCGACCTGTGGTCGCGGTGACCAGGTCGCGATGCTCTCTGGTTCAGTTTTCCAATTTTTTTTTTTTTTTTTACTTCTTCATTTTATTTTTCATTTTTCACTATTCAATCCGGTCCGCTGGAAATCATAAAATAAACATGCATTTAATTGCATTTACACCCCCCTCAAATAGTAAAATTTATTTTCACATATTTCACATATATCAAAAAATTCATTACCCAAAATCCGGGATGTTACAGTGGAGATCCAGATTGGATCTCCACCGTCCATCATCATTGATGGACGGTGGAGATCCAATCTGGATCTCCACCAAGAAACACCAAAAAATTTTTTAATATAAAATATTTTTTTTAATTATTTTTAATTATATAATTTTAATTATTTTTTTTTTAAAATGTATCTCCACCATCCATCAATCTTGATGGACGGTGGAGATCTATTTTTAAAAATTTTAATTTTTAAAAATTTTTATTTAATTTTTTTTTAACCAGGGGCAATTTTGTCTTTTTACCAAAAAAGTCAAAGTCAACATACCGGTCAACTTGGTCAAGGGTACTAATATGCAATTAATCAGTTAGTTAAGGGTATTAACATGCAATTAAGGCTAAACTCACGATTTCATTGCAATATAGCCAAACGTCAGGGCACTTTATTGCAATTAACCCTTAAATTTAATTGTAAAATTGGTATTTTTGTGTTTTTTACTTATTTTTAAAAAAAATTTAAAAAAAAAATTTAGAATCTGAACAATAGAGTTTAAATATAAAATTTTAAAACATTAAAACAAAAAAATTTTGAAAAAAAGAAAAAAAGGTGGAGAGGATCTCCTCCTAATCTCCATCCATAGAGACTGCTCCATCTTGGAGACGAGCTTGTCTTTATCGATGGAGACGAGCTCATCTCCATCGATGGAGACCTCGTCTCTGTCGCTGCAGACCGTCTAGATCTCCATCCATGGAGACGAGGTCTCCATTTCGATGGAGATCATATCTCCATCTATGGAGATCTGATCTCCATCTAAGGCAGTTCAGATCATCCATCAGATCACGTGATGGACGATTCAGATTTGATATGGGTATTTTCTTTTCTTTTTATTGGTCAATATCCAATCTGGGCCGTTCATCAGATCTGATGGACAATCTACATTGGATCTGAACATTTTTTTTTTAGATTGAGTTTGGATAAATCTTAAAAAATTATTTAAAAACTTAAAAAATGTCCATTTCAATCTTAAAAAATTATTTAAAAACTTAAAAAATTATCCATTTATCCAAACTCAACAAAAAATAAACCATTTTTTTTAGATGGACGGTCCAGATTTGATATGGACATTTTTTTGTTTTTCGTTTTTATTTTTTGTTGAAATTAGTTTGGTTTTTTATTTTCTTTTTTTTTTAAAAAAAAATAAATTGATGGCATGTTACTAATTTTATTAAAACAGTAGAAGGGTATTATGGTCTTTTTGTTGGTTAAATAAAGTCAACCATTAATACTAACAAATCTCACTAATGGCAAGTAGGTTATGTGCAAAAGTTTTATAAGTTGTTTCTGTTTGTAAAGAGGCAAACCTCATGTGAGTTGTATGTAATTTACTCTGTAAATAATTATGATAATCACCATATAAATAGTTAAACTACTAGTAATAATGTATGAATAATTATGCGTGAATAGTGTTAGAGGATTGGTTATAAATATATTAGTCTCTGGAAGTGTAGAACTCAGAGTTAGAGTGAAGCAATCCATTGTGTACATTATTTCTAATATATTCCTTTGGTATTAAAGTAGTTATTCAACCGCTAATACAAAAAATAAAATAACTCATGTGAATAACGCGTGTGTATATATCTGAGGTGATTAGTTATTCATATGAAATAATATAATTTTAGTGAATTAAGTAAATTGCACCCAATGCATTATCGAATATCTCAAAAAAGAATGTTAAGAAAATAATCATATAATCTACTTTATATATGGAATAGTGGCATATTATAAGTAATTGATGTTATGAAATTGATTTAATAATATGTTCATCATACTCACATTAATAAAGTTGAGAGTTTAAATCATATTTACTTTTCTTTAATCTTAACATTATAATTAAAAAAAATATTAGTGACAGTAGACTCGTACATGCTGACCTAGTGGTTACAGAATCCGTGGTCTATTCCCAAAAAAATAAATTTATAATTTTAGAGTGCTGATACTTATTTTACACAATTTATTTATAAACCCTGTTAAATAATTAATATACCTAATTTAATTCTTACATCACTATATTTATTAAAAATTACCTAAATATCCATTATATTTCTTTTCATACTTAATTTTTCTTTAAAAAATTTTAAAAAAATCTCTTCAATAAATATCAACCTATACCTCATCTTTTCTTTTTGTTGAAAGTTATGTCCCACTCTTTATTTATTGATATAATTTATAACCATATATAAAAGAAAACAAAAAAAAAAGTCATTTTAAAATTTATGGAGATACATGTTGTATGATCAAAGTCCTCTTAAATTGTACATTCATTCATAACTCAAGTGGTTTATGCACCTCTCTTCTACTGTAATTGTGAAGGTTCAAGTCTCACTTTGTGTATTAACACCTTTGGTATGAAAAAATCAATAAGGGGAAAAAACTACGTATACATACTGATATAAAAGAAAAAAAAATCATTTTAAAATTTATAGACGTACATGTAGTATGATCAAAGTCCTCTTAAATTGCACATCTATTCATATCTCAAAGTTATCTTAAACTGCACATCCACTTATAACTCTAGTTGTTTTTGTACATCTCTTTCACAGTAATGATGAGAGTTCAAATTTTATTTTATGTATTTATTAGTATGTATATATAGTTTTCTTCTCTTATTAATTCTTTTATACCATGAGTGTAAATTATATAATTATATATTTACCATTTAATTTTAAAAATTATTTACTTTGACTGCTCCTAAATATTGTATGTTATTACACTGCCCACCAAATAAAAATTTTTCTAGCTATGTTTTCGGTGACAAATGACAATCATGGATACTTTCACAAACCAACAATCAAAGCTAGAAAATAAAATTCTTCTCAACTTAGAATAGAGAAAAGTCAAGAATAGGAATATTTGCTTTTACTGCTAGCTAGGATTTGGACAACCTATAAATATATTTTTTTTTAAAAGGAAAAGGAATTTATTAAACCGAAGAAAACCTGGAATCATCCAAAATCAACGTAAAAATACTTAAAATGCCTCTAAATGTGGGTAAAATAGGTCTTAATTAATTGTTGATTCGATTGCAATAACATATGAGTTGCATTTTTATTTATATTTTAAATCAATACTGCTTCTGCTAGCTTCGAAAAATAACTCCTATTTGTTGATTCGAAAAATAATAAAATATAATATTTTAGAAGCTTAAAATAATAAATTTATATCCCCAAATATATCATTTTTATTCTCCTTACACTTTATGATATTATTGATAATTAATAATTATGTAAATAAGAAGGACACTAACCATTTAAGTTATAAATGTATATGCACATCCACTTGTAGTAAAGTGATTAGTGCACCTCCCTCCTACCTGATAGTTAATATCCGGACCGCACATTTAGTAGTTAATCTCAGCATGTCCCGACAGTTGTTGATATTGTAATTGTACCCCTTTAAAAAAAAATTATAAATATATATTTATAATATATTAGTTGTATCCAAGTTTCCTTTTTCCATGAGATTGCGTATAAATGTTTACTTTGACCGCAGAGCCCATGAAAATTACATTATACACCTTAAAAATGACCAGGACTTCCACTAATTGTCATATGTATGTGACAAAAATTATGGACCTACAAATTTTATAATTTTTCATTAGATGGGTATTAGGTCACCTTCAGTTATTTATTTATTTATTTATTACGAAGGAAGACGATAGGCAGTAGGCAGGGCAACCATTATTTGAGAATAAATTGTTTTGAATTTTTACAAACAAATGTTCATATAAATAGAAAACAGCATCCAAATACCACATTTTCTTATTCTAAGATTTAACATCCATTAATACCTACCACACAAACAAGCCAAAATCCACTTTAAATAGTCATATATGACAAAACAAAAGGAATTTTGTTGAGTGAAGATATCTACATTCTATGAAATAGAGAGTTTTTATTTTTGGATCAAGCAATATTAATGTTAAATTTTCCTTTAAATTTGAGTGAATGGTAATATATATTTTTAGTGTATAATCAATAATTTATTTTTGTGCAGATGTCCGTATATTCTAAGGCTGTCAAGAATCCGTTTTTAATTCAAATGGTATACACCTCCTTATTTATGTTAGTGATAAAGGTTTAAGTCTCACAATTACATTTTACTGTGCGGAGAGTTTTCTTCTTATATTTTTATCGGTTATAAGAGTAAATATTCAGACTGTACATAAAGTGATTGATCTTAGCATATACTACTCGGTAAGTTCCGACATAACTCTCATTCGATGATTGACACGTTCGAATTATAAAGTAAATATCCAAATAGTATTTGTAGTAGATTGATCTCAGCAGCTATGTTCCTCGGTAAATTTCGACATAGTTCTCGACAAATTTTTGACTTGTTTGAGTAATGAAGTACATTACTAAATAATCATCGTAATGATTAATCTTGACAATTACGAGTTACGACAGAACTCTTATCCTTTTAATATCAGCTTAAAAAAAAATATTGGTAGTAGTTTGTCTTTCAATTCTTGTTTACCTTAAAAACTACATATGTATGGTTGCTGTACGAGCCTGACCAATTACCTATGACTAAAAACAAATGGAATCTTAAAATGATTTTTAATGATATAATTTAGTTTATAGTATTTTTTTTTCCAAATTAAGCAAAAGGTCAAGACTCGAGAGTGAGACCTGCAAGACCTGGCAAGCGGCAAATTGGACATCAATACGAAATGGGTTCCCCAAAATCAAATCTTTAGTCTTTCTCCCTATCTCTTGTCTCTTCGCTTCCTCTATCTCTCTCTTCGCTTCCTCTAACAAAAAATGTTGAAGCTATGGAAATGGTACCAAAACTGCTTGGCTGTTAATCCAGTGAAAACGCAAGTCATTAGCTCCGGATTTCTCTGGGGTATTGGAGACATTGCTGCCCAGTGCATCACCCACTCCACTTCCAAAAAGCGCCTTCAACTAGCGGTATTTTCTCCTTTTCATTTTCCTGTTATGTATTTTTGGTTTTGCATTCTTTAACGTTAATGGGTATCTTTGTTTTTTCTCATTTTAATCGGAAATCTTGATTTTGTGAACTGGGTGTCTCTGATTTTTTTTATTTAGCTACGCATGGCAGGTCTTTAGGGATGTGGTTCTAAAGTTGGAACCCATTTGATTACCATAACCCAATCACTCTCTTTATAGGTTGCCTATCTTCTTTTTTCGGCTTTGCTGTTTTTAATCTTTTCTTTTTGCTTTCGTTCATGACTCTGAATAATGTTGTCTCCCTTGCTTGAAATTTTTTTAATTTGATTGTATGGATTTTGGTGACACTTGGATGTTTATGGTAGATGACTATATGAATTAGATGGCAATTGCAGGTATAGATCCTTTAAGTCGTAATACAGTATTGTGCTGTCACGGCAAATGAGGCTTTAGGAATATACTTTAATGGTGGTATTACAATTTCAGAATAATACCATTCTAACTCATAACGCTTTCTGTTTTCCATAATGGTCACATTCTATTTATCCAGCAAGTAGAATAAGGGTATAGAATAAAGAGAGTGCCGGTCAACGGTGATAGCATGGCTATGGCAGCTGAGAATACCCCAAATAAATGCTGTCTTGAATGATTAAAATTCTCATTGGTAAATGTCAATACCTTAACAAGGAAATTTAATTCCACATGACGTGTAAAATTTAATATACCCCAGTTGGTTAATAACGGGGAGGGAAAGAAAAACTGCTCATATCTTTCAATTCTTTCCTGTACGCTTGGATTGAAAATAACTGGTGGCTGCTTCTATGTTGCTACAGTTGTAACCTTAGTGGTTACCATGAACTCAATGATGTGCCTGAGTGTTGTTCATAGTTTGATTAGTAGTCAAGGAATAACTTCTACTGTGTGCAGGAAACAAAACTGTTTTCCTGTTTGTATATTCAAAATGAATCATGACTTAAGGAATTCAGGTAAAATGATAATCCTTGTCTGTGTGTATGTGCAATGCCCACATGTACATCTCCTTTCAGCTTATCCCTTTAAATCATTTATCAAGCTTTAGCTGCAAAATACTAAGACTAGTGTAAATCTGTTAAAGCAGTTTTGCTCTTCCCATTACCACTACTTAATCGTATGAATACTTCTCTGGGTATTAAAACCCCTAAAGTATCACCTTTTTCTTATGTTTCAGACCAAAAAGAAGAGAGAGAGAGAGAGAGAGAGATAGAGAGAGAACAACCCACTTTTTGGCAAAGTTTGATTAACTCTGGATTCTAATGCTTCAAGAACAGATTTATATAGTGTTTCATTAATAGTCAGATGCTTGATTACTGCCTTGACTCCTATAAAATAATCCAAAACAAGGTAGTCTGTGCTTATATATAATTTAAATGCCTTCTTCCTGAATCTTGTATCCAGAAGATGTCGGCTAAGTAATGCATAGTGCTGAGAGCTACCTTTGCTTTTCTGAACATTACGAAATTCTAGAATATATATGTGTGCCTGTAAATTAAATATCTCTCAATTGGAAAAATAAGCTGTTATGGCAAGCTTAACATGCATCTGCAACAGAGAGCATTAGGTTGTTTAGTTAGTAGTTTCCTTTATTTCTGGTATTTTAATTGCAAATTTATTGTGTCTTGTGTCTGGTTTTTGGCAAGATCAGTAAACCACACCACCCAAATTGAGCAGTAGATGTACACATGTAACACGCTGGTCATACATTTCATATCTTTATTCTTTTTGCTTGGAATCAGGAGCAAATTGGCTATCATTGACTGTCATACATTCCTATAAGATTGAAATTTGCATTTACAAATGCTCATCTTTTAAAAGAAAACTGTGTTATTTTACCTTGAACTTAGTTGTATGTCTGTCTGTCTTTCATATCATCTTCAATATTATTGCCTTCCAGTAGATGCCATTGTAAAACTGGCATTTTACTTCCCCAGTTGTAAGCTGAAGCTCATAATAGTTTTGAGTATAAACTGTTGC
The DNA here is from genome assembly GCA_003430845.1 of Xanthoceras sorbifolium. NCBI lineage: Eukaryota > Viridiplantae > Streptophyta > Magnoliopsida > Sapindales > Sapindaceae > Xanthoceras > Xanthoceras sorbifolium. The sequence goes on from CM010619.1 coordinate 29,588,365, forward strand.
ACCAGTAATGCTGTAATCTGGTGTTTCATGAGGCAGGTCACAGATGAAGAATTCAAGATTAACTGGAAACGTGTGGCCATCACAAGTATGTTTGGACTTGGCTTTGTTGGACCTGTTGGCCACTTCTGGTGTGTTTTCCCTATCTTGTTTTCTCTTTTTGGTCATTTTGCCTGATCTTTGTTTACAAGCAGTGCTTATGAAGTTCTGTGTGTACCTCTAGATGCAATCTTTAAAGATATTATTCTGGCCAATTCTCGTGGTTCATAGGATGAGTCAGGATTTGAGCTGGATTAGAAATGGGAACTTTGATGTGTTGTTTGATTTAAAGAAATTGGTATTACCCAAGTGATAAATCTTATCCTCAGAGCTGCATATTATTGGTTTTTTGATACATTGTTTGGTGAGTGCCACATGCGTAAGGTGTACTGTGCAGCATCACATAATATCAGGTTCCAAAGGCTTAGATCACAAAATATTTCAAGAACTTAGTGAATGATTTTTATTTTTTTTTCAAATTTCTTTACAATATATGGAGTGTCCATGCATACCAAATTGTTTGGTACAGTGAATGTATACTTTAGCAGTGTCCTTTATTGTGAGAACCTTGAGTTGTTGACACAGAAACATAATATGGGGACTGAAGATTCTTGATTTGAAAATTGAGATGCCCGTGGAGATGGAAATTTATGAACTTTTATATGGGTGTATGATAATGGACTTGTGCACTAAGACACGTCTCCTGTTCCCCTCGTAGGTATGAAAACTTGGACAAATTTATAAGGCTGAGGCTTCAACTACCACCAAAGTCGGCTCGTTTTGTTGCTACTAAAGTGGCAATGGATAGCATCATCTTTGGCCCCTTGGATTTGTTAGTATTTTTCACTTACATGGGATTCTCTGCTGGCAAGAATGCTGCTCAAGTGAAGGCAGATTTGAAGAGGGATTTCTTACCAGCCTTGGCTTTGGAGGGTGGCATATGGCCAATTGTTCAGGTCGCAAATTTCCGATATGTTCCTGTAAGATACCAGCTCCAATATGTCAACATCTTCTGCTTGTTAGACAGTGCTTTTTTATCATGGGTGGAGCAACAAAAGGATGCTCCTTGGAAGCAGTGGTTCAATTTTTTTCATTCTTTGGAGGACAGAGGAGGCAAGGGCGGCTTATAGTTCTGACTTCCCAATCTGGTATTCTTCCCTCTTCAGTAATCTTATTGGCAGAGTTTACAACACAAATTTTCATGTAATTTACAAAGAATAACAAACAACCCCAAAAGCCAAATGCAGTTTTCGAAGTTGGAATTTTGAAGGGTGATTTTGTTGCTTTTGAGCTTTTCAGGCTGTGTTTGGATGACTGTATTTAAGGTTGGATTGGATTGGATTCAATAGGGATAAAATTTGCAGGCCGGTGTTTAGTGTGGTCATCGTACTCCATGAGTGTACCCTACTGTATACTCATATCCTACTAACACCAGTTGAGTGAAACCCTGGGAGACGGGTTTTGTTGAAACCCATCTTGGGTTTCATTTATTTTTTTGTTATTTTTTATCTTTTGAAGTGATGGGTTTTTTTTTTTCACTTATAAAATTTAATTATTTTATTTATATTATTAAATTAATTTCTGATAATTATATTTTGTTAAACTACTTTTTATCTAATTTTGGATTTTGCTTACTAAATTCTTTATTTTATCAATATATAGTTTCAAATATTTTTAATTTAAAAATTATTGAAAATATTTTATCAATTACAATTCAATCCAATGGTGCACAAATAAGGGCTGTATTCAATTCAATCTCATCAAATCAAATACAATACCATACAGTTCAATGTATTTTAATCCAATCTAGTATGACATGTGAAACTAAATTTTAGGGTTGTTTGTTTTTTTTACTTAACGATTAACGAGTCTAAATTGGATCTATTAAATTATTGTTATTTTTTTTAAGTGGTTAAATAATTTAAAAATATTAAAAAAATAATGGAAAGAAAAGGGAAAATGTCAATCTTTTTAAATATATTAAAATATTTTTTTTCAAAAATGTTTTTTTTAAAAATAATATATTTTTAATTTATTATAATTTTATTTCTTTTAACCTATTATTTATGATAATGACCTTAAAAAAATTGTTCATATTATGTATTAGTTGGTATCCTCACTTTCGATACTATTATTAAACTTTTAATTTTTTTTAAAGAAAAAATAAAATTATTTTTATATAATTATTTATTATATTTTAGTCAAGAATAAAATCTTATCAATATTTATATCAAAATAGTTTAGCATTTATTAAATTATTTACTTTTAGGTGTTTATATTATATCAAATAAAAATACAAAATAACTAATAGGAATAATGATATAAGTGTTAAATTATTTATTTACAGATGTTTTTATTTTTAAACAACAAACCAGTTGACACTATATTTAAAGAAAAAAAAAAAAAAACCTGACATTTAGGTCAAGGTTTCCATTAATCTTCAGTCTTCGTATAAAAACTCAAACGAATCCTTTAGTGTTCAACCAATCACAGAGATTGCAGGGGCACAGTTGTCTTCCGGTATATTGTTAAGGATTAGACAAAATATAGCAAAGAGGAAAGAAAACAGTGCAATTGAATTACTGCAAAGCCGCTGGCACTGCACAGCGCCACGGCCGATATAAACTCTACTACTTTTAAATTCTTGCCAAAATCAGTTGTTTTATTTCTGCAGTCTGCACTTATTTATGTTACAAAATCTCTAATTAGCCAACCTAAATTTTGTAAGTTATGCATGTCACAAGTTGGAAGCTGACAAGTCATATATTTTTCTTCACTTCAATTACAGCTGATGATATACACAGCCATTCTGATTTTCCAATTTGCGATGGCCATTGGTAATAATTTCAAGCCAAGTGTACCTCAGGGCTCAGACTATTGATTGAAATAGACAAGACGAAAATACAAATAATCCAAAAGAATCAACAATGTAATTACAGTGGAGGTGAGAATTTACACTTCAGAACCCACTCCACACAAATTACAAGATGACTTGATAGAGACTTGTAAAGTTATGTGATTGTGAGGCTCCTAGTATATCTATAAAGCGAACACACCCAACGGATACTACATAGACTAGAGAAATGAACTATGGCCTCCTCCAAGTGGTACTTTGGGCTCGAATACAGCAGATGCCATCAAGCAAGGGCAGTGACTGAAGTTAATGCTCTGAGAGCATAAAAATAAAGATGAATGTTAGGTCTCAAAACACACAATCATAAAAAAAAAATACTTAAAATATAAAGAGCATACTAAAACAAACCACCACCACTAAACATAATTGAGACTGAAATGAACATAGAAAAGCCTCTCAAAGAAAATAATAAAGCTGATTGGAGATCATTTTTTATAAAAGAAAAGGCGAGCCTATAGAATTAACTGATCATTTCAATAAGTGGTGGAAAGAAGATCGATTTGCAGAAGAAATCAAAATGCAAAGACAATATATGATTTCAATGAGACTTGAGATTTGTGCCTGTGCAAAATGGCAACAAATTGACTTACTGGGATGCTTAGTAACTGTCCATGGTTATTGACTAGGACAGGGAGGCTTTTTCTTGCGGCAACTGGGATAGATTTCAATGATTGGAGAGCTCTTTGTGCTGATACTCTAGCATAGTTGAAACATATGTCCGTCTTTTTCTCCATAATTTGTTGCGTTTTATTACATAAGAGAGCTCTTTCCTGTTGAACATTCTCCACACTTGGGCCCTTTGACAACTTGGCAAGATACAGCCAGTCCGATTCAATCATGTGACGCACCTCGGCCACCATGTCATCACCAACTATACAACAACTGCAATGCCTGTTCCAACTTTTCCCTCCCAAACCCGAGTCAGCACAAACTTCCTCTGGAAATGAATTTCTGGTGATTTCCTTGCTTAATTTCCATGTGACATAAAATCTGTTCATGAAATAACATAATTGCCCAGGTTGAAGTGGTTCACTTGGTGATGCGTTGACATATTGAACTTCATGCAGTAACTCATTGTCGGATGTAACTTCAACCTCAAAATGTTTGATTTCCTCCCTTTGTAGTAAAAGAATGTTCCTATAGGTTGACTCACTGAGAATATTGATTCTTTTGGCTTCAGACACAACTGAATCAGATGTCACAGCCAAAAAATGTACTTCTGATGCATCTGGAACCAAGTGATCGGTATAAGATTTTGCATCTGCTATAATCTGCTCTATATTTGAAACACAATGCATCTGTTCTCCATTAGAGTATGTATGAATCAATTCCATTTTTGAAGGCAGAGGACAATCAACAGAACAACAAACCAGGGCTTTGGTGCCTCTGGACCTAGGAGCTGGACAAAGTAAACAACCAGCTGCAGTAAGGGAGGTCTGTAGGATGGTCAAAATATAATCATGAATCAGTATAAACTGGTAAAGAATTAAAAGTAAATCTGAAGACAAGTTTTGCGTAAGTAAAATAGAAAATGAAATATGAATTGTGAATAACAACATTCAAAGCTTTTCTATGTATTTTCTAGGAAAGCTCACGGAAACCTTCGGACAAAAAGATAAGGTCATCATCCAGTAAAGTGATCACATGACTAAATTCAGGAATGAATATGAAATTGCTAGAATTCAGAATGCAACAACTGCAGTAATGGTCCAACAAAATCCAACAGATGATTTTAGAAAGAAGTTTCTAACCATGAAATATGGCCCCATCAGTATGACATAGTCAAGAAAAGCTTTTGCAATTATGATGAGAAGAAGTGATTAGTTAACTGCACAAAAGAGCAAGCAGAATTATAAAAGCAAACGTACCTTGCATGGGAAAGTACAAACATAGTCCAACAGCAACTTTGAAGTACTACCTCTAATCGGCCTTTGCCTTTGAGAAATAAACTGACAATTCAAAGCAGACAATATCACTGAAAAGATTAGAAAGTTTTTATATCAGAATACACTCTGAATGTTAAGGTGTCAAAGAACAACTGTGATTGGTATTACCTGCAAGACCAATGCAAGAAACTTTGATAGGCATATGTCCTCAACCTTTGACAGATTAAGAATCTCTAGATCAATAACAGCATACCCATGCTGCTAAAAGCAAATTATAAAACACCCGTGTCCACCAAGAGAGAGAGAGAGAGAGAAGAACAAGAAAAAGTAATAACTGAGAACTTCTGATAACTATAACAAAGATGTTCAAGCTAAATTTCTTGGGTGTACTAGAAACTAGCACACAAAACTCTACTGTAACAATTAGGCATCACATGCCAAATGTGCTAACCCGTCAAAAGAAGGCTTACATCCATGATGGTGACAGTTCGATTTATCAAATTGGAACATATGTGCTCAACGTATGAGCGTGCTTTCCGACAGGCAGAAATAACTGCTTGTAGTTCAGACTTAAAGGTACCTGAAAATAAGAGATTAGATAGGTGAAAATTTGAAGTCTGCAGTGAGTACAAATATAAGGCTATGGATAAATATAATGGAAAAATTATGAATCTAGCAAACATTTTTGACATCTAGCAATAAAATCAGCAGAATAACTCAAAATATAGCAAAGAGATGAAAATTTCTAGAAACTTTAGATGTTTGTACAAAGAAAAAGTAACAATATGACCCAGCTAATTAGTGAATATCTATCACACTTACACGAAGACAAATGTCCTAATGAAATTCGAATCCTGTTCCGAGCAAACAATGGGCTTTGATTTGTGGGGTCCTCAACCCAATCCTGATTACCCCCTTGACAAATCTGCCAAAAAATAACAAAAGTTAAAGATACTAAAACAAAAGGAATGTCAACAACAAGAATAGCAGAACAAAATTTTAAAGCAAGATCAATAATCAATCAAATTTATTAATGCATTTCTATATACTGACCTTATACATATCTTCTTTTGAGAATTCCAAGAGTGGTCGCACCAGAAGAATAGAATGATTCTTCAAAATTTTGTTATAAGAATGTGTGTGTGTGGTGAAAATTTGAGAAGTAAATGCCATGCCAGCAAGTCCAAGAACCCCACTATTGCGTGAGAGTCTGAGAACGAATAACTCAGCCTGCATAGTACCTCAGATTTGAGAAATCACTACATTGTATAGCATCAGAAGACCATATTGTCCAAAATTTATGTGTCCCAACCTGGTCATCTGCATGATGTGCAACAAGTAATGCACCAATCTGATGTTGAATACAAACATTCTGAAATAATTGATACCTGAAGTCATAGCAACACTAGCTTTCTAATCAGAGATAATCCTTTATCAAACTAACCATTGAATATGAAGCCTTCATATTGAAAGAATTAATAGATAACAATTCAGTAGCAGGCATTTCACTGAACTTCAAAGGATAAGCGAAAAATAAATCACCTCATGTCACGAGCGGCTTCTTGCAAATGACCCCTTTTTGGCCTACCATCCAACCAATTACAACGGACAATCTCACATCTGATTCCTACACAAAATCTATATTAGCGACCTAATGCTCAACCAAATTCATAACCTCACTATACAAGTAAGTTAATGTTCAATATCGAATATACCCATGTCAGAAACACGGCTGCTAACCATTTTAGCCTCCTCTTGGCTCTCCTCACGTAGTCCGTGATCAACAATTATGGCCAAAAGCCCATCAATGAATCCACCATCATCCCCAACCACATTCTGGCCTTCTGTTTTCCAATTCGCGGTCAGGACACAGAGAGCCATACTATCTGGACCACCGGAAACTCCTAATGCTGAGCACCACAACAATATCTCAATAATCACTTCCTGGTTATGAAAAAAAAAAAAGATATTTGAACTCAATTTGTGTTTCATTTACTCTCAGCATTTCAATGGAGCCCCCCCTTTTATCATTCTTTTTCTTGAAGATAACAAGCCCGAGTTTTCTCTAATAAGTTGAGTTAAAATAGTAGAAAAAACAATTGTGCTTGAATTCTGGAGAAGCAAACAGAAAGGTAAAAGGAAAGTTGTTAAGAGACAGACCGATACGGTGGTGGGGTTTGAGGGCAGCCATGGCCATTCGCTTGGAGAAAGCTTCCTTGTACTTGATCATGTCTATTGGGTATTCGACAGAATGAGCGTGAGAGCACTTGCAGAAAAAGCGAGTGGAAGGACGGTATAGAAGGGACATGAGCGGGATTGGGATTTGTCTGGATTTTGTTGGCGAAAGTGAAAGTGTAGCTATACAAGTGGATAACAAGGTCGAGGTTGTCCTGGTTTGTGCACTGAAGATGAGGCCTGGCGCCATCTCTACTGCTGAGCTGACTGAGGTGCCTCTTGTTCACCTGCGCTCCTTTGATGAAAACGTTTACATAAATTGCACCCAAAAAAAGGTTTACATGAACACTCTGAGTGTGCGTCTGTTTTTGGTTTTTGCTTGCTTTATGCGTATATTCGAAATTATGATATTTAGCTAATTTGTTTTTGCAACTAACAAACAAGTACCTATATTTTATTTTCAAAATTGATAAAAAATGGTCACTTTAATTTCTGGTTTGTGTGTAGGTCACAAAACTTAATTTTTCAATATTGGAATTCATAAATGAGAAATTAAATTCTCTTTTAGTAGGTTTCATAATTAATAAGTCAGCCGATAGTTAAAGTGTGATTTATATTGAAAAGAAAAAAATATCATTTAAAAAGTTAACAAAACTTTTTTAAAATAAAGGGGGATTTTTATTTTGTTCGCTAACTTTTAAAAAATTATCAAATTTTTAAACCAGTTTCGTTATTGGTATCATTGGACCCTAACTTTCTAGAAATGTATCAATTTGGTCCTTCGGTTAGTCAACCGTTAGTCAAACTTTACTATTCTAGGGGTATTTTTGTCTTTTAACTTATCCCTAATTAAAAAATTAATTAAATTAAAAATTTTTAAAAGATATTAAATGAAAATCTCTACCGTCGATCAAAATTGATGGACGGTGGAGATTTTATAGAAATTTTTTAAAAAAAATAAAAATTGTAAAAAAAAAAATTTTCACTTAAATTTTTTTTACTATTTAAAAAAAATTGAAGTTTTTGGCCACGGTAGAGATCTAATCCGAATCTCCACCAAGAACAGCAAAAAAAAAAAATTATAGTTACATTTGAAGATCTGGGTTCAAATCAAACCCAGAAGGGTTCGTCTTGGAACCCTTCTGAGTTCGAAGACAAAACCAGGACCTTGGGTTCGTCTTCGAACCCAAAAGGGTTCGAAGACCTCATCAAACCCTTCTGGGTTCGAATCAAGTCCAGAAATCTGGGTTCGAATTTTTGGTTTGTTCTTCAACGTCAATTTTTTTTTTTTGGTTTATTTTTTGTGGAGATCCAGAACATAAACGTTTTTTTTTAAAACAATAAAAAAATAAATTGAAAATAAATTAATTTACAATTTTTATTTTTTAAAAAAAAATTTGATATAATCTCCACCGTCCATCAAAATATTTTGATGGACGGTGGAGATTCATTTAAAAAAAAATTTAAGGATATTTTAAAATTTTTAATTAAAAATTAATTTAAAATGACCATACTACCCTTCTAATTATTAATATTCTTTTTTAAAATTTGATGTTAAAATTGTAATTTTAACTTATTTAAATAGAGTCAAGGGTAAAATAGTCTTTTTACCAATTCTGTTAGTAGAAATTTGGTCAGAAAGACCGAATTGATACATTTCCCAAAAGTTAAGGTCTAAGAATATCATTAACCATAACTGATTTAAAAAAGTGATAATTCTCTAAAAATTAGGAATCAAAATGAAAATTTCCTAAAAATAAACTACTTGTTAAAATAATAATAAAAAAAGGGGTCATTAGTGGAGGTGGCCCTCTACAATCTCCTTATAATCAATTGATCATCGAACTGGTTCCACTGTGGGAAGAGATTGACAAACCCTTCATTATTATCTTTGAGGTGTAGAAGATCAACATCTCCTCCCACGGTGGAAGAGAATCTCCTTGTGGAAGGAGATCAACATCTTTTATTTTTAATATTTTATTAGTTATGAAAAAAATTTATAATATTATTAAAATAAATATGTTCAACTTGGATAATGGCTTGGCTGCTATGGGGCAGAATTTAGGTGTGGGCATTGTTTATTTTGAGGAGTCCCCTCGCAGGTTTTTTCTTGTTATTGGGATGATTTTTAAAGGTATCTATGTCAGTAGGCGTGTTTGTGCCTCTGAGTAGTTTCCTTGTTTTCTGTCTTGGGTGATAAGCCATCGTTTTTATCAAAAAAAAAATCTCTTTTTTTTTTTCTCTGTCTCTAATTTAATAATTTGAGTTTCTTTAAACCAAAGTAAATGAACTGACAAAAATATCCTTCTAATTTATCTTCTCCATCTTCTTGCTTATATCCTTTTCTCTCACCATTCTTGAAAATTTTAAATTTAGATTTTTTATGTTTTAAACCTATTAATATTAATTTTAGGCCTTCGCCAAAGGCATCTTGGTGAAGCCAAAACTTAAGTCTTTATTTAATCAAGACTTATTAAGGGAGTGTTTGTTTTTCACAACTTAAGTCTTAAATGAATTCAATTCTTAAATTAAGTGGGTTAAAATCGTATGTGTATTTTTTTTTATTAAGTCGAAAATTTCTTAAATTAAAAAGTTAATTTTTTTGGACATTACATTTGATTATTAAGACGTAATTAACAAATTAACACTAATTTTCTAAAATAACCTTCTATAACTATATTATTATTAAATTACAGTATTCATAAAAAGTTTATAATTTCATCAACCCCTAACCTAACCTAAGTTGCGTAGGAGGGAGCATCTACAGCGCCGTCTTCGTAGGCTATGACAAGGAGTTCGGCTGACCGGTCCTCCTTCCTGTGTTTGATGGGAGGAGGCCAACGACCTCCTATTGATTGAAAGGAGGAGTTTGCAGCCTCCTCTCATCCGTTTTGATGCGCCCTCCTCCCATGCATTTTAATGGACAAAGGTCAACTTTTAAGACATATCAAAGAGTCCAAGCGGCATTCTCTGGTCACACCAACGAGAAAGGAAGTTTATGTCAACTTTTAAAAATATATATATATATATATTACTTTTATTTATTTAAAATAAATTATTTTTGAAATGAATTAATAAATTATTATAAATAAAAAATAAACACCTTTAAAAAATAGAATGAAAGAAAATACAGGAGTATAATAGTAAAAGCTACTTGTCAAGATGATGGTATAATACTAAAAAACAAACCACTTAATATTTAAGTTAGAAGACCTCAAATAAAAAAACAAATAAATGAGAGCGTCTTAATTATTAAATGTTACTACTTAAGTACTTTAGAAGGGCATATTTTATTTTAGTCCCTATATTTTTATTAATATCAATTGTTTTATATATTTATTTTATTAATATCTATGGACCCTAAGTTTTCATAAATGCATCAATTTGGTTATTTGGTCAATTTTTTAATAGTCAGACCTCACAAAATTAACACAATATATGTTTTTCCCCTGTATTCCTTTTGATGACCTAAAATGACTATTTTTCACCTAAAAATGTATGATAATTACAATTCTACCAAAAAAATTTTAAGACTAAAATGTCTTAATATCTAAGTGCAAATATATTTTTATTCCCACTTTTGAGATCAAACCATCTTCTCATCAACTCCCTACCATCAATATCACCCTCACCCTCACCCTCACCCTCACCCTCACCCTCACCCTTATCCACACCAACACCATCTCTATCTCTAACTTTAACTCCAGTTCAAACTCCAACCAACTATTATTAACATTCTCATCCAAATCATCACCATATCCATTGTCACAATTCACATTCGCAATTCATCACCATCTCAAATTGATGGAGGTGATGTCATGGAGACCTAGCTGTGTTTGCACCTTTGTCGATGAAGGCCCAATTAGGTCTTCTTCGCCAAATCGAAGGAAACCCAGTTGGGTCTCTGCTGATCTGCGAAGAAGATCCAACTAGGTCTTCATCGCCAAGCTGGGTCTCCATCACGAAATTTATAGAGTCGATGGATTGATGCATTTATAAAAATTTAGGGATCAAGAATACCAATAAAAGAAACTGCGTTAAAAAATTGATAATTCATTAAAATTTAGGAACTAAATTAATAACTACTCTAATTAAAATAAGAACTTTTAAGCCCTAAGGTGAAAAAAAACAAATGCCACCTAGGCGGCTAGGCCTCCGCTAAGTTGAGACTTATTTTGGAGTTTTTTTTCTTTTCACTTTTTATTTTTCTATTTATTTTGATTTCCAAATTTATTTTATCCTTCTTGTATTAGTTTTTATTTATTTTTTTAATTAAAATTGTTTGTTTCGAGAAGAAGGGAATAGTATTTTTATCCTAAATCTATTTTAGATTGATTATTATTATTATTATTATTATTTGAATGGATTTAGATTGATTTTTAAAGGGAATTTAGCAAAATTACTCAAAAAATAACTTGAAATTGTAAATATACCCATCCTCCACTAACTTTTGCATCATATACCCAAAATATTTTTTTGGACAAAAATACCCTCACAATATATTTTTTCACTATCTTCTTCTTCTTCACACGGGTTCTTCTTCTTCACTTGTTCTTTTTTTTGCTTCTTCACATTTTTTTTTCTCTCTTCTCCTTTCCATAGATCTCTTATAAACTAAGACAAGAAAATTTCTATTTCTCATCTCCCTAAACTCTCACATTTGTAAAATCATTCAAATCATCTCACAAACTCCCACCATTAGAAAATTTCAAGGTTAGTGGAGAAGAAGAAGAAGAGTGAAATAGAAAAGAGGAGAAGAAGAAGAAGAAGAATAGTTTGCAGCGGAAGAAGAAGACCGGCACAAGAAGGAAGAAGAAGTGTGGAGGAAGAAGATGAAAAAAAAAAAAAATCATCGGGCCGGCCTTGCCCGATGAAATATTTTTTTCATCGGGTCAGCCCTGCCCGATGATTTTTTCATCGGGTCGGCCCTGCCCGATGAAATCATTTTGGGTGCAACAGCGCCACAGCTATATATTGTTGATTTACTTCTACAAATGTTTTTTTTTTTTTTTGTACTTTCAGCGAGTCTACACTCCACAGTTTTCTATTCTTCCTTGCTAGATCTGAAATGCCATTAACAAACAATTTTTATTGTTACAGAACCAAGTAAGATTTGCTACAAAACCAACCGATTTTAGTTAGTGTTTAAAAACAAATATTTAGATTTGAAATTAGTGTTATGGGTTTTCCAATTTGAATGTTGAATTCATTGAGATTTGTTAAATTATCATGGGATTGAATTTGGATGAAAATTTGTATTTCATCGGGTCACTGTGGCCCGATGATTTAATTTCATCGGGTCATCGGGTCACTATATGACCCGATGAAATTAAATCATCGGGCCGTAGTGGCCCGATGAAATTAAACCGTCGGGCCACTGTAGCCCGATAAAATTTCATCGAGCCACTGAGACTCGATGAAATGAAATCATCGGGCCACAGTGGCCCGATGAAATTAAATCATCCACAGTAACCTGATGAAATTGAAATTACTTACATAATTGATCTGCTTCAGTTTCTATAACTACTTGGATGGATTTTAGAGGAGATTATTGATGTGTAACTATTAATGTTTATGTTATGTAGTTCTATATATGAGCTATTGAAGCAATTGACGGTGGTGTTATATTGATTTTATTGCAGTGGTCAATGTAGTGCATTTGTGCTTATGTTTGCTGAATACATCAATGCACACAAACAGAAGTTCGATTTCAAAGCAAAGCAAATGAAAGTTCTTAGGAGGAAAATGTCTATTGAAATATTTGCAAACTCTACACTATTAGACGACAATGAAACATAACACTGACATGTACTTTTTCCCAAATTATTCTTTATGTGAATAAATCTTTTCTATAATATCGAGTCTAAATATTATTGTACATAATATTGATGAAATATAACATTGACATTAAGTTCAAATCTGAGAAATTGCAAAACATTGCAAAATTGCAAAACAATCTAAAATTGATAAAATTGCAAAACATTATCCGCTGAAAAGTGAATCAAAAAACTACATAAATGTCAACAATGTATCAAAGAGACTAAATTACGTCTCCAGCAATGATTAAAATAAATATATAATTAGATACAACAAAACGGAAAATGAAAGAATATTCGGGCCAGCACGATGAAAAAAAGTATCAATCCGATAGTATCAAAATCTTGCTCGTTTGTAATCAAAATTGGTATAGGTCTCGAAGCTACTTCAACATCATCAATTGAACACATTACAGACATGGCTCGAACCAACTCTTCATTATTGTTTCGGCCTGATACTATCAATTATCGGGTATAGCCAACCCGACGAAAAAATTCATCGGGTAGTGCCGGCCCGATGAAAACAATCATCGGGCAGGGCCGGCCCGATGAAAAACAATCATCGGGCAGGGCCGGCCCGATGAAAAAAATCATCGGGCAAGGTCGGCCCGATGAAAAATTTCATCGGGCAGGGTCGACCCGATGAAAAAATCATCGGGCAGGGCCGACCCGATGAAAAAAATCTTTCATCGGGCAAGGCCGGCCCGATGAAAATTTCATCGGGCTGGCCCTGCCCAATGATTTTTTTTTTTTTCATCTTCTTCCTTCACGCTCCTTCTTCCTCCTCCTTGCGCCGGTCTTCTTCTTCCGCTGCAAACTGTTCTTCTTCTTCTTCTTCTTCTCCTCCTCTTTTCTATTTTACTCTTCTTCTTCTTCTCCACTAATCTTAAAATTTTCTAATGGTGGGAGTTTGTGAGATGATTTGAATGATTTTACAAATGTGAGAGTTTAGGGAGATGAGAAATATAAATTTTCTTGGCTTAGTTTATAAGAGATCTATGAAAAAGAGAAGAGAGAAAAAAAAATGTGAAGAAGTAAAAAAAAGAACAAGTGAAGAAGAAGAACCCGTGTGAAGAAGAAGAAGATAGTGAAAAAATATATTGTGAGGGTATTTTTGTCCAAAAAAATATTTTGGGTATATGATGCAAAAGTTAGTGGAGGATGGATATATTTGCAATTTCAAATTATTTTTTTGGGTAATTTTGCTAAATTCCCATTTTTAAATACAGGTGACAAGTTGTAAAAGTCAACAATCTAACGATCTGATTTATTTTACGAAGCAATTTGAATTAAATTTGTTAATTGGAAAATAGAGAGCACATGAAAAGGGCACGTGACATGGGAACATACCAGTAGTGAAATTTAGCAGCTTAACCGGCAACAAGAGGAGGACAGGAGACGGCAACCAAAAAAAGAAAACAATACGAAGCGGTGACCAGATTTAACTCCAACCCAGATTACAAAACGTCTCTCTCTCTCGCTCCTTCTCTGATGTGGGGTTTTCCCGCCAATTCGATCACCGCAAAACGACGTCACTCGCCGCCGCACCATGGACAGACATCCGACCTTAACCTCAATTCCCTTCAAATACTCTCTGTTTACGATCTTCGTATCCCTCGCTCTCCTCCATTTCAAACCCTGGATTAGCCTCACCTACTCCCAAAACGAGAACCAAAATCGGACCGGAGTTTCTCCCAACAACTACATAGTCCGATTCACAGAGTACAAGAAGGCGGACGATCACCTGTCCTATCTGAAATCAGGAATTCGATCCGACGGGTGGGAATGGATCGAGAGGAAAAACCCGGCCGCCAAATACCCGACCGATTTCGGGTTGATTTCAATCGACGAGCCTCTGAAACAAACCTTGATTGAAGAGATTGAGAGGTTGAAATTGGTCAAGGATGTTAATGTGGATTCGAGCTATAGAAGAGAGTTGCTTGAGGGTGCTTTTAAGGACGGCAAAAAACGACCTGGCAAGATTTTCACTTCGATGTCGTTTAATGAAGGAGAGTATTACGCAACTGCGACTACTAGTAATTCCACCATCAATTGGGGACGCCATCTCTTGATGCAGGTGAGACTTGATTCGATAGTGTATATTTATTATATTATAAGAGTGACAAAAAAAAACTATCTTGGACGTTAAATGACTTATTAAAGAACTTGAATTTTTAATTGCAGAGGTCTCAAGTTACTTCATTGTTTGGAGCAGATGCTCTTTGGAAAAAAGGGCACACTGGTGCTAAAGTAAGAATGGCCATATTTGATACTGGAATCCGGTCCGATCATCCACATTTCCGTAATATCAAGGTTTTACTTGTTGGAAGATCATTTAATTCATTGCTTTTGTGTTACTGTTCGGTGAATTTATCAGCAGACTGTAATTTTTTATTTTATTTTTAATAATAATAGAGTTGGAATTGAGTCTTGACCAATTTTCAGGAGCGTACAAATTGGACGAATGAAGATACATTGAATGATAATCTTGGACATGGGACATTTGTTGCCGGTGTCATTGCTGGTCAGGATGCTGAATGTTTTGGTTTTGCACCAGATGCAGAGCTTTATGCTTTTCGTGTGTTTACAGATGCGCAGGTAATGCATGTTGGATATTAGGAATTTATTTATTTTATTGCTGCGACTAGAGGTTGCATTTGCATTTGCATCTGGCTTTTCTATGCTTCTATGCTAGATACTTTTTTTCTCATCTCAATGCACGAACTTACATTGTTTATCACCTACAACTTTCTGAATATTAATTAGGTATAACGAAAATGGTAAGATTCTGTAGTATACTCTTTATGCTCATTGATGAAAGTTAGCTAATTATTTCCTAGGTAAGACCAGAAATATAGGTAGGTCAAATTCTGGGAGTTTATATTCTAGTTATGGCATATTTGTCAAGCCTGCTAGACTGTTGAACGTCTTTCCTTTCTTAACACTTGATTTAGTCTACAAGGTTTGGCAGGATTATGAGAAGTTTGTATTCAGCTTATTGCAGGTATCATATACATCATGGTTTCTTGATGCATTCAATTATGCTATAGCAACCAATATGGATGTGCTGAATTTGAGTATCGGAGGACCTGATTACTTGGATCTCCCATTTGTAGAGAAGGTACAACTTCCTTGGCCTGCTAATTGTAGCTCCAAATTGATATTATTCTAAATGCATATTATGTGAAAATAGGAAGTAAATCTAACTATTATTGTTAACTGCTTGTGGGCAGTTTGGTAGCTGCACCTTTGAAGAGTTTAAAATTCTATATTCATCACAATATATATTTTTTCTTTAAAGTTGTTAAATTAAACACGCTTTCTTATGTTCTTGCTTCTGTGGCATACTTAGGTTTTCTACATAATTTTATTCATTTTGCTCTTGTCATAAAATTATATTTATGAGGCTTTTCTTATAGCTATTATATTTTGAGGAAAACTGAATATTACCTCTTCAATCTGTAAACACTTTCTAGTTACAAGAAGACTTTATAAGGTCTCTGACTTCGTTAAACCTTCAGAAGTTCTTTGTTGCTTGAAATGGCACATATTGCATGTCTGTTTTGAATATTTATTCTCTTGAGGCTTGGATTTTATATAACTGAATGCTGTGTAACTGTCCAGGTTTGGGAAATAACAGCAAACAATATTATTATGGTTTCGGCAATTGGAAATGATGGACCACTCTATGGCACTTTAAACAATCCAGCAGACCAGAGTGATGTTATTGGTGTTGGTGGTATTGACTACAGTGATCACATAGCCTCTTTTTCTTCACGTGGCATGAGTACTTGGGAGATTCCTCATGGGTAGTATAGCTTTATTGATTTTATGCAGATATTACTTTGATTTAGATGCTGAATATTGGCTCTTATTTATATTCTTTGTTTGTTGTTTTATGTAACCACTTTTATTGGAATCATATGGCAATTTATTATTTTGATATGGTTCTGTATAATCTCAATCTTGTGATGACTTATGATGGTAATGGTTATGGAATTTGTTAGGGCTTTTAGATATGCTTGTTGGGGTTGCATGCCTGCTTTGCAGAGAAAAAAAAACTCACATTTATTAGAATTTTTATGTAGTGCTTCTTGATTAGCTCTATACTGCATTCAAAAAATTGTTGAAAATCTGGACATTTCAGTGGATGTATACCCTAAGACTGGAATACAGAATATCAACAATAGAGGTCTAATTGCATCTGTCGCGAGAAACTTATCATCCAAGAAAGCTCCTTATGCATTGAATTTACTAGAAAATCGAGGTTTATTATTTACTTTTTTCTTCTTACTATTGTTCAAGTAATTTCTTATGCAAAGATAATTGTAGTTTTCCTTTCTCTCCTTAGATGTGTGGTGCATGTCGGTGAAACTGTGGCATTGGGGCATTGCATGGTTTCCCGCTTGCAGATGCAATTGAAACATGAAAATCATTACACCCTCAATTGCATGAGATTCAGTTTAGTCAAATATCCATTACATCCAAATTTAAGATATTTGAGCTTTGTTGCTTGGGTGATTTTTCTAAGTTTGATGTGGTTTGAAAATTTACTCTCTTTGAGATCCTCTCTCAACCAAAGGAACATCCACTGTATCAATTTTAGTGGATCCTTGTCCTCCTTATGATGCTGATTGGACCAAGCACAATCAGAACCTTTGTCTCTGCCTCAACAGCTCCTGAGTTATGGCATAAAATTTATTTTTCTTAAGCTGTCATACCCCATTGTTTAGATCAGAGTTTCCTGGCAGTGTAATCATATTCCAAGTTCAATTGGCCAAAACGTTCCTTCCTTTCTTAGCAGTGCTTGCTTTTTGAAACTGAACACCATCGTACTTCTGTATCTAACTTTACCCTTTGTATTTCAATACTTACATTGACATTTTGGTACTCATATTTTGTTAAGTTCCTCTATTGCTTCCTCTAATTTTGTTTCGACAAACTATCATTAAATTAAATTTTTTTGACTATGTGAATTGCATATGCAGTTATGGTCGTGTAAAGCCAGATGTTGTAGCATATGGACGGGAAATTATGGGATCCAAAATCAGTACAGGCTGTAAAAGTTTATCTGGAACTAGTGTGGCAAGTCCTGTGGTTGCTGGTGTTGTATGTCTGCTTGTCAGCATTATCCCTGAAAACAATCGGAAAGACATTCTAAATCCAGCAAGCATGAAACAAGCACTTGTTGAGGGGGCTGCAAAGCTTTCTGGTCCAAATATGTATGAGCAAGGCGCAGGAAGAGTTGATCTGTAAGTTCTAGCCATTAGGCCCTTTCTTTTACCTGCAGATTTCATTTTGTTTTTCTTTTTTGTTGTTTAAATACTTACTGTTTTGCCCACTGTTTGTGTTAAAATCAATGCAAAGTTTTAGATTATTAGTTCTAATTGTTGACTTCTTTGTCAGGTTAGAATCATATGAAATTTTGAAGAGCTACCAACCACGTGCCAGTATCTTCCCTAGTGTTCTTGATTATACAGATTGCCCTTATTCGTGGCCCTTTTGTCGACAACCACTTTATGCAGGTGCCATGCCTGTTATTCTTAATACTACCATTCTGAATGGAATGGGTGTAATTGGCTATGTTGAAAGTCCACCAACGTGGCATCCTCTGGATGAGGAAGGGAATCTTCTAAACATTCACTTTACATATTCAGAAGTAATCTGGCCTTGGACTGGCTACCTGGCATTGCACATGCAGATTAAGGAAGAAGGTGTACAGTTTTCTGGAGAAATCGAAGGAAACATAACCATCAGAATATACAGCCCTCCAGCTCAAGGAGAGAAGAGTTCTCGGAGAAGTACCTGTGTACTCCAATTGAAATTGAAAGTGGTTCCAACTCCTCCAAGATCAAAACGAGTTTTGTGGGATCAATTTCATAGTATTAAATACCCTCCTGGGTATATTCCAAGAGACTCGTTGGATGTTCGCAATGACATTCTCGATTGGCATGGCGATCATCTCCATACAAATTTTCACATTATGTTCAATATGTTACGAGATGCTGGTTATTATGTTGAAACACTTGGTTCTCCTCTTACATGCTTTGATGCTTACCGGTATGGAACACTCCTGCTGGTGGACCTTGAAGACGAGTACTTCCAGGAAGAGATTGAAAAATTAAGGGATGATGTTCTTAATACTGGATTGGGGTTGGCAGTCTTTGCTGAGTGGTATAATGTGGATACAATGGTGAAGATGAGATTCTTCGATGATAACACTCGAAGCTGGTGGACTCCAGTTACTGGAGGTGCAAACATTCCAGCATTGAATGATCTTCTGGCCCCATTTGGAATCGCATTTGGGGACAAGATTCTGAATGGTGACTTTTCTATCAATGGTGAGCAGAGTCGATATGCATCTGGAACAGATATTGTTAGGTTTCCTGGGGGTGGGTATGTGCATAGCTTTCCTTTCCTGGATAGCTCAGAGAGTGGAGCCACTGAGAACGTGCTGACTTCTGGCATGACCAAGGTGAGTAGATAGGACAACCTGTGTTAACCTCGTTGCTTTTGGTTTTCTTAATTTGTCTTGAAAAGGTTATCGTAAGTTTTAATATGGTAAATTAGTGCAAATGATATCAACATATTCATGCCTTTCAAATTTGAACCTAGTGTTGTGCCAAAACAAAAATGGAACTAGTGTTGCAGTGTTGATTTTGTCATTTCTATTACAAAAAAAATTCCTCTGATGCATGTGGCACTAATTTCTCTTTTCTTAAGAATTCATATGAATTTTGCAATGTCACAATTTAATTTATGATGTCTATGGCTTTTGCAGGCTGACTCACCCATTCTTGGTCTTGTAGAGGCTGGTGGAGGTCGTATTGCAGTCTATGGTGATTCTAATTGTTTGGATAGTAGCCATATGGTTACTAATTGTTATTGGCTTTTAAGGAAAATATTAGATTTCACAAGCACGAATAAGAGAGATCCAGTACTTTTCTCAGATTCTGTTAGGCAAGATACACCCTTGTCTGAAGATGACAACCAATTACCATCTCGTAGAACTGATGTAAATTTCTCTACATATTCTGCTGTGGTGGGGAAGGATCTGATCTGTAGGACTGACTCTAGGTTTGAGGTTTGGGGAACAAAGGGATACAGTTTATCAATGGGAACAAATAGAAGACTGCCAGGCTATCCTGTTATTGATTTGGGGAAAGGTTACAATTCCACAATGGACACTTTGAAATCAAGGCGTCCTAAGTATACTCAGATAAGTACGGGTGATTATTTGGGAAGCAAGTACTTGGGTATGCTGTACAGGGACGAGGTAAGAAACATGAATTTGAATGGGTGTATTCTTTTTTGTTACTCTTGTATGAAATGAAAAAATCGAAATCGGTTTTCTTTTTACAAAGTGCTAATAATATTTTTTTACACTAAACAATTTGCAGCTTGATATGCCTGTGCTAGTTGCTAGTCATTGGCTTGTACCTGCAGTTGTTGCAGTTACTGGTTAGTGAGCATAAGTTCTTGATTAATTGTATGTGAAGGTTTTGATATTATGCTAATGTTTTTTGGACTTAATTTATATGTTGTTTCGTAGGCCTTTTGTTGTTTTTGAGCTTCTGGAGAATCCGACAGAAGCGACGTAGGAGGAGGAAAGGATCTGGCTCCAGTCGGTTGGCCAATTTGTAGCAAGGATTTTTAAAAATTTTTATTTTGAATAGCCCTACCTGTCTAACATTGTCACGCAATCTGAAAGTATTCCCCGGTAATATTATTACTTGAGAATTTTGTCGTAGGTATTACAACAATTAGTTCTGTATTCACAGTATAGATTTAGTTGTATTCTTTTTCGGATGCTTGTAACAGCACAAATTTTCTAAGACTAATGATAGGATTATTGAGTTATTGTACAGTTTTTCAATTCAATTTGGACAACTTGTAAACCTGCCCTGCATTACATGTTTGATTTCTTATCTTAAATTAGGCAGGAACATTTTTATTTCCATTTGTCAATTCACAAATAGACTGAATAAATCTGTATTCTTTGCTCTATTGTCTGTAGGATTCTCTCCTCTCTCTACAGAATATCAAAAACGAGATCAAATTTGGGAATATAATGAAATAATGTCATTACACAAAACGATTAGACTCCAGAGAGTAGGAAAACAAGGAAACAAATTAAACATACTATCATATTCTGTCTAAGCACTTGTATTATACATAAAACTTAACATTCCCTCAGACTTTATTAATGCACGGCAAATGGATTATAAATTGACCGTTGTTTGCCTTCTTCCACTTCCAACGCAATTGCCCATGGGCGCATCTAACATTCACAACCTGAAGATCTCTGTTGTTGTCCACCCCCCACATCGATGGTGTCCGGGAGGTAACTTCATCATTTTAAAACAGAAAAGAAGTTTGAACAAATTAGCATTTACCGCAAGATTTCTTGTCTATATAAAATATGCAAAACTCTAATGCTAGGGGGATTTGCTTAGATGAACTCAGAATATACTTACACTTCTTCTTCAGGTTCATTTTTGAGAGCATTTTTGGCTATACATTGGAAAGCAGCTTCTACATTAAAACCTTCTTTCGCAGAAGTTTCAAAATAAGGAATATTGCCCTTGGAAGCACACCATGCCTTCGCCTTCTTCTCAGACACCTGGATGAAGAAATGAGAATCCCGTCATATACAGAAGTAGTTGAGAGCAGAACCAAACCAGAACATCCCCAGGGACCTATGTAAATCCCCTTTACCAAAGAATCACACACTACTGCTTGAGAGTTTCGAGTGATGCACAAAACCAATTTATACTCTCAGTTCTATACAACAACTAGTCTTCCCCTCTCATGCATAGAGAGTTTCAAGTGATATTCTTCATGATTTGGGGTGATAAAATACAAGTCTGAAGGAAGAAAATTCATCATACCACTCGACTGTTGCCACCATCAACATCTATCTTGTTCCCCAATACAACAAATGGGAAATTCTCAGGATCAGAAGGGCTGGCCTGAATATGAAATCAAATTGAATAACATTCAGTCACTAATCCAGCAGAACTTTAAGGCTGTTTAAATAGGTAACTAGATTGATGATTACCTGAATCAGAAACTCCTCCCGCCAATTGTTAAGATTATCAAATGATTTCATGACATTCACATCATAAACAAGAACACAACAGTCTGCGCCACGGTAGAAAGCGACCCCAAGACTCTGAAATCTTTCCTGCCCAGCCGTATCCCATATCTGAAAGTTTGTAGTCATGAAGGGTCAATATCAAGCAGCAAACTGTTCGAGCACTTTCTTCACTGAGCAACTAAAAGAAAGAAATCTTCTAGATCAATTTTTCTAATTTCTATGCCATTTGTTTTCAAGGACAGGATGGTAACACAAACTTAAATGAAAGTTTTTAAAACATTTTGTTCATACTACCTATGTTTTCTTAAACTTGTAAATATATTATAAATAATATAGAGCATAATTAGCCATCAACTATAGAACAATTCACTGTCAAAATTCTGACATATATCACACCAGTACAACTCATAAGAAACAGTCATAAAATGATTCATAAAGGACCAGATTAATTACCAGTAAAATTAAGTGAATGATTCAATCAGAATTACTACCAACACTAGAAAGAAACTAATAATAATTGAACTGTTGAAGGGAAAAATCAGCCACCCAGGAGAAAGTGGATTGTACTCAAATAATAATAAAAAGCTAATTAAGGAAACTGAATACATCAACTTTTTCTCTATTATGATATGAAAATGGAGCATCAGATATTTAAAGGCAAAATTGAGAATCTGAGAATCCAAAATTGAATGCAGCATTATTAAGGATTATAAAAGTAAATGTATATGCATGCCAAAAGCTACATAATTAGAATGTTAAATACAATTGTGCCCACCATAAAAGTCACCTCCCATCATGCCTTGATCATATTTGACAGCATAGATGAATATTGTGGGTTGGTTGATATGCATTTTGCTGCCTCATAGAGACAGCCAGAGAATCTAAATTCAAATTAAAACATAAAACAAGATGTGACAAGCATGACCACGAGAAGGCACTATAGCAAAGTACTAGAGTATCTAAAATCATTTAAATTGATGGGCAAGCTCATCAATTGGGAGTATAAACTACAAAAATGAGGCATCTAACAAGAAGCATCATGATATCATATAAAGGCCAACTCAAATAGAACACATCAGTGTAGCTAACCTGCAATGTGAAAAGCCTATCCTCAAACTGGACCTCTTTTGTCAAGAAATCTGCCCCAATGGTTGCTTTATACTGGTTGCTGAACTTGCGGTTTACATATCTAAATGTTGCGTTTAAGGATAATCAGGTCTCTAAATCTACTGAAATGTAAGAACTGTTAACTCACATTAACATATATGATATTGAAAAGCAACATATGCATTGCACAATTTTAGGATACTGATTCATCAAAGATGTCTTCCCAACCCTGTCAAGAATCAAGAAAGAACAACAAATTATCAAAAAGGATAACAGGAAATAAAAAAAATAAAAAAAACAAAAAACAAAATGCCCCATTACCTTGAAATAACAGCAAAATTTTCAATCTTAGAGGACTTCCCATTTTCATAAGCTAAAAATAAAAATGTTAAAGACCAATAATTTTCTTTCGTGATTTCTTCAGTTTCCTACCAACCGACACAAGTTTAGGGACAATGCCGCTAAGCTAACTCAAAAATTAAACGAAAAACCAAAAAAACAAAGTAGGGAGCATATGTTCGATAATTAATTGGAAATCGTAAATACATGAAATTAAAAGAAATTGAAACAACGAAATTGATTGTTTGCTTGATTGAATTAGCTTTGCATTTATTGGAAACAAAAAGAAACATATTTCAATTCAATTCAATTAACAATCCATAATAAATAAAAACGAACCCGCTGTCGCCGAGGATTATAACTTTGAGAAGCATGCGTCTTCGAGAAGCCATTTCGATTCCAAGTTAATCAAATTGAATTCTCTGTGAAAGTTAGGTTTTGGAATTTGTAAGAGCTATGAAAATCGTTTTACTATTTTAAGTTAATTTTAGATAATCGAATATGCAAACCAAATACACTCGTTTCTTTTTTTTTTGGAAATTAAAAAGCAATAATTTATTAAAATTAATCGATCGGAAAATTTACATAATAATTGATGGAATATATAACAACTACCGGTCTCGTAACAGCCAGGTCAGATCCAATCCAAATCAAGTCGGCCAACAATGGACGGCTCTTTGTTTTCCAAATTCATTATGTTCAGTTCCTGCAATGCCACACATTTTGTCTGTAATAACAATTTTACCCATGAAAGTGTGTTTGGCCGCTCGGACATTTAAGCTCTGGTCAGGAGTTACTTGTCCAGGAATAAGAAGCTGTAGTTTAGTCCAAAACTAGCGAGCAGTCGAAATCAACTTGTGTGTATTTATTTTATTTTATTTTATTTTTGTGTGGATGTTGGTCGCACAATGTGCATTATGACCTTGGCACTGATACTAGAGCTACATGAGCTGCATAACCGGTAGCATCATTGCTGCTTGAAGCTTGAACTATTGCTGGTGAGTCCGGTGAGTGTCCAATAATATCGAAGAGAAATCTCTCCACCATCATATTTTTTTCATACATACTAATTTGAAATTTACTCTTACAATAAAAGGAGTGAGATTTAAATTTTCACCTCAAAAGTGAATGTATAACTTCTAACTAATAATTTACTTCACATATGAATATAAAGGTGTACACAATATTTTTTTTTTTTTTTTACAAAAAGTAAGAGAATATATATATATATATATATATATATATATATATATATATATCCTCCAAAGGGGTAGGTGTACACAATATTTTTTTTTTTTTTTTACAAAAAGTAAGAGAATATATATATATATATATATCCTCCAAAGGGGTTAAAGGGATTGTAGCCGACATGAAGTAGATGCTCCAAAGCTAGTGAAATGGGATTGCAGCCGACATGCAGGAGATGCTCCAAAGCTAGTGAAATTCTTCAACTTATTTTGTTTCTTTCACTTTGACTATTTTATTTTTTAATTTTCTTTTAACTTATTTATTTTAGAGATAATATTATTTCTTCAACTCAATTTTTTTTCTTTTTAAACTTTTTTTTTCATTTTTAATTATTTTAAATTAATTTATCTAATTTCTAAATTATTTATTATAGAGATAATATGTTAACAATATAAGGGGAATTATCAATTTAGTCCCTAACTTTTGGAGAATTATCAATTTATTAAACCAGTTATAGTTAATGGTATCTTTGGACCTAACTTTTAGGAAATATATCAATTAGGTCCTTCTATTAGTCAACTGTTAGTCAAACTTAACTGTTGTAAGAGTATTTTTATCTTTTAACTTACCCCTAATTAAAAAATAATTAAATTAAAAAATTAATAAAAAATAATAAATGAAAATCTCCACCGTCCATCTAATTGATGGACGGTGGAGATTATATCGAATTTTTTTTAAAAAAAATTAACATTGTAAAACTTAATTTTTTTCAATTTAAATTTTTTTTACTATTTAAAAAAAATTGATATTTTTGGTGGAGATTCAAATTAAGAAAAAAAAAATTTGAACTTGGAAGTTGAAGATGAAGAACAAAAAAAAAAAATTAAGAGTTGGGTTCGATTCGAACCTAGATCTGGGTTCGAATCGATCCCAGTTTTCTGGGTTCGAAGACGAACCTAGCTCAATTTTTTTTTTTTCTGTTCTTCATCTTCAACTTCAAGTTTTTTTTTTTTTTTGGTTTGTTTTTGGTGGAGATCCAATCTGGATCTCCCTCAAGAACATCAATTTCTTTTAAAAAAGTAAAAAAAATTAATGGACGGTGGAGATCCAATCTGGATCTCCACCAAGAACATCAATTTCTTTTAAAATAGTAAAAAAAAAAATTAAAGAAAAATTAATTTATAATTTTTAAAAAAAATTTTTTTAATATAATCTCCACCATCCATCAATTTTGATGAACGATGGAGATTCATTTAAAAATATTTTTTTAAAAGACATTTAAATATTTTAAAATTTTTAATTAAAATTAATCTTAAATGACCATACTATCCTTCTAATTATTAATATTCTTTTTTAAAATTTGAGGTTAAAATTGTAACTTTAACTTATTTAAATAGAGTTAAGGGCAAAACACCTTTTACCAATTCTGTTAAGTTTGACTAGTAAAAATTTGGTCAAAATGACCAAATTGATACATTTCCTAAAAGTTAGGGTCCAAATATACCATTAACCATAACAGATTTAAAAAATTGATAATTTTCTAAAAATTAGGGACCAAAATAGTCCCATAATATAACAAACAAACTTATCAGCAATTTTGACATTTTCAAGCGCAAGACAGTCAAGAGTTAAATTTAATTGAATTTAACTATTTGGTAGGGAGAAATTAATATCAATTTGTTTTATTGTTTATTAATTAACAAGTAAATATCAAGAAAAACCAAGTGGGAGGGTCCAACCAATCATATAATCACTCACCAAGTTTTCCTCTCATTAACCAGTGACCAGGCCAACTGTCACTCAAGAAAAAGTCAAGAGAGTAAATGTTGCTCTAAGCATACAATCAACCACAATCAAGTAACATGAGCCGGCTGGCAAATTATGATTATCTCTCAGCAACTGTGTCACTTTCATTGATTCTTGCAAGTATTTGACTAAAAATATCTTGTTTTCATACTTTAAACAAGATACTCTTGTGATTTTCTTTTTCATGCATGTGAGCCACGCACAAGACCCCACAAACCATATATGCTGGGGACTGACGTTCAAATTTGAGACCATGATTCTCTAGGCTCTACCATTTTGAACTGGGGTCTAGCTCCCATCAATGCACTGCTCATTCCCTTGAGTGTCATTATATTATTTTGAAAAGAAAAAAAAGAAAAACTTAAAAGTGCCCATCAAAATGGTAGAGTCAAGGCTTGGCAATGACAAGCGTGCAAAGAATGCAGTTGTGATTGTGGCTTTCATCATTTATTGACACAACACTTGCACTGAACAAAGCTGGATTCTGGTTCACGAGTCTAAAGCAAAACCAACAGAAACTAAAAAGCCAAAATCAATGGTATATACAGCAAGAGGAGCAAATGTCACAAACATATATTTCAACAACCAAATTGATATCAACATTGAACCAACAAATAAAAGAATCAACCAAGTCTCTCCCTGGAATTTTTGTATATAATAAGCACTAATAAATACAAGTAAGAAAAAACAATACAACATTAGAGGGGCTAGAAAAAAAAAAGGCATATCTGTATGAATTATGCAAAACAACATTCTTGCAATCAATATGACATTCCAATTCATTTTATTGGAAAGGATTGGGGATTGCGACTTTACAGGAAACAAGGAGCAGTCGATAGTTAAGAGGCTCCGCTTAAACCTTGACTGTTTTTCTTCCATTTTCCCATCTCCATTTCCCGGGTGTTTTGGCCTTCGCTACTTGAACCCGAAGGGTACAACCCATATTCACTTGTACGTCCACTGTATTCGCTACTGGCACCATATTCCTGGCTGGCCAATGCCATCTTCCTGAACTTTTTCAAGTCCTCGTTGTATTGCATGTTATCATAGTCTGAGCTTCCGTAAGAACTATAGACATTGCTCTGTCCAGGTCTGATTCCTTCATTGAGATCAGCCAAAGACACGTCTCCTTCCAAAGCCCGGACTATCTGCTTAATTACAAGTTAGTAATTAGAAGTCGGTAACTAATAGTACCTAAACAGTTACTGACTTTGAGCATCATGACACACCTTCGTTTTGGGATTAAACAGGAAATCCTGATTTATTAATGGTGTATATGTTACCAGCCAAGCTACATGTGGCTTTTTGCCCAAAGTAGAAAGCAATCATATCTAGAAGATTCTACAACTCCTTAAAACACTCTACTACCTACTCTAGCAGAGTCGATTGCGATGATCAAAATAATCTGATTGTAATACCTTTCAAGTCACGTGAGTCTAAAAATCGTGATACGCTTAGAAGTTAATCCAACTTTAGTCAACCCAATCATATGAAATTGTTCAATTTTGGCAATTAATAAACCATATTTAAGCTCATTACCTGGCTCATTCTTGGTCGGCGACGTGCTGAATGACGCACACAAGCAGCTGCACAAGCAACCATGCGAGCCATCTCACTGTGGTTGTAATTGTTTTGCAGCCTTGGATCAACCAGACCGTCAAAGTTCCCATCTTCGAGAGCTCGATTAAGTTGAGGCCTTGCCTGTTTATCCCAATACATATATAGTTCATGAGTCATCCCAGATTTCAAACCCAACCCCATACCTCAAACTAGAAAAGAAATGCTCAGCAAAGTAAAAGATAATTAAATATATATAAATTGAAGGTGTTTGTCAAACAGAAGGAAAGAAATTATTGCTCACCCAGTCCACCAAACTGTCTTCCATGAAAGTATGGGTTGAGTCAACAGGCCGGCGTCCGGTAATCAGCTCCAAGAGCATGACCCCAAAGGAGAAAACATCTGATTTATCGGAAAGCTTTCCACTTGAAGCATATTCTGGAGCCAGGTAGCTGCAGGTGGCAAGCACATAACACATGAATAATTAACAAATTCTCCCGAATAAGCATAGAAAGCTCACGGATCTAAGCTGACATAATTCTGTATAGAAACCACACCAACAGAATAGATATGACTATTATCATTAGCATAAACCATAAGACGCCCATGAGAACTTGGTGATAACAATGACATTGCACATGGAGACTACATTAAAACATAACAATGTGAGTTTATGCCACTGACTTCCAATTTCAAAGTTTGCATTCAAACAAGATGTTTGAGCATAATGTTTAGGGAAAGCAAAATATGAAAAGCAAGAAACAGCTCATTTTACAGAAAGTAAGGCCTAGAATGAAATTGTGAGTCAAACTCTGGTCATCTCAAACATGGTATGGTATATATCATCAACCATAAGATAGTATCCAACAAGAATGTGCATGTTGTTGGTCTTACCCAAATGTACCCATTACTCGTGTGGAGACGTGAGTATTGAGATCAGAAGCGATTTTTGCTAGTCCAAAATCTGCGACCTGATAAAAGCAGATTCAGATTTTTTAACACCTCAATGAAGATAGAAAACCATAATGTAATACTTGGATACATATAAAATTCAAAATGTTCCACTGGTTCTTAATAGATTTTAAAATAAAGTTGTGTGTGTATTCATGCTGATTTAGAATTTGCAGATCCCAAATTATCAATTATTCGATTAATACCTTTGCCTCAAATTTGAAATCCAGAAGAATATTGGCTGCTTTAATATCACGATGAATGATCTTAGGATGACCTGCAAATATGGATTGGTATTATTACGGTATAAATCAATGTACGAATCAAACATCATAATATCAAATGCTTCACTGTATATTGATCGAGATAGAAATAGAGAGAGAGAGAGAGAGAGAGAGAGAGAGAAATATCTTACAATCTTCATGTAGATATGCCAGTCCTTTGGCAGAACCTAAAGCAATTTTCAGTCTGGTGGACCAATCCATGGTAGGTCGCCCCTTTCCTGCAATTTGTTTATACTCAGATCCTAGTTATAAAAGCAGAAAACAATAATAAAAAAAGAAGCAACTAAGTAATAATTTATTTACTGTATCATCGGCATGAAAATAAGCAGAAAACCTCATAAGTATTTTCTAACATGATAATTCACATAAGAAACTACTAAGGTGTACAAACAGAAACTTGCCATGCAAGTGAAACTCCAAAGTGTTGTTTGTAACAAATTCATACACAAGCATTCTTTGCGATCCAGTGATACAGTATCCAACCAAAGACACGAGATGTTTATGATGTACACGGCTAATAATTTCAACTTCCGCTTGAAATTCACGTTCTCCCTGCCCACTTCCAGCTTTCAGCTGTTTGACTGCTACTTCTTTCCCATTTGGTAAGACTCCTTTGTGCACATACCCAAAGCCACCTTGTCCAAGAAGG
This sequence comes from Xanthoceras sorbifolium, assembly GCA_003430845.1. NCBI lineage: Eukaryota > Viridiplantae > Streptophyta > Magnoliopsida > Sapindales > Sapindaceae > Xanthoceras > Xanthoceras sorbifolium. Next base: position 29,618,173 of record CM010619.1, read on the forward strand.
TTAGCATCTGAGAAGCCATCTGTCGCCCTTGCTAATTCCTCATATGAAAATGTGCTCTTTGAAAAACCTAAGGAAAGCCCTGGTGAAGGTGGTGGAAGTGGGTTTTCAGACCCAGAATAATTGGAACCGGAGCCTCCACTGCTGTTCATGAAAGGAGGAGGTGGAGGTGGTGGAGGGGTGGGAGAAATTCCGGGTGAGTATGGTGGACGTGAAGCAACTGCAGGTGGAGGAGAGGGCTTTGGCGGTGCTGCAAAAACATGATCTGAAGGTGGTGGAGCATTATGCTGCCACTGCTGCTGGCGGCCACCATAAGGGCCCTCTGACAATTATCAAAGAACACAAAAAAGTTATTACACTGCACAGAAGACCATAATTGGAGCAACATGCAAATAAGGTCATTTATATAGCATGTCCTAAACTTCTTTGAAGTTATGGTCATCCAAGAAAACTGGATAATGATAAATACTTCCTCACTAAGTATTGCCGTCAGATCTTGCTTTGATCATGTTCTGTTTCTTTACAAGTGATATTGAACCCAAAATTAATCGATCATCATTTTTAAGGTGATTACAGAATGCCCCATAATCTTATAAAAAAAATAATGGCAGGAAAGAATCTGTGTCATTTCAAAACTAGATAAGGAACAGTCAATTGAGCTGAAAATATTAATAGGAGTCCTCAGCTATAGAAAAGATAAATAAAGGCAACAAATGCATTGCAGGAACACAGATTTGCTGGCATTTCAAAAATTTATTTGTTGATGTTAATTAGTTCATGAGCAGAATTTGAATCGATATTGTAGAATGTAAAACAGACCAATCATAACATAACATAAACAAGAAGTTAAGTACTGATTCCAAAGCGTATAATTCTTTTTAACTTGTTGGAACATGAAAATGTCATAGTTGATAACCTGAAAGGGGGCAAATTTGCCTCCATTCCAATCCATATATACAGCATATGCAGGTGATACCACCAATTTCCACAAGGTAAAAGATACTTAAAGAACCAAAATAAAAAGTCAAAGATATAGAGCAGGCTCTGAGATCCATGCTTGAATCCAGTCAAAAAGGGAATTAAACAAATGAAAATAATAATAATAATTCAAAATTCAAAACCCAAATTAAGTTCAATTCAAAGCAATGCATCCATTCATGGGAAAGTCTCCATAATCCCACAAAAATCTTAATCACAAATCATGTTTAGTTTGCAATCATAATTCATAAACAAATATAACAAAATGACAATAGCATAAAATTGCTAAAATCAATAAAAAAAGGATAAAGAAAATTGAAAACATGCAAATCAAAATCAATGAAAAAGCAGAGACCTTTAGGACCAGGAGGTGGTGGAGGCATATAATAACCCTCGTCTTCGTTTCTCTTCTTCTTCTTCTTGCAGCAACATATAAACACCAAAGTCACTATAGCCAGTACAGCCAGCCCTCCTATCGCAATCCCCACCACTAACCCAGTACTTACTCCATTCGACCCACCACTCGATGTCGGCGGAGGCGGCGGGCTCCGAGCCGTCGGCGTTGAGGGCGTCCCTGAACTGCTCGGAGGTGGAGGACTCCTGGTTCCCGGATTTGAAGGCGGAGGAGGAGAGGTGGAAGGTGTGGAGGGAGGAGGCGTGCCTGAAGGAGTAGCGGGTGTGGGTGGGGTTGCGGTTGGAGTAGTTGGTGGTGGTGGTGATGTGGGAGTTGAAGGCGGTGGTGAGGCGGGAGTGGTGGGTGGAGGCGTAGCAGGAGTGGTGGGAGGTGGCGAGGCAGGTGTGGCGGGTGGTGGTGCGGATGGAGTGGGTGGTGGGGGAGAGGTGGTGTTGCTTGAGGGAGGAGAGGTGGGTGACGGAGCCGATGGGGTGGTCCCCGGCGGAGGAGACGTCGACGACATTGCAGGTGAGCTGTCTTTGACTGTTTATTCTCTCTCTACTCTAGTGTTTTTTTTTTTTTTTTTTCCTTAATTTGAAGAGAGTAGTTAAAAGCAAATAGAAAAAGCTAGACGAGAGAGAATAAAAGGATTTGTGCAGTGCTGTGTCGTGTTGTGTTGTGTTTTAGAAACTTGAAAGCACTTTTTCACATGGGCGAGAGAAATGCTAGTCCAGTTAGGACAAAGCTTTTTCTGTAGGACCCACACGATTGGCCCGCGTTTTTTTTCCTCACTCGTTTCCATATTTCATCACAGTTGAAATTGGTTTGTTTTGTAATAAATAAAATATAAATATAGTCACTCATTTGGCTCTTTCTGCCTCCTTTTTTATATATATATATATTTTTTTGCAATCTCTCAAATGTGACTCCAATTTTGGTTTGCAACTTTTAAAGTTTTTGGTAAGCTGGCATGGCGACACAGATATGTAATTTTGTATATTTCCATATCACAGAAGATTATCAATCAATTTAAACAACTAAGTTAATAACATCTCACAGAAAATTCCAAAAACCCTTGTATTTTTCTAATTTTTTTTCTCTTTAAAAACATTATTTTAAATATCACGGACAACCCTCCACCCTTAAGGGTTAGATTAAAATTCAGTTAGTCCCAATAATCTTCTGATCCGTAAAGTTATCAGATTTAAAAAAAAAAAAAGAGCTAGATTAAAAACCTCTTCCAAAATTAAAATATTTTTTGTAATTTAATCAAACCTTAAGTGAGATTTTTGAAATTATTCTCCTTAAAATTTAATATCTTGAATTCAAATCTTGGTAGTAGGGTAAAAAGACAGTCATAAAGATGAGCTGAGAAAGGTGAGAATTTTTTACTTTTAAAAAAAAAAAAAATTTAACACCAATTAGATTAAGGGTATATATCAAAACTACATAAATTACTACAAATAGATATATAATTATAAAGAGAAAGTACATTAAATATTTTAATTATAAATAGACATGCAAAATAAGTTAAAATCGTGATTGTTGTGACACTATCAAACATTAAAAGAAGCAAATCATACACTATATATACGAATTAAATGCATAAGAGTGAAATTTTGTTTAATGATAGGTTACTTTTTCTTTCTCTTTTGTTAGTGATAATAAGATCAATCAACATCTAAAGAGAATCAAGCTTTTTAATTCTTATCAACTATTCTAATATCCTCCTTTTTTAAGTCAAGCACCTGAGTGGGTGCAACTTTCTTTCTATATACACTAGAAAATAAAACAGAAATCATCACAGGTTTACAGTCTTGTTTAACCCACCCACTACTCCGACATGTCAAAATCTAAAACAAACAATACGTTGTCGTCAGAATTTATATAATTCTTTGATGAATCATTATCTTCCTATTGGGGTGGCGATGATTTCGCTTTAATGAAGATGAGACATGGAGGAAAGTTTTGCTACTTTCTTTTTATCTACAATTTATTGTATTTTTATTACCAACCGTCAGATTTGTGGCAAGAATATCATATACTTATATTAATATAAGCTTTAAGATTTTTGTGAATTATATTCTATTGAAAAGTCAGTTATTATACGAGGACTGAATCTTCCAATTTGAAAAAAAAAAAAAGACAAAATTCATCAAGCAACTGTCCAACTTATCAATTGCCCCTTTCTTTGCTCTTGTGGATCTTCATTTGGTCAATGGACAAGCATGAATATGCCGAGATTAATTGTTAATATTGATAAATATGTACGATATATTAATTATTTAAATTATAAATAAATATATATATAATATATATTATAAGTTCTAATTTTTAGTCGTACTTTAATATATCTCAATAGATTTACGTAAAAGAAAAGAAAAATATTTTAATAAATAGTGAACTGAACATTTACTGAGGTTTTCAACACAAGAAAACCAAAGCAAGATATGACGGTAAAAATGGTTACAATGTTTAGGTTTGATATCTCTAGTGGAAATGACACATTTACCCATATATATGACATTTATTTGAAAACAAATTACTAGATTAGAAAATAATTTTTATGGAGCCACAGCCACTGATGTTTATTTGTCCTTTTGCTTATGTCTTTATTTTAATAGAGGTCAATGACTCTAATAAACCCCCAGTTGTTACTACGGAAAATAGTAAATAAATAATATCAGAAAATGCAATAATTAATATTAATATGGTAATTAGTGAATTAGTCAATGTTAGGTAAACCCTAAACATTGTATATTTGCAGTAGCTGTTACTCTAAGTAAAAGCCAGACCATGAGCAGCTGGATGCCAACATTATTCACAAAGACTTGGACGTTTTCCCTAATTTCAATTTTTAAAAACCAACTTGAAATATTTTTTTTCATATTTTAAAAAAGTAATTTCATTTCAGATGAATATTTGTTTCATTGATATTATTTGGCACCGAAACGGTCACGTTGGTCTCATAATATTATTAATTATATAATGATTGCCACCTTTGAATAGAGATTTTTAAATCCAAGGATTTGATGGCCTTTCTCACAAAGCTATCAATACTTTTCGTTACCTCAAAGTTTACTTCCATTTATTTATATATATATATATATATATATAATATTTTAAAGTTTAAACATTCAACAAATTACAAAATATTGAAATAGAAATAATTGTAGTGTTACTGTCCACTTACACCGTGTTATTCCTTTTTTTTTTAATAAATTATCTATAACGATATAATTCAGATCTAAAATATAATTTAAAAATATTAACTGATTAAATAATTATTTTTTACTATTAAATTCATTGATAAAGTTATTTAATATACATATATAATATTTTTTATATTACGTGATGTGATTTGAATAAGATTAATATAGTATTGAAATTTAAATTTTAACTTAGAGTTTAGATTGGATGGTGATGCTTTGCAAAGTAAAATAAAAATTATATATCATATTTTTAAAATATAAAATTACCTTAAATATTATTTTATGAGAATAAAAATAATATTTTTAAAAAATTAAGTTACACAACTTAAAATTTTAATTTAATTTTGTGATTTTGACACATTATATAAATATTCTTATTATAAATGATAATTATTAAATATAGTATAAATAAATGATAACAGATTAAATTATAAATTTAAATTAAAGTAATGTTAGGTTATCTAAAAAAAATTATCTAAATTCATACTAAAATGACGTGATATATGATTTATTAACATTATATAACTTACCACGCCATTAAATAATTTATACAGTATTAATAATTTAAATGTTATATTATTTAAACATAAATTTTGATAAATTTTTTAAATAAATTAGCGTTACTCTAATTTAAATATACATATTATTAGGTGTTGATGTCAATGTCTCAACAGACGTGGTGGTTATTCCTAATCCGATCAAGAATTTCGAACTTTTAACTAATTAGAAATCAAATGATGAAAGTCTAAAATAACAAAAATTAAGGAGTCATTACTCATTAGTTATAAAGGGTTCACACGTACTCATTAGTCTCCTACTAGAAAGAAAGCTTATGTTTTGATTAGATGAGAGTTAAAATAAGTATTATTACAAAATGTAATAAGACTTTTTTTCTTCTTTTTTTTCACTTTTGTCTGAATATGACCAGAAAAGAGAATTCTCATATGCCGGCAATGCGCCGGTGGAGAGAGCAGGCCTGTTTGGACTTGGATTTCCAAATTTTGAATTGACAATATCAACTATGCTCTGCTCAGCTAAATTCTGGGAAAGAAAAACAATTTTTATTAGTAGACAAAACTCATTTCTCACAGACAACAGGGACGTCTGTGTCTGGTAATGATCCAGAGTTGACAAAAGATAATTAGAATTGATAATTAAGCAGCGGTTAATGTTAGATATTATAGGGGGATGGGCCACAAGCAGTAGAGTTCACATGGGGGGGTGGTTCTAATATTATATTCTTTCTTTCACAAATCAATCATAATTAGTGCCATGACATTCGCCTGTCTTTCCAATTACTAAATCCCATATATTCGCCCAATCCAACCTCTCATTGCCTTTTTCTTTTTAAAAAAATCCATTATTTTTTATATTTAAAAAGAATAAATATAAATTATCTATTTAAACTTTAGATCCCGAATATGTCCCTTTAATTGCACAGACTATCCCTATGAACGCTTGACTAACAGGTTGAGCAGTTGTTATTTTTTAGCAATAAAGTAGCAATTTGGTCTTTTTGTGTATAATTTTTTTAAAAAAATACATATAAATTTATTTTATATCAAGCTCATGGAGGAGGAGATCATCTCCTTCAATCTTCTCCATAGGAGATTTGATTTGATGGAAATCAATCTGTTTTTTTTTTTTTTTAAGTAAATAACAATTATTAGGTTTGTTTTTCTACTAGCGGAAACAATCTTTAAAATTATTGACAAATAACTTATTTACTATTAGTCAAACTCCATCCAATTTAACAGTTGATCAAATTTAATTGTGAAAAGATAAAAGTACACCTAAAATGATATATAATATTACTAAAATTTATTAAATAAAAAATAGTTAAGATGGACAGTTAGATTTTAACTTTTTTTATTATTTATTTGATAACTTTTAGTATTTTTTTATATATTATTTTGTGGGTATTTTAGTATTTTTTACGGTAAAATCTGATCAACCGTTAAATTATATAAAATTTAACTAACGGTAAGAAAGTTTGTCAATAAACCAAAAGTTGTTTTCGCTTATTGTTTTAAATCAATTAATTTTAGGGTAAAGTAAACATTTTACTATTTTTTTTATGAAAGTTAATATGATCAACCATTAGTTAACAATTTAGAGAGAGATGATTTGTTTAATTAAAGTAAAGTTAAATGTTGCATATCATTTACACAAGATCCGATAGTCCTCTAACCCGCAAAAATGTCAAATTTCAAAAAAATATATATGTTGCATATCGTTTCAACTAAACTCGGGTAAATTAGTAAAATTTGCCTTTTTATTAAATTTTTTTGTTTTGTATTATTTTTAAAATAATTTTAAAAATAATATTTTAAAAAATACAAGCATGTTTAGTACAATTTTTTAAAAGTAATTTTTAAAAACTAAAATGATGTAAATGTATTTGATATTATTTTTAAAATGAAATTGTTATTTGGAGGGAAAAGTTATAGTTTATTTTGAAAATTTAAAAATATTATTTTTTATTTTATAAAATAACTTTTTAAAAACACATAAACAAAGGTCCTGTTTGGTAGGATTTTTACTTTGGGCTTTTACCTTATTGAAAGCTCTTTCTACAAAAGCCACATATATATTTTGGCTTTGCCTGAAAGAACTTTTAAAACTTAAAAGTTCTTTTATGTGAACATCCAAATACTTTTAAAAGGATTTTTGGGCTCATAAAGTTAAAAATAAACTTTTAAAAGCGCTGTCAAATAAGCCCAAACAATTTTACATCTTTTTTTTATTTTTAAAGACAAAAGTTAGTTTTTCAAAATAAAACCAAACATCACCTTAGATTCTCTCATTCGGAGAACTGGTACTTAATAAATCCTGATATAATTTTGTCAAAACTCCATCCATTGTGTCATGAATTTCCATAAAACTAGGAATAATATTTTAATTACAATGAAGTTTTAAATAGATTGTTCAAATTAGTATTAATAAAGATTCCACACAAATAATATTTGATTGGGTTCCTATATTGGGTTAATCATGGTACTTTGTACCTGACTGGCCCTAAGGTTTGGTTTGTTAATATTGTATTGGATTGTATTAGATTGATTGGGTTGAAATAGATATAGTACATTCTTTGTTTCATGTACTATTAGATTGGATTAGATTTACTACAATACAATTATTTATTTGGTACATTATGTGATTGAATTGGATTAGATTAAATTAGGTTAGATATCGAATAATTTTTTAACTAATTTTTAAATTAAAATTAAAATTATTTGAGTTATTTATAAACACTATATATTGATATATATAAATTATTTATAAACACTATATATTGATATAAAATTAATATAAATTATATTGTAGAACAATAAAAAAAAAATTTAATTTTTTTAAGTAATATAATGTTTAGAGAATAAAAATATTTTTTTTTAAAGAAAGAGACAAAAGTTTCAAATCAAGAAGAGAGAAATTGTATTAAATTTTAGACAAATTACAGCTAACTTATATGGAGTTTGCCTTTTTACAGGCAAAATCAACTTATTTAAAAAAATTAATAGTTAACCCCACTGTCATTAGTGCTGACCGTTAAAGATGAATGCTACCCGTTTAAAAATGTAAAAAGATCAAAATATCATTAATTAAAAAAACTAAAATAAAAACAATATAAGTCTCCACTATCCACTTGGATGGTGAAGATTTATTTAAATATAAAATATAAAATAAAATGTAAATTAAAAACTTTTAAAAAAAAAACTTAAGAAGATGGTGAAGATAAAAAAAAAAAGAAAAAAATCCATAGAGGTCCTCCATGGGAATCCATGAAGGTCGACCTCCATGAGAGACCGAAGGGGAGGAGAAGACCTTCCCTTCGTCATGCGATGCAACGACATTCGTCGTACCAAAAGAGACGAAGAGCCTCCCCCGGTTCAAGGATCTCCATGAGATCCATACAGATCTGGTTGCAAATTTATTTTTTAATCTTTTTTCAAATCTCCGCTGTTCAACTTTAAATGGATGATGGAGATATTAAATGTTTTATTTTTAATTTTTAATTTTTTTAAATAAATATTGAGATGGACGATGAAGATCTTAATTTTTTATTTTTAAAATAAATTAAAATGATTAAAATATCCTTAAAATAGTTAAAATTTATCAATATTGACTAACATTTTATAACGATTAACTAATGACATGAGAGTTAACTATTAATTTTTCAATAAATTAATTCCATAAGGGCAAACTCCAAATAGATTGACTTAAATTTACCATTAAATTTTATATCACACAATCACCTGATTTGAAGAAACCCACATTATAGGTGGGTTTCACATGTCCTCTCATTATGGGTTATGAGAACTCTATTTGATTATCTCACTGGACTCTAGAAAAGTAATCAGTCTTCAATCCAATTCCCACCCTATCTTCTGCCTTCCAATCGTAGCCTAAGGGTCCAGGGGAGTTTTTGTACATTAGGGGTGCGTATGTCGAACTAGACTGAATTATATTGAATAGAATTGAATTGAATACAATACAATTTCTTGTTTTGTGTACCATTATATTGAATTGAATATGATAATATATAATTGGATTAAACAAGTTTTTATTTAATAAAATTTAAAATTAGATATAAAGTATTTTAATATTTATATAATAAAACTATATTTTTAAAAGATTATAACAAAAAAGAAACCCATCATCATGGGTTTCATCATAGGTGGGTTTTGAATAGCGGACACTCATATCCAATACGATTTCACGCCGAACACAGTCTCAAATTTCTATGGCCTCACTTAATCAAATCCAAACCTAACCCAATCACGAAGATCAATCCAAAAAATAACCCAATAATACATCGAATCCGTTAGAGTCAGATGATTGAGTATCAATTGGTACCAATTCACAGCTAGGAAGGAAACGATGTGCATTTTTAACTCAATATACATTACAATTTATTTCTTACTTCCTAATTTCGTAACAAAGAATTCTTACATTGTCGTGTGCTTGTATATATCTACTTAGCCTACAATGCATAGGCAGCGGCTACTTTGATAAATAAAACACAAGTGCTCGTGCTCGTGATCTACGACAACTTAACACTTCCTAAATTCAAGTGCCTAAAAGTTGTTGATACTAAACCATGTACACAGCTCTTTCACTTGTATCTGTGCCTCTTAATGCTTGGCTTTCAATTAAATTAGCTTTCATGTATTCCTGATGTTTTTGGTTACGATGTGCTGCCTGTGCTAGATAGGATTATGAAGGCACAAACAACAGAAAGTGAGAAGACAGACACCCAAGTGTTCTCTGTGTACATCTCCATTGCATCTGTGATGGAAAATCGAGTGCGATTCTCGGCCCAATTACGAAGTCTGTCTGCTTCAGCAGCATACAATGCCCTTCCCTGCAAGATACAGAGGAATAAATTTGTCAATACCATTTACTTCATGTAAGAAATGAAGTTTTAAAAGTTTCGTTTTAACAGAAATTTAAAATCTTTGGTAAGCTATAACCGGCATTTTATATCCCAAAAGCGGGAGCAGTTGGGCAGGGCCTCATCATTGCAACGATATCGGATTGACCTGACCATTTTTAACAAGATAATCTAGACCCAAATTATAGACCAAGTTTGATTTTACAATTTACAAAATGCAATTAAAACAAAAAAATGAATTAAAAGCAAACTGGGAATAAAGCAAAAGCCAAAAGGAGCTACCGTGGTAATGAACTATAATAGAAATAGTTTACTGGCCTAAGATTGGTTTTTCCAGAGTGGTTGACAATGGTGATAATAAACCATTCTAAACTGCAGCTTTGGGAAACTTGAATGCATCATTAAACACAGATGAGATCAGCCTTGATATGAACAAATTAATGTTAAGGTTTAAATTATCACTTATCTAAGGCAGTCGACAAAGTAAGCAAGTCCACTTGCCGTTATAAAATGATAAGAACAAATCCATTAATTTGAGATACTGGAAAGATGATCCCTAAAGTCCCCAGTTTGTCAACTTAAGGACACAACTTCTCCTGGTAATGCAATGCACCGACATTATGAATGTTCACAGAAATGAACAAAGATTACCTTATCATCAAACCAACGACCTCGTCTCACCCATGCTGTTACTAAAGCAAGTAATATCCTAGGAGGGGTCAAATAATTTATAGCTTTCCCTGTACCCTTTACAACCCGTATCCGTGGAACTAAAGTTCTTGCCACAGTTTCAGGAAGCTCGCAGATGATGTTGAACATTTGTTTGTTTTGTATAGTTGAGCCACTGCAGAAAAGCCACATACAAGTTTTCAAAGTTATCACTGCTAAGAAGTGAGATAATCATTTCCACAAAAACTGAAATAATTTGCAATAACAACTAAATTGATGCAGAGCGAGAGAGGAGAGAGAGAGAGAGAGAGAGCATAATGTATTAATTAATAACAGATATGCAAACAGCTGCATCCTTTTACAAAGATGAGATCAACAAAGAAACTTCTATAGAATAAAAAATGCCTTGTAAAAATCAGGAATTTATGTAGGATACCTCAAGAGCAGATCTGTAAGGACCATGCCTGGTGATGCTGTATGTACACCTACTTTAGACCGCTTACACTCCTTCAACAAGGATGCTTGAAGCTGCCTAAGACCACACTTTGTGGACCCATAGCTACAAGTTGAGACAATAAAACAAAGTATCAATAACAACAGTAAGAAACTTCAAAAACATTAAAAAAAAAAAACAAAAGAAAATGAGTTCTTGAATGATTGCTGTGAATTACAAGTTTAGGATCAGATTACTACACTCTGTAGTAACAGAAAAGTATGAGGACTTACACAGCTGTGAGAGGGGTACTAGATCCACCAGAGCCTGCACCATCCATGTTAAATATGTGGCCCCCCTTGGTCTGGTTTTTCATTACGCACATGGCTTCCCGAGTGCAGAGAATAGATCCAACAAGATTTGTTGAAACAATCTACCAAAAAAAAAAAAATAATAAGTATGTTAAATCTATATCCAAGAAAGAACCTAAGGAATTTTACATGCAAAAGTTGTGCATCCGGTCCACAGCATCCTGTAGGCAGTCAAATTTACACAAGCCAAGAGAAAGACATAAGAAATTGCAAAGAGATTTGATTTGCCTTTTTTTTTTTTTGTTGGTTTGTTGACAGAAAGATTTTTTTATTTGATCTAATTCTAAAAACTTAAGTAGCAATTAGTTAGTGTGTGGCTTATGTTAATAACAGCAGTATTTCAAATAATTATAACAGGCATGATTAATGTCAAGACAGAGTCCAATAAACAGTAATTCAATGTCAATAGCTTCCAGAACTGTAGGAAAATGATTCAGAATTACCACTTGTAGTACCACAAATGAAGAACCACTCATCCCAATTAGTATTTTCAATACCTGTCTAATATCTTCATCGCTAAACTGCAGCAATGGTTTAAAGCCTTTATTGGTGCCTGCATTATTTATCTGTCAAAGAATTGAAAAATTAAAGATCAAAATCAGAAGCAGAGAAAACTTGTGATTCAACATTATCTGTCTTCCCACATGTCAGGAAACAAAAAGTGTATGCTAATTAAAACCTACAATCTATGTCCATGTGGAAAATCTGAAACGAATACGAACTATAGTGGTGTGTAGCTCAAAAAAGAGATTTGGAAAATGATAGACACCAGGGTAAAATCAATACAACCAATCCCATATCTGAGATATGGATCTCAAAATAAAATCGTGAATGTTGTTGTCTAATCCATTGATTTCCTGAAACGGCCAAATATTAGTTGAAATTCTAGACTATGATAATAGAACTACAGATGCTGCTAACTCAAATTCACAATCTTCCAAGTTCCTGTAGTTGAGTAATTTTTCCACGTAACAAAAAATTATTTTGAGTTCATCTTATCATAACATCACTTCTTAAAAGTAACAAAATAGACATGGACCAATAGGCATATAATGCACATAGGTAGATAGAGAGAAGGGGGGGGGAGGGGTGTGGAACCATAATAAATATTGAAGCCACAAATGATTGCAAGTTACAAATATCAAGTGCAAAGGCTGAATCACCCATGACTCACCCATATGTCGATAGAACCAAGTTCATTTACTGCAAACTTTGCCAATTTCTCCACATCAGCCGGTTCACAAACATCACATGCTATGCCAACCACTTTTGCACGTTCCAAATTAGTCCTAGGTGAGCCACCTGCAGTGACCCTGCCTTCCTGGAGGTTCTCCTCAAGTTCTCTGACGGTCATATCTACAGACTCAGGGCTGTTTCAACAAGATCCAAGCATGGATGAGGTGCTATTAGAGATTTGAAGATGGAAATCATAGACTCGAAAGTAACTGAAAAATACAACAGGGTTTGAAGGCCACCTGCGAGAAGCAACAACCACACGATCTCCAGAAAGAAGAAATTCTCGAGCAAGTGCTTTCCCCAGTCCCCTTGTACTACATTAGCCATTTAAAACATGCAACCATAACATAGAAACATAACTTCTCAGTTACACCAATCAATAAGCAAAGCCAATAAAAAAACATGCAACCACTACATAGAAACATACCCAACTGATAATTATTTCAAGTGCATCACAAACAAGTCCCAGTTACACAAATTTTTTAACTTGGATGAAGAAACATCCACTCATGTATCAAAAATCAAATATATCACATTTGACATGCTATCAGTAAAATCCCCAACTATTCTATAAATAATAGCAATGTAAATTTTCATGTTGATGTGACATTATAGTGCCTCAACTAGTTCACCCAACACAAAGAATATGAATTTAAAGAGGAGGGTGAAGGCCAAATATTGGGCAAGAGCCATGAGACTCTGATACATAATAACATATGTCCTTTCTGTGCTGTATTTGAACTTTTGATTTATTGAAATTTTCAGTCCTTATCAACAAAAGGAACATTGCATAACAAAAGGAATGTAAATACATGGAAAATACTAAACATTATAAGGATTCCATGAAGAGTTTCTTTTTCAAAATATAAAAAAGACGAAAACATATTGGAATTCAAACCTTTCTTTTTGGTTAAAACAATCATGAACACATGAAGCCTTACTAGAAATAAAAAGGAACAAGGAAAAAATCTACCAAACCAGCACACAAAACCATATGAAAAAGCATTAGAGAGAGTATGAGAACCTTCCGGTGATGACGACATTTCTAGGACCAGCTCGACAATGTTCATCAAGAACCATGTTGGCACCTATCATAGTTCCAATAATAACTCCTCCAAGCCAGCTATACCAAATCAATGTATTCATTTGACTGTCTCCACCTTCAAAAAATGTTAAAGTGAAGTGAGTTTTCATACACGGATCATCAGCATAACATTAAAGGACTCATATCAACTCACTTCTTCATTGAAAGAAAAAAAATAAGTATCCAAAGCATATATACCACCAAAGAAGTATGCTGACCTGACAACTGAAAACCAACAGCGAGTACAACTCCAGTGCTCATCATGGTCACAATATATCTCCCAATTTGGACGGCAATCTGGGTGACGGAGAGATAAAGGTAAATTCAAAGCTGAGCAGCTACTCACTAAACTAAAAACAAGAACATATTTGCTTCAACGTCAAACAAATATTTGAGTCTTGTGTTCTCCTTAGTTTCAAGACTTTAAGCTCCAAGAAAGCAACTGAACTAGGGTCAGTAGGGGCATACATAAAAATTCAACTTACAAGTGTACATGCAAGCTCATTTAATCGCATATTTTAAAAAATTTAATCAATTAAACAAAAATGATTCGAAAAAAAAAATAGAAGTGAAAGAGCTAAAAGCTAACTGACCGAAGAGAAAACCTCCTCGAGCTTTGCCAAGGTTTTATCATACTCAGAATTGGAGACACCAAAAAGAACATCTTTAAAAGAATTCAAAAACCCACTTCCTTTGTTGGATTTCACCTCCTTCTCTTCTCCATCGTCACTCCTGAAAGACTTGCATCGCTGCACGTACAAGCCATAACGGCCTCTATGAGTTCCAAAACCGAGCCTACGAAAACACGGTCTAAGGGGTGTTCGGAGGTGGTCGTTGAAGCAGAACCGGTCTCTGGTGTGTGGGCATATGTGAAGTTTAGTAACTGCAACTGTCATAGTGGTAAGAGATGTGAAGTTGAAAAGAGAGTTGATGCAATTGAAGGGAATGTTCTTCGTTGTGGTGGGCTTTTATGGAAATGGATGATACTTATAAAATATCTGGAAGAGAGAAGTTGGATTCGGTAGGAGATGCGGAGAGGTAGAGAAATGTGACGACCACACGTTAAAGCAACCTCATCTTTGCCACGTGTATTTGTGGGCCTGTATCTTCTTCGTGTCGGCTTCTCAGGGAAGATGAAGATATTACGCATTCACTGGAGTCAAGTGACTCAATTAATTGAGTAAACTCAACAATCACTTGACTTCCATCATTTGAACCAATGAGTATGCTATAATTGCTTGTTTTTCTACCTTTCTCTTACTGCATGGTTTTTTTTTTCTTAAGCAAAAAGCAATTGTATTAAGATCCAGAAACTACATTACGGAATTCCTCAATTTCATCAAGAACAAGGGAATCAAAGGAGGGAGGAACTTCCTCCGTCCAGAACAACAGTGCCAATGTGCCATCCACCCTTGCACCATGCTTGGCCATAGTGTGAACCACTGCATTAGCACCTCGCGGGATAAAATGAATTTCACAATTCGAACAACTAACAAGTTTTGAATAGAATATCTTTGATCACCAATCCAACCTCTGAAGGGGAGGATTGACGTGGTAAAATGAAGTTCACCACTAGCAAAAGCATCAGACTCTGGTATAAATAGAACTAGACCTAAATCAATGGCTAGAAAGATACCCTCACGAATGGCCATGGCTTCAGCTACCATCACTGACCTGTACTCATCTAATTTTCGAGACATAGTTGCTATGACTAAACCTTTATCATTTCGGATAATAGCCCCCAGACCAGTCACACCTTCCTGTTGTCAAAACCGACATCAGTGTTTATTCTGAATCTCCCACGAGGAGGAGCCTACTACTTAATAATAGAACTAACAGGGTCTTTCTTCGGAGGAACACAAGCTTGTTGAAACTTGAAACTCATACAAAAACGATCTGTACCAGATTTTTCGATTTTGATTATCAAAATATAACATTTTGTTGTATTAATTAATATAAACGTTAAAAAGGTTGACATAGCAAGTGAAATCGTACTTTGTGATAATGGCAAACAGACTGGATCTGGATTATTCAAATCCAATTTTTTGGATTTTTCAGATTACTGAATTTGTACCGAATTTGTCTAGAAAAAATCACTTTCTATGTTGAACCGGATCCACTTGAATTTTTTAATTACGTTTTTGGATCAATTTGGACCAGATTTGGGATTGGAGTCAACTGTTTAAAAAAGAATAATATCATCATGTGTAAAAAAATTTCTCCAAAATTTATATCCAAATTAGTGGCTGTTATTATTAACAATATATCACTTACCGTATCATTTAATAATTTAATTAATATTGACAAATTTTTTTTGGACTTTAAAAAAGTCTATTTAGATTTTCTTAAGGTTTTTTTTTTTAATAATATTGAGGTGCATGGCTAAATAAAAAGCAAAATTTGGATTGGATTCTTACATGAGATAATTTATTGAGAATATTTTTCATTCTTCTTTTAAATTAACATTTCATTACTTATTTATTAAAATATCTTTTGAACTTACAGGTTACTTTTGAATAATTTTAGAGCGGGTTGACCTTTTTACTGGATAAAATAACTTTTTTTATATTTAACGCTATTTTAATAAATTTTTTTAATTGTTTGGCAATTCAATTAAAGTTTTTTTAATATTAAAAAAAAAAGTTATTTTGAGCAAGAAACTGTTTTTCAAATTTTTTTTAAATGATAAACTTTCTCAATTACCCTTTATGTGTTTTTTCATATTCCACCATATGTTTCTTTACTTACAAACCTAATATTATATTTTTAATAGTTATGAGATATTAGTTTTGTGATTTTGTCTCCATTTTCATAGGGATTCAAGCTGCTCTTCATCAATAGGTAAGTTCAAATCATCAATTAATTATTTTTAGATGATTATAAACAATTATACACATACTTTCTATTTTTCATTGGTTAATAAATGTGAAAAAAAACTTAAGCATGAATGTATTGCTGCTTGTTGTTCAACCTTCCTTGTAGACAAAAAATTGTATAAAAAACCATGATACTTTACATATTAATTAAAATAAAACAAAATAAATATACAGTTTAGAAAGAAAAAAAAATTAAGATGACAAGAAATGTAATGGCTTGTTAATCTTCATAACAATTAACAAGGTAAAAAACAAAATGAAAAAAAATAATTAAAAAATAAGAAAGAAGAAAATTTGTCTAGTTTTATGAACAATGAAGATACCTTGATTTTTTTAAGCACAAATTGCACAAACTTATCTCTTACTCCGAGGACAGTTAACTATCGGTTGATCAGGGTTAACTTTAATAGAAAATATAAAACGTCTATTTTACCTTTTTAAAATATTTTTACACTTTAGTTAATTTATTAAAACAATAAAGTAATAAAAAAAAATTAAAAATGGAAGATCATATGGAGATCATCATATCTGATTGAGTCTATCAGATCTGATGGTCTCCAAAGCTCCATCAGATTTGATCCACTAGATATGATGGAGCTCGTGCTCTCACCGAGAATTATTCTCCTTTACGAGCGGCCGCTTGTGGACAGCCATGCATGGAGGAGTGTCTCCTCCACGAGCGGTGATCTGGTTCGCTCCAGAGGGGCGATCTGGATTGCTCCAGAGGAGCGATCTGGAGATTTTCTACCATCGGTGGAGATTCCATCAGTGGTAGAGCTCTTTTTTATTTTTTAAAAAATATTTTTTATATTTTTAAAATAATATTTTATATAATTAAAATTTTTTTGTGTGAGGTGGCAGATTATGATCAGGTAAGTTTTTTTTTTCTATTATCTAATGTAAAATGGCTAAATTACCCCTTTACCATTAAAATTTAATATTGTTCAATCGTTAGCTAACGCCATCTGAATAAGTTTATATAATTATAAGATAGTTAAATGTTGCATGTAATTTCACCTAAAATCAGGGTGGTTTGTGCAATTTATTTATTTATTGTTGCACAAATTTATTAATTTAAATATATAAGTATTGTTAAGTTTTCAAATTTGAATAATTGTCAAAACAGAATAGATTTTAAATTAATATATATATATATATATATTTAAATATAATTATAATTATACTCGGAAGAAAACTTCCCCACACATGGAGTAAATATTTATGGTGAATTTGAATTCCATTACCATTATAGTAGATGAGAAGATATTATAGTAGATGAGAAGATACGGTATCCACTTAAACCATCACATGAGTGGAGGTAGATTTTTTTTCAAATTTGGATTTTATTATTGAAAACATGTAAAAGGAGAGGCTACAAGAATTTCACGTCGATCTGAAGAGGGAACGAAACGCATTGTAGTTTATAGTCATCGAATAGTGCGATGATGGCCCGTGGCTTGCCAGCTGCATTTGAGCTCATGTGGGTCTTTTATGCGTCATTGGTATGCACATGCACGTGGCTTGTTAGCTGCATTTCTTTCACATAAATATATATGCGAACACCGTTTAGCAACAAAACTGGCGCCAAGTAAGATTTGGTTGATAACAGCTCATTAACATTTAACACTACCCTTGTAAAAAAAAAATAAAAATAAAAATTTAACACTACCATTTTAAAAAAATCAAATATTAATAACATACACTTCAATGGTTATTACTTTTTTTTATTTTTTTGTGTGTGGAGAAAATGGAGTTCTATATAAAATTAAATTAAATTAAAGTAAATAGATTTTAATTGATTGGATACGTATTCCCTAACAATAATTATCTACTAATTATAAACCCAAAATAATAATAGCCGACACATGAAACTTCCTCTCTCCATAATCAACCAGTAATTCGAATATTTTTTTCTTCTTCTTTTTTGAATTCAATGTCGCGGACAATAATGGATGCGTAAATGTTTAGTATTTACTATATATGTAATATAAAAAAATGGGAAAGGTCTAATACAAATAAAATGCAAAATAATTGAAAATAGGGAATAAAGGGTATATAAGTCTTTATGAGAGAGAAAAAGGAAGAATTGGACGGCAGGACGAAGCATAGCAAGATTCGGGTCGGGCGCAAGAGACGGAGGTGAGAGAGAGTCATTTAGTTGAGTTAGAGCGACCAGACTCGACCGAGAAATTTCTCTGAAAAACATTTGAAAACTGAATCCCTCGCTTTCAAGAGACAAGAAAAAGAAAGAAATCAAGAAAACTGATTTAATATATTACTGGGTAGAAGATATGCAGAGGCAGCAGGATCAACGGTCAAGATCTGCCAAAACCACAGGCACCATTCATGGATGCGCTCAGTCTGGGGATCTTCTCGCCTTCCAGAAGCTGCTTCGCGACAACCCCTCTCTTCTTCATGAAAGAAACCCTGTTGTGAGATCTCTTTTTCTCTTTAACAAACAACATTTATTTGTTCATTTTGCTTCTAAAATTTAACATTCTTGGTTTATGGCTTCTATGAATTTCGATCCATTTGGTCTTATGATCAACCTCTTCTACGTTGTTCATTTGTGGTTTCCTTATTATTTTTTTGCTCTTTTTATTTTCGTTTCTGCTCACCCTTTCATAGTTCGTTTTCCAAATTTTATACCATAATTGCCAAAGACAAGTAAGTAAAGTGAATTTGATAGGTTCTTTAGACTTGTCATGCATTATGATTTATAATGGAGAGAAATAGAGAAAACCGAGTTGAGGGAGTTTGATGCAATGCAACCAAGGAAAGATGAAGTTAGATCAAATATGAACGCAATTGGGCTGTAGGTGATGAATATTTTGTCATGTTAGACGTTGCATGTACTGTACATAAATTTAGTGAGTAGATGAGGAAATGCAGGATTATCTGTCTTCTTCGATAAGCTGGATGAAAAGAGAACAAAAAAATGTAGTTTCAGTGCAATTAGAGGCGGAAACAAGTAACAAGAGAGATCCTAATGTCTTAGCTTGTCATCTATAAGAAATCAATATCTATACCTCTGTAATAGAAAGTATATAAAAGGTTTGAATGTGCGAAAGGACCACTGATGCATGAGAATTAAGTACCTTGTAATTGTAGGTTTAGTTGAAAATTTTTAGGCAACTTTTTTGGTTAAGGATGCTTGAATTTTTGTCAATCTTGCAAATTCTAGCTGCCACCGAGTAGTACGGTACAATGTTAATGCTTATACCATATATCATAATAGTTCCTTCTCTCCTTATTTTCCTGTAAAATAAATTTGTTCGCACGAGCAAGTGTTTCTCTTACACTTATTGTATTCTATTTTGTTGAGCTGCAGATGTCACAGACACCTCTTCACGTTGCTGCTGGTTACAACAAGGCTGAAATAGTCAAATTTCTGCTTGAATGGCAAGGAACTGAGAAGGTTGAGTTAGAGGCCCAAAATATGGTAGGTAACATGTATGTGTCATTTAATGTATCCTGTGTTCTGTGCGCTATATGGGACTACTATAAAATACCATTAATCTTCTGTGGCTTATTTGATCTCATTTTATGAGTCTTAATTTTTTAAATTTTGCAGTATGGAGAAACTCCATTGCATATGGCAGCCAAGAATGGGTGCAACGATGCTGCAAAGTTACTTCTTGCTCATGGTGCTGTTATTGAAGCCAAAGCTAATGTGAGTTCTCTTTAGCTCCTTATTTTCTCTTCTTATCCAAGTTTCAAACTATGCCTGGAATGTATCATGCAATTTTTTATTGGTTCTATTTCTCTTTATGCATGCAGAATGGAATGACACCATTACACCTTTCTGTTTGGTACTCTATTCGATCTGAAGACTGCGCAACGGTCAAGACATTGCTTGAGTATAATGCTGATTGTAGTGCTATGGACAATGTACTATGCCTTGCAATTCCTCAGTAAATATTATTTTTTCCAATATTCTGTCTTGCTAAATAGTGATTGGTGTAATATTTGAATTGCAGGAGGGCAAGACTCCTTCAGATCATCTCTCAAAAGGCCCAGGAAGTGAGAAGCTGCGTGAACTGTTACACTTGCATAGTGAAGAGCAGCGAAAGAAAAGAGCACTTGAAGCATGCAGTGAAATAAAAGCTAAGATGGATGAACTGGAAAACGAATTGTCAAATATTGTGGGTTTGCATGAGCTCAAATTACAACTTCGAAAATGGGCTAAGGGGATGCTTTTGGATGAGAGGCGCAGGGCCCTTGGTTTGAAGGTTGGTGCTAGAAGACCTCCTCATATGGCATTTCTTGGCAATCCTGGAACAGGTAATTTGTTGCTGATTGTGTTTGATGTTTTCTTTATGTGTCAATGCTAATAAGTTTCATTGTACCATGCTTCTTGCTTTCTCTTTTCTAGGAGACTGTCTCATGATATTGTTGCTAAAGACTGATTTTTGTTGTTGTTGTTGTTTTCTCTAGTTCTATGTCTTGTTTTTAATTTTTATCCGTTCTTTCTCCTTCCTTTCTGACTAAACTCCATGGATGCATCGTTTTCGTGGTTGCTTGATTATATGTTTATAACCTTGGTTTGTCTAATATAAATATCTTGGTTCCAAGACACCATGTAGGCTCATACCTAAAGCTTAAGAATCCATAAGACAGTGATCTTAGCTGACAGAAACATTTTCTTTTTTGCAATTTCACTCTGTAAAGGGTTATACTTATTTTTGGTTTATAAGCTGTCCTATCATTGTACTACTCTTTGTTTTCACATGGTTAAGTTTTTTTCTTGATGTTCTCATGGTAAAACTGCTTCAAAAAGTGTGTTTTTCAGTAGGGTGATGCCTATATGATAGTTTTTCATAAATTTCTTTCTCGCCTAGATACTCGTTTTAGAGATCAAAGCATTGATTTGAAGAGGCAGAAGGAATGTTTGCATAGAAACAATGTCCAGTGAACGGATTTGCCTTTCAATTGATATCCAATTAACATATTTTATGTTAAGAATATCATTCTTGTTTGGCTTTATATCAAAGTGAGATGATTTTATCATATTCAACAGGTAAGACTATGGTAGCTCGTATCCTCGGAAAATTACTTTATATGGTGGGAATTCTACCTACTGACAGGGTTACAGAAGTACAACGGACAGATTTGGTTGGTGAATTTGTTGGTCATACTGGACCTAAGACTAGGAGAAAGGTGCAGCACAATACTTTCAAAAATCATTTTTTTTTCTTTTTATCTGTGGAAAAAAAATATACGTGGTTTATTTAATGATCTAATGTACATCTTATCATGCACAGATTAAAGATGCAGAAGGAGGAATTCTTTTTGTGGATGAAGCATATCGACTAATACCGATGCAAAAATCAGATGATAAGGACTATGGGTTGGAAGCTTTAGAAGAGATCATGTCTGTTATGGACAGTGGAAAAGTTGTAGTCATATTTGCTGGCTACAGTGAACCAATGAAGCGTGTAATTGCTTCGAATGAGGGCTTCTGCAGAAGGGTGACTAAGTTTTTCTACTTCAATGATTTCAATTCTGGAGAACTAGCCACGATCCTACATATTAAGATGCATAATCAAGCAGAGGATAGTTTATTGTATGGATTTAAGTTACATGCTTCTTGTTGCATAGATGCCATTGCATCACTGATAGAGAGGGAAACAACAGAAAAGCAGCGTAAGGAGATGAATGGAGGTTTAGTGGATCCAATGCTAGTCAATGCCAGGGAGATTTTGGATCTTAGGCTCAGTTTTGACTGTATTGACATGGATGCATTGTGTACGATTACCCTGGAGGATTTAGAAGCAGCCCTTGGTCTTTTAGTACGATCGGATAATAGGGATTAAAACCAAGTAGAAAAGCTTGTGACTATTCTTTTGGCAATCTGATAGGGTTGCATTTTACCAAAGCAGGAGATATATTTGCGTAAGCCTTTATTCTTTTACTTCTGCACTAGGGTGTGTTGTTGTAGTAGCTGCTATTCTTTGGAGAAATTTTTGTATCTTCCCATCTTGTAATCAATCAATTCAATATCTATTGATGCCATTGGAAAATTTTATTTCTGGGTTCCACAAACTCGGTCTTCTTTATTGTTTTTAAAGACGGCAGTAAAATTCTTTTCCAGCATCCCTTTTTGGCAGTTGATGGTAGTTTTCATTTTATTTCGAGGATCTTGCGGCTAATATTTTATAGAAATTTTTACATTTGCATTTGGTTCGTTCATTCAGTCATTCGGTTTGAGACATTAGAAGATGATGAGGTCATAAGTTTAGTCTACGCTCTGATACCATAGAAGTGTTTAGCAAACAGAGATAATTCTAAAAAGTAAAGTAAAATTTTTAATAATGGAGAAGTGAATAATTACAAGAAGAAGAATTTTATTTATAGTGATGCAAGTGAGCTGAAGAACATGTACAACTTCCTCGAACAAACTTCTCTAAATTTCAGGGGAATCTGGGTGACATGGATAACAGACTATGGAGCACAGTCAGCATGTATAACTAACTTAATGAGTCAGCATTATATTAGGTTAGGAGGATAGTTAAATCAGAGCCGCATGCGCATCAGCTTGAGTCAACAGCTTCCTCTATTGAAGGTGTTTGATGGATTGCTAAAGCCTAAAGGTGTTTGTAAAAAGTCTCGAGTATTAGATAAAAGCTTACAAGCCAGGTGGAGCTAGAAGATTTTTCTATGGGCCAATGTAATAATATCAAAAGATATTTTTTACAAAATTAAATAGTATATATATATATATATTTCTTTTGGGGAGAGGGTCATAGCTCATAGGCTCATAGCCCCTTCCATAATATTTATAATATAATATATAGTCCAATTCATTCAATTCAATATATAGTATTTTGCACACACTAGTCAATTGCCAAGTTCAAACTTATCTAATTTATAAATAATTAATACGCTATGCTTGATAGGACTTTTATTTTGAATTTTTAATTTTTTAGTAGCTTTTTCTGTAAAAAGCTATATATTTTGACTAAATTTTTCTACGAAAATATTTAAATGAGCCAAAAAAGTGTTTTTGGACCCAAAAAGTCAATAAACTACTTTTATAAACAATCTCAAAGAAACCCATAGTATTTTGCCAAACATGACCGCAGATAAGAATTTACGAGTGGCCCTCCGTTCACTCGTCCATGACCGCATTTGTTCATTTAGTTTTGTCGGATCTGTAAAATGTAGCGTGCACGTGAGAAAGATGATATTGCAAAAAATGACAAATAAAGAAATAAAAACCAAAAAAAGAAAAGAAAAAAGAAAAAACATGATACTTAGAAACGGTGTGAATAGAAAACCCACCAAAAATATGGTAAAACAGCAAACCCAATCCTGAGTCTCTGGATGTGTTTCGGTAGAGAATAAGAGAAAAGTTAAAAAAAGAAAAGAAAAGAGAAAAGTAATGGCGTCGATACTTTCATTTCCAAGCACCGATTCATGTTCGACATCCACTCCTCTAAGACTCAGACTCAACTCCTTCAAGCCCTCTAAACCAAATCCTGTAAAATTCCTGAAACAAAGGCATTTCAAATATCCATGTTTGAAGATTCTTGCCACCGCTTCTTCGTCGGTGCTCGAAGACGGTTCGGCAGAGCAGTTTTTGGAGAACAACTCGATAGCTGATTTTATGAGATTTAAAAGAGGGAGCAACGGAGGCAGAGCCCAGTTGCAAACTGCTGTTGTTACTTATCGAAAGAGGTTTCCTTGGTCTCTTCTTCGTCCCTTTCTTCAGGTTCAATTTCTTATCCTTTCATTGCTTCAACTTCTTCTTCTGTTTTTTTAGCTTAATTTATTTTTTTAACACTGGCATTGATATTATATATATATATATATTTTCTATTTCTATGGATTTTTCAGGTTGATTTGGTTTCAACAATTCACATAGCCGACAAAGAGTACGTCTACTTAATTAGTTAATAACATGATTTGGATTCGTTTATTATTATTATTATTATTGACTTGTTACATTTGTGGTAAAGTATGTTTAGTGTTTACTTATCCGAATTGAAAGTAAGCTTCCTTTCTAATTTCAAAGTTGGATTGTGAAGCTTCCTTTCTAATTTCAAAGTTGGATTGTGAGCTGTGGAGTGTGGAGTAATAGTTATTTGTTTCGAATTATGTGCAGTGTAATCTGCTTATTAGTTGCTGTATAAACGGTTCTATTATTTAGTTTTTGGAAGCTGAAAACATGAAGTAGTAAAGTTTGTAGCCAATAATTAGGAGATGGAATGATGTATGTTTTAGCTAATATATATTTTATTGTATTAAATATAATAATTTTTATTATATTAAATATTATGTTTAAGCTAAGAAATTGTGAAGAAAGGTGGGGTTTTAACTCTGATGGCATCTGGCCGTTGGCTTAAATTGTAAAAAAAAATGTGGAAAAAAAATAAAAATAACATCGATAGGAGCTAGATAGTTGATGATATGGGTTGACGGAGTCAGTCAGTAAAACTATAAGTACATAAATAATATACTTTGAAGTAGCATTTTGGTTTTACCCATATAAAAGTATTTGAGAGGATAGGCAATCCCAAATTATTGATTTTTGATGTGATGGTGCACAAACTGATGAAGAATTCTGTCCTGTTAGCAAAAACGATTGTAGGAGTTTAACATTAAATCTCTTGCCAACATGGGGCAGGGAAATAGAAACATTTCACTTTGCACAGTTCAAATTCATGCTCTAGGGTAGTTTCAAAAGTTGGGGTTTACTGAAAGCATTGTCCTTCATTGGCTTTCATTCTTTTTGTTTCATGTTTGTTATTGTTTAAGTTTTACTTGTTCCACCATACAAGTTTACAAGTCAAAGTTTGAACTGTAAATACTAAAACTTACATGATGGGGTTTCCATATCTATTATTTGAGTATGAAACTGAAGAACAATGTACAGCATCTTTGGTTCTTTTGAGAAAACTTTTTGCAAGGGGAATGACTTAAGCTTTTGCCTTTATGAGAATTATTTTTTGTTACAACGTCAAATCCAGTGGTGTGTAACAATCTTTGTTGAGCCAATAGCTTTGAGTATTCTTTTTCCAATTAAACATGTATGAATGGTGAAAAACTTATGTGTGTAGGTATTTTGCAACCCTCCAGAAGGAACTTGAACTTTATGATTGTGTTCTTTATGAGATGGTGGCTAGCAGGGAGAGTTTAGAAGAAAGAAGAAAACCTGCTGATACGAAAAAGCTCAAAGGTTCTCGTCCACGAGGTTTCAACATTCTAGGATGCATTCAGCGGCAGATGGCTCGAATTCTTATGCTTGATTTCCAATTGGACCGACTTGATTACCAGGCTGAGAATTGGTACCATGCAGATCTTGATTATGAGACCTTCAAGTTGCTTCAGGTACTTGTCTTTTCTTTCATGATTTCATTAAAAATATTTGACCTTGAGTTACCTCATATTTTATTGTTTAACTAGGCAAGCAAAGATGCTTCGAGTACAACACTATTGAAAAATTATAGCAGGGGGTCTCTCCTTACCTTCTCACTGTTGTGGTTTTTTAAGTGTGTTATCCTAGTAGTTCCGGCTATTGAGTAAGGGCTTTTTTATCTCAATTACAGAAGGACATAAATTTTGCTCGAAGTCTTTTGAGTCCCTGTATCTCTTCTTTCAGTTTCGATTTTCGTGCTCTATTTGTTAATTCAGCTGCCTTCTACATTTTATACTATTCTATCATTTCTTTCAGCTTGAAAAAGGCGAAAGCTTCTTTTCATTTGCAAGGGATATGACTCTCAGATCAACGAAAGCTATAGTGAATCCTTCAATTCCAGAAAACCTTGGTCCTTGGAGATCCAAGCTTCTATGGGCTTCACGTGTCCTTCCTATGCCACTTGTAGGTCTTCTCATTATTGGTGGTGTCTGTGCTGATGTGGGTAGTCAGCCAACAGAATATCCAGAGCTAGAAGCATTGTCTAGGCTAGACTTTGGTGCTGCTTTGAAGGTTTTCCTGGCTAAGCGACTAACATCTGAGTAAGTAGTGGCCGGTTGTTTTATGTCAGTCATGTAGACATGATTGTTTACTTGTTTTAGTGATAACTACTCATGACTTTGGTTGTACTGGCAGGATAGTAGTGTGCTTTTGGTAAAAGTATAAAATCGTAAAAAGTATTGCTTCTTTGCTACCGCTAAAAAGTGAATTTTTTTAGCATGTTAATTTTGTAATAAATTAGCTCAGAGGGAAAGCCTTGAATAGGAGTACTCTGTTTTTACAAACAATTTTGATCTGTTGGAGTTTTTTGATAAGTCATGACCTAACAAATTATTAGTTGACAAAAGAAATGTTTCAAAAAGTTCAATCTTCAGTTGATCATTCTGTGACCTTCAAGGTTTTTAAGTACCTTGTTTTGAGGTATTTGGCTTATACCTGCATCAATTCTTAACTAGAACTACTAACGTGCGTTTTTAAATTATATCTAGGATCAACATCTTGGTATGGTGCTTGTACAAATAAAGAAAAAGAATTTGACTGGTGTAAGAAATTGAAATTATTTTTGTCTGCTGATTTATGTCCACTTGAGAAACTTATCAAAGGTATCCTGCAGGTTCACACAAGTGACAGCAGAACTAGAGGAGAGTTCTGTTATTATTGGCGAGAGGAATAGAGCTGCAACAGAAGCTCTTAGAAGAGCAATTGATGAGGGCCACAACAGAATTGCCATACTGTATGGGGGTGGCCACATGCCGGACTTGGGGAGGCGGTTAAGGGAAGAGTTTGACCTATTTCCTTCCCGGGTTCATTGGGTAACAGCTTGGTCCATAAGAAACCGAGACCTAGAGAGCAGTTCCCTTCCGTTTCTGAAGACAATGGCCGAAGTTTTAGGTTGGCCATTGAATCGCTACCAGACTTTGGCACTGCTCATATTTTCTTCAGTCCTCGCTATGGATCTCTTGTTTTGGGAGCTCTTTTTTGGTACTGCAGTGAACTGGATCTCCCAAATTGCATCCGAAGTTGTTCAATATGTTGATAATGCACAAGTGATGTGAAAATCTTCATTCATTCTTAATTGTTTATATTTATTATGAGAAAATGAAGGCAATCCGAGTACGCCTATGTTAATATTTTATTTTAACTTTCTTTGATTAAAAGAATAATAGTGAAAATGTTTGTCAAGCCAAAAGATGTGGATAGCAATGTAACAAAGATACCTCATCCTTTCAGTAATAGACTTGGTGCAAGAAGTAAGATGAGAGTCACTGGGGTGGCCGCAGTCAGCATGCATAACTAACTTAATGAGTCAGCATTATATTAGATGAGCATCAGCTTGAGTCAACAGCTTCCTCTATTGTAGGTGTTTGATGGTTTGCTAAAGGTATTTGTAAAAACTAAAAACATGAAAAGATAAAGAGAAAAAACATGATGCTTAAAAACGGCGTGAACAGAAGACCCCCCAAAAATATGTTAAAACAGCAAACCCAATCCTGAGTCTCTGGATGTGTTTCTGTAGAGAACAAGAGAAAAGTTAAATAAAAAAAAAGAAAACAGAAAAAGCGAAAAGTAATGGCGTCGACACTTTCATTTCCAAGCACCGATTCTTGTTCGACATCCACTCCTCTAAGACTTAGACTCAACTCCTTCAAGCCCTCTAAACCAAATCCTGTAAAATTCCTGAAAAAAAGCCATTTCAAATATCTGTATTTGAAGATTCTTGCCACTGCTTCTTCGTTGGTGCTCGAAGACGGTTCGGCAGAGCAGTTTTTGGAGAACAACTCGATAGCTGATTTTATGAGATTTAATAGAGGGAGCAACGGTGGCAGCGCCCAGTTGCAAACTGCTGTTGTTACTGTTAGGATCTCAGCCAGTGCTTTGATGCCACTGTTAGGATCCTGTATGTGGAAGCAATATACCTCAACTAAAGTAGAGATTTGAGAAAAGTGGAGAAGAACTGGACACACAGTATTTACGTGGTAAAACCCCCAATTAATTTGAGGGAAACATCCACGGGCAAAGATAGAATGACTTTACTAGACGAAAATAATTACAACCTCTCTCTAATAATACTAGGAGAGAACAACCTTACAAGAGGCTTTAGGGAGAAGAGAAGAGACTACATTTTTCGGATGAGTTACAAATGAATGAAGGGGGTATTTATAGGAAAATTTTGGGCACTATTTACGGCTACTGTTCACGCGTAAGTCACTGTTCACCATGTGGGACCCACCAGTTGCGCTGTCATTTCACTGTTCACGGTGACGTCACTGCTTACGTCATGTTCACGGTGACGTCATTGCTTACGTCACTGTGTTACTGTAGCACTAGGTCAGCCCGATACTATTCATATATCTCTATTCACCCGTACTATTCCTATTGGGTCAGCCCAATACTATTTGGGCTTCTACTCTCCCTTTTGGGCCTCATTTTGGCCCTGAAAAATTATCTTCACTATTTTAACATTCTCCCACTTGAAGTCATTTTTCATGGTCCATCCGTCTCTTTCTAATCTTTGCTCATACTCATGCTGCTTACGTTTCTACTAGGCCGAATGAGGATCAACACCATATGAACTTGTCAGTATTGATTGGCTTGGTCGTTGCATCTGCTAGGTTCTCCTCGGTGTGAATCTTTTTTTCATATCCACACTTCCGTCTTCCACTACTACTTGAATTCCTACGTGCTTTATCCTGGAATGAAAAGGTCGGAATCCTTGCAATATGCAAGGCACTTTGACTGTCACAAAACAGAGGAATTTTCTCTTGTTTGTGCCTAAGCTCCTCCATTAACCTCTTAATCCAAATTGCTTGTTTACAAGCTTGTGTAGCTGCCATATACTCAGCTTCTATTGTAGATGAAGCCATAACAGTTTGTAATTTGGAAATCCAGCTCACAGCTCCTCTTGCACATAACCTGTAGTGGAATTTCTTTCATCGAGATCTCCTACAAAATCTGACTCTTCATAGCCTCTGACAGTGAATTCTGATCCTTCACAACATAATGCAACATCTGAGGTTCCTCTGATGTATCTCAGAATCCTCTTCATACTATTCCAATGCTCTTTACCAAGATTCACCATGTACCGACTAGCTACTCCCACTGCTTGTGCAATGTCCGGTCTTGTACATATCATAGCGAACATTAAACCTCCCACTGCCGATGCATACGGTAATCGAGACATCTCCATCCTTTCTGCTTCATAGCTAGGACTCATACTTGAGGATAACTTGAAATTAACAGGAAGAGGGGCAGAAATTGGCTTACAATCTTTGCATATTGAAGCGGCGCAAGATTTTACTGAGATAGGTCTTCTCGAAAAGCCAAACCTTCCTATTATTTCTGTCTCTTTGAATTTTCATCCCTAGAATCTTGTTTGCTGGTCCTAAATCCTTCATATCAAACTTCCTAGCCAACCGTGCCTTTAATTCTCGGACTCGATCTTTGTTGGGGCCTGCTACCAACATGTCGTCCACGTACAACAGCATTACGATGAAATCACCATCATCACCAAACCTCTTGTAATAAGTACAATGGTTTGCACTAAGTCTGTTGTACCCATGGCTTATAATGAGGAATCAAATCTCTTGTACGAACACCTCGACGCCTGTTTTTAAACCGTACAGAGATTTGGTACACCTGCAAACCAAGTTCTCCTTGTTTTTTTCAGTAAAACCTTCTGGTTTGAGCATATAAATTTCTTCTTCAACTTGTCCATGAAGAAACACAGTTTTCACATCTAATTGCTCTAAACGTAGATCAAATACAACACACGTAGCCAGGACTACTCTGAATGTTGTAAGTCAAACCACAGGGGATAATATCTCACTGAAGTCAATACATTCTTTCTGAGCATATCCTTTCACCACCAGTCTTGCACGAAACCGCTCCACTTGATCATTGCTATCTCGTGTGATCTTATAGCCCACTTTTTGCCAATAGCTTTCCTTCCATGTGGTAGTGGTACAAGTTTCCATGTCGTGTTCTTATGAGAGCTTTCTTCATGCATTACTGTCATCCACAAGGATACACTTGAGCTATTAATTGCTTCATTGAGAGTTAATGACTTTCCATCCTTTGTTAGAAGACAGTATGCAACATTGCCCTTTGTAACATACTCCGAGTGCCATACCGGTTCTTTCCTCTCTCGAGTCGACCGCCGAAAATCATAGCCTCGGACTCATTTGGTACTTGTGCCTCGTGCGCTGATGCTGCTTTAGAAGAATCTAAATCTTCTATTTCTGAATTTTCCTCCTAAACTATTGTAGTATCTAAATTTCCTTTTGAAGTGCTATCGCCTTCTTCATTCTGTATTTGATTTTCTACATAGATAACATCCATGCTGACTATGACTTTGTGGGCAGTGGGGTCCCACAAGCGATACCCCTTTACTCCGTCAGCATATCCTTAGAAACACTTGATCCTCTTTTATGAATCAAGTTCCACCCGCGCTTTAAAGGCTTTAAACACTGCACACATATCTGACTTTCTCTTGATCGGGTACACCCAGTATCTCCTGGAGTAATCATCAATAAAGGTCACCATGTATTTTGCTCCTCCTAGGGATATATCCGGTGATTCCCAGACATCAGAATGAATCAAGTCTAGGATGCATTTGCTTCTAGCAGTACTGCTGCTGAACTTCAATCTATGCTGCTTGCTTGTAACACAATACTCACAAAAAGGTAGATTTACTGATTTGAACACAGGAAGCAGATTTCGATCGGATAGAATCTTCAAACCTCATTCCGATATATGGCCTAGTTTATGATGCCACAATATCGTTGATTCTTCTCCATGGTTGGTTGATGCAGAACATGAATCCGCTTCCTGAAGCGTTTCTCCTGTAAGCATGTATAGATTTGCACTGATCTTTTCTGCCTTCATAACCACAAGCGCGCCTCTGACAATTTTCATGATCCCATTTTCAATATGGGTCTTGCAACCAAGATCATCTAATTGTCCCAGAGACAATAGATTCTTCTTTAGGCCCTTCACATGTCGTACCTCCTGAATGGTGCGGACTGTACCATCGTGCATTTTTATCTTGATGGTACTAATACCAGCGATCTCCAAGGCATGATCATTACCCACAAATATAGATCCTCTAGAGATGGGTTCATATTTGTGGAACCATTCTCTCCGAGAGGTCATATGCCAGGTGGCTGCTGAATCTAGAAGCCAGACATCAGCAAACCGTTTTCTGCCTTCACTACTAGTAGTTCCTTCACTGCATAAAACTTCACCATCATCTGAGGTGCTTGCTACACATCCTTAAGAGCCTGATGACTTCGGAGCTCTGTTATCTCCACTCTTTTTCCTGTTCCAACACTCTGATCTTACATGCCCTTTTTTGCCACAATGGTAGCATTTGATACTCTTCTTACTTCTTGACTTTGATCTACCACGATTTTGACTCCCACTGGGGCCACGTTCCATTGATCTCCCTCTCGTCATCGTCAAAGCTTCAGCTTGTTGTGAGCTTCCCAATCTGTCTTCTTTGTTTTTACGTCGACTTTCTTCTTCGAGAACTGCGGCTGCAACATCATCGAAGACTAGATACTCCACAAGTGTATTGTTTGTGAGGTTGATGATGAGTTGATCATACGAATCTGGTAGACTTTGAAGTAGAAGTTCGGCACGCTCATTTTCTTCTATTTTATGCCCCAACACTGTGAGTTGAGAAAATAGAGTATTTAAGGTGTTGATATGGTCAGTCATCGTTGAAGATTCTGCCATTCGAAGAGTATAGAGTCTCCTTTTCAAGAATATTTTGTTGTGCAGTGACTTGGCCTCATATAATTTTGTCAGAGTCTCCCAAATCTCCTTTGCTGTATTCTTCTCTGCTATACTTAATAGCACTCCATCAGCAAGTGCCAAATGCAGATTAGCAACTGCACTGTTCACCGTATGGGACCCATCAGTGGCGCCGTCATTTCACTGTTCACGGTGACATCACTGCTTACGTCCTGTTCACTGTGACGTCATTGCTTACGTCACGGTGTTACTGTAGCACTAGGTCAGCCCGATACTATTCATATATCCCTATTCACCCCGTACTATTCCTATTGGGTCAGCCCAATACTATTTGGGCTACTACCCTTCTTTTTGGGCCTTAAAAATGTCTTCACTATTTTAACATTCTCCTACTTGAAGTCATTTTTCATGGTCCATCCGTCTCTTTCTAATCTTTGCTCATACTGATGCTGCTTATGTTTCTACTAGGCCGAATGAGGATCAACACCATATGAACTTGTCAATATTGATTGGCTTGGTCATTGCATCTGCTAGGTTCTCCTCGGTGTGAATCTTTTTCATATCCACACTTCCGTCTTCCACTACTTCTTGAATTCCTACGTGCTTTGTCCTGGAATGAAAAGGTTGGAATCCTTGCGATATGCAAGGCACTTTGACTGTCACAAACCAGAGGAATTTTCTCTTATTTGTGCCCAAGCTCCTCCATTAACCTCTTAATCCAAATTACTTCTTTACAAGCTTGTGTAGCTGCCATATACTCAGCTTCTATTGTAGATGAAGCTATAACAGTTTGTAATTTGGAAATCCAGCTCACAGCTCCTCTTGCACATAACCTGTAGTGGAATTTCTTTCATCGAGATCTCCTGCAAAATTTGACTTTTCATAGCCTCTGACAGTGAATTCTGATCCTTCACAACATAATGCAACATCTGAGGTTCCTCTGATGTATCTCAGAATCCTCTTCATACTATTCCAATGCTCTTTACCAAGATTCGCCATGTACCGACTAGCTACTCCCACTGTTTGTGCAATGTTCGGTCTTGTACATATCATAGCGAACATTAAACCTCCCACTACCGATGCATACGGTAATCGAGACATCTCTATCCTTTCTGCTTCATAGCTAGGACTCATACTTGAGGATAACTTGAAATTAACAGGAAGAGGGGTAGAAATTGGCTTACAATATTTACATATTGAAGCGGCGCAGGATTTTACTGAGATGGGTCTTCTCGAAAAGCCAAACCTTCCTATTATTTCTGTCTCGTTGAATTTGCATCCCTAGAATCTTGTTTGCTGGTCCTAAATCCTTCATATCAAACTTCCTAGCCAACCGTGCCTTTAATTCTCGGACTCAATCTTTGTTGGGGCCTGCTACCAACTTGTCGTCCACGTACAACAGCATTACGATGAAATCACCATCATCACTAAATCTCTTGTAATAAGTACAATGGTTTGCACTAAGTCTGTTGTACCCAAGGCTTATAATGAGGAATCAAATCTCTTGTACGAACACCTCGACGCCTGTTTTTAAACCGTACAGAGATTTGGTACACCTGCAAACCAAGTTCTCCTTGCTTTTTTCAGTAAAACCTTCTGGTTTGAGCATATAAATTTCTTCTTCAACTTGTCCATGAAGAAACGCAGTTTTCACATCTAACTGCTCTAAACGTAGATCAAATACAACACACGTAGCCAGGACTACTCCGAATGTTGTAAGTCAAACCACATGAGATAATATCTCACTGAAGTCAATACATTCTTTCTGAGCATATCCTTTCACCACCAGTCATGCACGAAACCGCTCTACTTGATCATTGCTATCTCGTGTGATCTTATAGACCCACTTTTTGCCAATAGCTTTCCTTCCATGTGGTAGTGGTACAAGTTTCCATGTCGTGTTCTTATGAGAGCTTTCTTTATGCATTACTGTCATTCACAAGGATACATCTGGGCTACTCATTGCTTTATTGAGAGTCAATAACTCTCCATCTTTTGTTAAAAGACAGTATGCAACATTGCCCTTTGTAACATACTCCGAGTGCCATACTGGTTCTTTCCTCTCTCGAGTTGACCGCCAAAAATCATAGCCTCGGACTCATCTGGTACTTGTGCCTCGTGCGCTGATGCTGCTTCAGAAGAATCTGAATATTCTTTTTCTGAATTTTCCTCCTGAACTATTGTAGTCTCTGTATTTCCTTTTGAAGTGCCTTCGCCTTCTTCATTCTGTATTTAATTTTCTACAAAGATAACATCCATGCTGACTATGACTTTGTGTGTAGTGGGGTCCCACAAGCGATACCCCTTTACTCCGTCAGCATATCCTTAGAAACACTTGATCCTTTTTTATGAATCAAGTTCCACCCGCGCTTTAAAGGCTTTAAACACTGCACACATATCTGACTTTCTCTTGATCGGGTACACCCAGCATCTCCTGGAGTAATCAGCAATGAAGGTCACCATGTACCTTGCTCCTCCTAGGGATATAACCGGTGATTCCCAGACATCAGAATGAATCAAGTCTATAATGCATTATCTTCTAGCAGTACTGCTGCTGAACTTCAATCTATACTGCTTACTTGTAACACAATGCTCACAAAATGATGGATTTACTGATTTGAGCCCAAGAAACAGATTTCGATCAGAGAGAATCTTCAAACCTCGTTCCGATATATGGCTTTGTTTGCGATGCCACAATATCGTTGACTCTTCTCCATGGTTGATTGACACATCACATGAATCTGCTTCTTGTAGTGTTTCCTCTTTAAGCATGTATAGATTTGCAGTGATCTTCTATGCCTTCATAATTGTAAGCGCGCTTCTGACAATTTTCAAGATCTCATTTTCTACATAGGTCTTGTATCCAAGATTATCTAATTATCCCAAAGACAATTGATTCTTCTTCAGGCCATTCACATGTCGTACCTCCTGAGTGGTGCGAACCGTACCATCGTGCATTTTTATCTTAATGGTACCAATACTAGCGATCTCCTAGACATGATAATTACCCACAGATCCTCCAAGATAGGTTCATATTTGTGGAACCATTTTCTTCGTGAGGTCATGTGTCATATGGTTGCTGAATTTAGACGCCAGGCATCAGCAAACCGTTCTCTACCTTCACTACCAGTAGTGTCCTCGCTGTGTAAACTTCACCATCATCTGAGGTGCTACACCCTTGAAAGCTTGATAACTCTGGAGCTCCATTATCCCACTCTTCTTCTTGTGCCAACACTCTAATATGGCATGCCCGCTTTGCCACAATTGTAGCATTTGATACTCTTCTTACTTCTTGATTTTGACCTACCATGATTACGACTTCCACTGGGGCCATGTTCCATTAATCTTCCTCTCACCATCGTTAATGCTTGTGCCTATTGTGGACTTGTGAATCTGTCTTCCTTGTTTTTGCGCCTGCTCCCTTTATCTAATACAGCGGCTGCAATATCATTAAAGACTAGATGCTCCACAAGACTTAATGATGAGCTGATCATACAAATCTGGTAGACTCTGAAGTAGAAGTTTCGCACGCTCATTTTCAAGGTGTTGATGTGGTCAATCATCGTCGAAGATTCTGCCATTCGAAGAGTATAGAGTCTCCTTTTTCAAGAAGATTTTGTTGTGTAGTGACTTGGCCTCATATTACTTTGTCAGAGTATCCCATGTCTCCTTTACCGTCTTCTTCTCTGCCATACTTGATAGTACTTCATCAGCAAGTGCCAAATGCAGATTGGCAACTGCATTACCTCCCATCAATAGTAATCTTTTTTTTTTTTTTTGGTTTGTCTCCAATTGCTCCCGGGCAATTGTCTTTCACTAGTATTACCCTCATCTTCCTCTTCTTCCACAACGTGAAATTGCTTCTGTCGAACTTCTCAATCTTGAACTTTGTTGCCATCATGTTGATGATGATCTGCTTCTCACTTGAACCGATTAACACTATATCACCATATAGTACCCGTATACTGGAATAGTGACCGTAGTTATGAACAGTGCACCAGGTAAGTTCCCAGGAAAGAGAGGTGGGTCACAACGGACACTCTTAAGTACCAAGTCTTTCCTTAGCCAGAACCTATCCTAGACATGCACTTTCCATACCACCACACTTATTTCCAGCAATGACGAATCTACCGGAAGCTCCTTAGTCAGTAAACTCGAGAACAATTCTTTTCTGATGTGGAAGATCAACCAATGCTGCAACCAGAGCATACTAAGAATTTCCTGGAGAATCTGACACCTTAGCAACTCGGAATACAACCTGATTCTCTGATACCACTGTTAGGATCTCAGCCAGTGCTTTGATGGATCCTGTATATGGAAGCAATATACCGCAACTAAAGTAGAGATTTGAGAAAAGTGGAGAAGAATTGGACACACAATATTTACGTGGTAAAACCCTCAATTAATTTGAGGGAAATATCCACGGGTAAAGATAGAATGACTTTACTAGACCAAAATAATTACAACCTCTC
Source organism: Xanthoceras sorbifolium (assembly GCA_003430845.1). Lineage (NCBI taxonomy): Eukaryota > Viridiplantae > Streptophyta > Magnoliopsida > Sapindales > Sapindaceae > Xanthoceras > Xanthoceras sorbifolium. The sequence goes on from CM010619.1 coordinate 29,654,963, forward strand.
TCTAATAATACTAGGAGAGAACAACCTTACAAGAGCCTTAAGGGAGAAGAGAAGAGACTATATTTTTTGGGATGATTTACAAATGAAGGGAAGGGGGGTATTTATAGGAAAATTTTAGGCACTATTCACACGTACGTCACTGTTCGTCGTGTGGGACCCATCAGTGGCGCCGTCATTTCACTGTGACGTCATTGCTTACGTCACTGTGTTACTGTAGCACTGCATCAGCCCGATACTATTCATATATCCTTATTCATTCGTACTATTTCTATTGGGTCAGCCCAATATTATTTGGACTTCTACCCTCCCTTTTGGGCCTTAAAAATGTCTTCACTATTTTAACATTAGATCATATTTTATTGTTTAACTAGGCAAGCAAAGATGTTTCGAGTACAACACTATTGAAAAATTATAGCAGGGGTTCTATCCTTACTTTCTTACTGTTGTGGTTTTTTAAGTGTGTTATCCTAGTAGTTCCGGCCATTGAGTAAGGGCTTTTTTATCTCAATTACAGGACATAAATTTTGCTCGAAGTTTTTTGAGTTCCTGTATCTCTTCTTCAGTTACGATTTTCGTGCTCTATATGTTAATACAGCTGCCTTCTACATGTTATACTGTTCTATCATTTCTTTCAGCTTGAAAAAGGCGAAAGCTTCTTTTCATATGCAACGGATATGACTGTCAGATCAACGAAAGCTATAGTGAATCCTTCAATTCCAGAAAACCTTGGTCCTTGGAGATCCAAGGTTCTATGGGCTTCACGTGTCCTTCCTATGCCAATTGTAGGTCTTCTCATTATTGGAGGTGTCTGTGCTGATGTGGGTAGTCAGCCAACAGAATATCCAGAGCTCGAAGCATTGTCTTGGCTAGACTTTGGTGCTGCTTTGAAGTTTTTCCTGGCTAAGCAACTAGTATCTGAGTAAGTAGTGGCCGGTTGTTTTATGTCACTCATGTAGACATGATTGTTTACTTGCTTTAGTGATAACTACTCATGACTTTGGTTGTACTGGCAGGATAGTAGTGAGCTTTTGGTAAAAGTATAAAATCGTAAAAAGTATTGCTTCTTTGCTACCGCTAAAAAGTGAATTTTTTTAGCTTGTTAATTTTGTAATTAATTAGGTCAGAGGGAAAGCCTTGAATAGGAGTACTCTGTTTTTACAAACAATTTTTGATCTGTTGGTGTTTTTGATAAGTCATGACCTAACAAATTATCAGTTGACCAAAGAAATGTTTCACAAAGTTCAATCTTCAGTTGATCATTCTGTGACCTTCAAGGTTTTTAAGTTTCTTGTTTTGAGGTCTTTGGCTTATAACTGCATCAATTCTTAACAAGAGTTACTAACGTGCGTTTTTAAATTATATCTAGGATCGACATCTTGGTATGGTGCTTGTACAAATAAAGAAAAAGAATTTGACTGGTGCAAGAAATTGAAGTTATTTTTGCCTGTTGATTTATGTTCACTTGAGAAACTTATCAAAGGTATCCTACAGGTTCACACAAGTGACCGCAGAAGAAGATGAGAGTTTTGTTATGATTGGCGAGAGGAATAGAGCTGCAACAGAAGCTCTTAGAGGAGCAATTGATGAGGGTCACAACAGAATTGCCCTACTGTATGGGGTTGGCCACATGCCGGACTTGGGGAGGCGGTTAAGGGAAGAGTTTGACCTATTTCCTTCCCGGGTTCATTGGGTAACAGCTTGGTCTATAAGAAACCGAGTCTTGGAGAGCAGTTCCCTTCCCTTTCTGAAGACAATGGCCGAAGTTTTAAGTTGGCCATTGAATCGCTACCAGACTTTGGCACTGCTCATATTTTCTTCAGTCCTCTTGTTTTGGGAGCTCTTTTTTGGTACTGCGGTGAACTGGATCTCGCAAATTGCATCCGAAGTTGTTCAATATGTTGATAATGCACAAGTGATGTGAAAATCTTCATTCATTCTTAATTGTTTATATTTATTATGAGAAAATGAAGGCAATCCGAGTACGCCTATGTTAATATTTTATTTTAACTTTCTTTGATTAAAAGAATAATAGTGAAAATGCTTGTCAAGCCAAAAGATGTGGATAGCAATGTAACGAAGATACCTCATCCTGTCAGTTCCGGTAGTCTGCCTGCAAATAGCCTTGGTGCAAGATGTAAGATGAGTCACTGGGGTGGCCGCAGTGCAAGTAGTGGGTGTGACTTGTGAGTCTCGTTCCTTTGTCCCCCAACCCCACAAAATAATTAGCAGAATTGTGCAGATATATGCATATCAGTGTATGTTTTGAGGATATTACCATTTGTTTATTTTAATATTGAAGTTGCCAACCAAATATGAAATCGGTTAAAGATCATAAACTTCTTAAATATAGGAAAGGTACCCAGCTTACCCTTCGGCCTTTCGTTAGGTTTTTTTTAAAAAAACTTATCTTTATCATAATTTGCTCCCAATGGGGGCTCAAAACTAATAAATTATTGTAGTCTCTTTTGCCTACAATAATTTATTACATTTGTTTCTTTTCGTTATATCTATTTTTGGGTCTCCAAGAGACTTCTAAATAGAAATAGGGTGACTTGAAATATCTAGGAGTTGGCTTTGACCGGTAACTTGTTTCGTATACAATGACAAATAGCATCGTTTTTGGTAACCAAAGCTTAGACACCGAAGTGTTTTACCGTTTCACGATATTGATATAAACAAAGAATGCTGCCAAATTAAGGCCAATAGATAATTGCGGGTCTTGCTATTTTAAGACAACAAGGCCACTCCATGTAATATTAATTATTGAATTGTGCTAATTTGAGAGTCTGTGTTTCTTTTTCTTATTTTGATATTAAAGTTGCCAATTAAATATGAAATCAGTTAAAGATTATAAACCTCTTAAAGACAGGAAATGTACCCAGCTTACCCTTTGGCCTTTTTTTTTATTTTTATTATTATTTTTTTAATAACTTGTCTTCATCATAATTTGCTCCCAATAGGGGCTCAAAACTAATAAATTATCTATTTTTGGGTTTTCAAGAGACCTTTAAATAGAAATAGGGTGATTTGAAATATCTAAGAGTTAGCTTTGACCGGTGACTCGTTTCGTGTACAGTGACAAATAGCAACACTTTTAGTAATCAAAGCTGCATTTTCATGATATTGATATAGACACAGAATGCCGTCAAATTAAGACCAATAGAGAATTTTGGGCCTTGCTATTTTGAGACAACAAGGCCACTCCGTATAATATCAATTATTGAACTGTGCTAATTTGAGGGTCTATGTTTCTTTTTCTCGTTTTGATATTAAAATTGCCGGTCAAATATGAAATCAGTTAAAGATCATAAACCTCTCAAAGAAAGAAAAGGTATCCAGCTTACCCTTTCACCTCTCGTTAGTTTTTTTTTTTTTTAAACTTGTCTTCATCATAATTTGCTCCCAATAGGGGCTCAAAACTAATAAATTATTGTAGTCTCTTTTGCCTACTTCGTTGATCGATCGGGTTTCCTTCCCAGAAATTAATAACAGGGTCTGAACCACAAACATGTTGAGGTCAAAGTTTTTCATGGCATTTGTCTCTGGTGTGGCTCGTAAAATGGGGTCCCATTTTGTTTAAAGAAAGTAAGAGTTCAATTCTTGAAAGAAATGTTCAAGCTGAGGTCTTGATATTGTATTTTGTTTATACTTTTGATATTAATATTATTAACAACAAAAGTTTTTTTTTTTTTTTCCTTTTTTTGTGCCTTTTTTACGGGTAGAATTGTCAATTAGTCAATTGTATAAGATTCCTGCCAAAAAGTAAAAGGTTACGAAGTTGTTTAACTTTTTGTATCTTCATTACGTAATTGAAATTGTTAAGGACACCTATCTCTGTCCTGTTGCTTGTGATTGTTCTTTTTCTTTCTCTCGTGTTTGCTCCTGCTAGGTTGGATAAGATTGAGATATACGTCAAAGTCGGCGTATATTGCTGATGATATTTAGACATAAAAGACGTGATATTGTGCAAAGCACAACTCCTAATTCAGGATTAAAATAATTAATAGCACAACTGTATTTGCTGTATTAGTTGATTTCTGGATAGGGCTTTCTTATCTTGCAATACTTAAAAAGCATTATTCTCCTTTGAGATTTGGTTCACACCATGTTGTCGACAGATTGTCACTTTCTATCAATACAAAAATTTTGAGTATTAAATATACAGTCAAATAAAATTATTGTATCGGAGTTTCAGGGTTGAGACGATTATGTTGTGGGATTCCCAGGAGGAATTGTGATTCAAAAGTGCCACCTTTGCTCAAAATGACAAGGCCAGGGATTGAATCTTTGAAACACCTCAATGGGTAGAGAAAGAAAAAAGTTTAAGAGGACAAGGATTAAAGATGCTAGCTTGCCTAATGGCCCTCCACACGAGCATTGACCCAGATGACATAAAGTGTTTGTAGGTGTAAGCCGATGGAATCCACATGACCTGACCTTTTTCCATGCTTAGGTTGGTAACTATCCCCACCATTAAATTTTCTTGAAATCTTCACTATTCAGCTTAGTTGGTGATAATGTATGCGAATCGCGAATCGTAAGGCCTAATGATATTATTATTATTATTATTAATTGTGTATTATTGTAATGAATAATGGCAATATTGGTCAATCTGCTTATTTGGAAAATGAACTTATGCTGTGCTGTTGTTGAGTAGGTGTAGGTCCATACCATTTTTCATTTCATTATAGATTTGTGGCGTGCCTGTGCTTGGTTTGTCTACTTTTGGCAGAAAGCAGCTTTAATAAAGCATAACTTTTCTGTCATTCCACCTTCTGTTCTTCTCTCCAGTATAGTGAAACATGTTTGTGCTGGGCACACGCCTTCAAATTTTTTGTTTGGTTATCAACTCTTTGTGTTAATTTTCTCATTTAAGCTTCCAGTCATGCAGTTCAGTTCTGCTCTGGATCCAGACGAAGACCACTACTACCACCTAGTTCCAGATTCAGAATCTCCTTCTCCTCTCAAAGAAAGGGATCAGATAGACGAGGGAAACAATGAGGAATCAACGCAGAAAGGGGAAGCAGCTGTTGGATGTCAAAAATACAACGCACCACATGGTGTTCCTGTTAACAGATTGCCTCGTTTCAATAATTATGCTCTTGCCGGTGCAATTTTGGCTTCCACAAACTCTATTCTATTGGGCTATGGTCAGTTGATGCAATTTAATTGAATTTCCCCCTATGTTTTTGCAGCATTTCTTTCTAGTGAATTTTGCTTGAAAATAACACATACCGGATCCTTCTTTAATAAAAACGAGGGAAAGAAAAACATACAAAGACTCAACTCACAAGCTAAAAAGATCAAATCTCATTACCTAAGATGAAATGTTTTAAAATTGTTGTGCAGATATTGGGGTAATGAGTGGTGCAGTACTTTACATCCAGGACAACCTCAAGATCTCATCAACCCAAGTTGAGATATTGGTCGGTTCCCTAAATGTGTGTTCATTGATTGGCTCACTTGCTTCTGGTAAGACATCTGATTGTATTGGCAGGCGTTATACCATTGTGCTAGCAGCAGCCACATTTCTAGTAGGTGCACTGCTAATGGGGCTAGCACCATCCTTCCTCTTCCTTATGGCTGGAAGGGTAGTGGCAGGCATTGGCGTTGGCTACTCTCTCATGATTGCACCGGTCTACACAACAGAGATATCTCCTACCATGTCTCGAGGCTTCCTTTCTTCCCTCCCTGAAGTTTTCATCAATTTCGGAATCCTACTTGGTTACATCTCCAACTATGCCTTGTCAGGTCTTCCAGAAGACATAAACTGGAGACTGATGCTTGGACTAGCAGCATTGCCAGCAATTTTTGTTGCATTGGGTGTCATGGCAATGCCAGAGTCCCCTCGCTGGCTTGTCATGAAAGGTCGGTTTGCTGAAGCAAAACAGGTTTTGATTAAAATATCAGATAGTAAAGAGGAAGCTGAATTGAGACTTGCTGAAATGACAAAAGGTGCCTCAAGTTCTTCAAAAAATTGGCAAGGTCAAGGTGTTTGGAAAGAGCTATTATTCAGGCCATCTCAACCCCTTCGTCGAATCCTCATTGCCGCCATTGGTGTTAACTTCTTCATGCAAGCTTCAGGTAATGATGCTGTTGTTTATTACAGCCCTGAAGTGTTCAGGGATGCTGGAATTAGCAGTAAGAAACAGCTTGTGGGTGTTACAGTCATCATGGGAATTGCCAAGACATTCTTTGTTTTGATATCAGCTCTTTTCTTGGATCACTTTGGGAGGCGACCACTATTGTTGTTAGGCTCTATTGGGATGACAGTTTCACTAGCAATGCTTGGATTGGGCTCAAAGTATCTTGAGCAGTCAAATAGCAATCCCACTTGGGCCATAGTGATGTGTGTTGTAGCTTTATGTTCTGATGTTTCTTTCTTTTCAATTGGACTTGGACCCGTTACATGGGTCTACTCATCGGAGATATTCCCAACAAAGTACCGGGCCCAGGGTTCAAGCCTAGCCATATCGGTTAATCGGTTAGTGAGTGGGATTGTGTCCATGACATTTCTAACCATCTCCGAGGAGATAACATTTGGTGGAATGTTCCTTGCACTTGCAGGAATTATGGCAGTGGGAACTGTTTTTTTTTATCTGTTTTTGCCTGAAACCAGTGGAAAGAGCTTAGAAGAGATTGGGGTTCTGTTTGAGGACAAAGTCCATGAGCATCAAAAACCCGTAGATAGTTAGATCATCGAACAGTTTCAATTTCACCTCTGATTCAGATGATGTTATTTGCCTTGTAATGTTGCATTAAACAGTTGGAATACACGAGATTATGATGTGTTTCCATGTATAACTAAGTTGCATGATTTGGATAATGTTAAGAAGTCCACTTGCAATTACAAATAGCTTATGCATTTTAGTCATACTATTTTCATTGTAAGAGACTCAAATTATTATATTCATTTTGGCATTAGAGGTTCTCAACTTGCTTGCCCGGTATTAGAGGGCAAATTGCACTAAACTACTTTAAACTTAGGCTCACACGCCAACTTTTGCCTTTTGAGCACAACATGCCCTGATTAGTTTGCTGCTCAATAAAGTTAATGGTGTGACCAGTAAATACCACAAAATGTCCAAATTACCCTTATTTTTAATGGAAAAAAAAATATATAAGATTTTTTCCATCCCAAAATAATTTTAAACTCATTTCTAAAAAATTAAAAAAATAATAAAAAAAATCCAATTTTCAATCTCAAACCCATCACCCTCAATCCATCTCTATCCCTCCACCCATAGTTAGGAATGACTGTGGGTCGAGTTCAAACGGGTTTGATAAAACTTGGGCCGCTTAACTTTTCACATTTAAATCTATCCACGAACCTGTAAAATTATACGAATTCGGATTTGCACATGTGGGTTTGATTTAAACCCGCACCTGCCTAAAACCCACATAATTTTTCGGGTTCGAGTTTGGACTTGTGAAATAAAAATACATATTTTTAAAATAAAATAAAAATACTTTAAATCATCCTTAAATCTCAAATTTTACAATATTAAAGTTCAAAATAACAAAATAATATATTCAGAATATTTATAATAATTTTGAAGTCTAATATAAACCCATAAAAATTAAAAATAGTTGTGAGTTTTTCAGGTATTTATTTAAAAAAATTATTATATTTTTTTAATTTAAGCGGGTTTGAGTTTGGATTTTTTTTTTCAAACCCGAACCCTAACCTCGCATCAGGTTTGTATTTCACATCCAAACCCACCCTACGAACTTAATTAGTAAAATTCAAATCCACCCATCACAGGTGGAAACCCACATATTCATTGGTGAAATTATCATCCCTACCCATAATAATCTCAAATATAAATCCATCACCAATCCATCCCTTCCTTCCTATCTCATCTCAATGAAATAATTTCACATAATATTTTTTTATAAAAAAAATAACATATTTGCTCCATTTGATGGAATAGATTCGCTCCTTCTGAGATGGAGGGCACCGATGCAATTCACTCTATCCATCTCCTCCATTAACCTTTGATGGAGTGATCTACTCCATCAGATATTGATATAATCTCCCGATATATTTTTTTTTATTTGTTTAGTTAATTCTTTTTATTTCTAATTAAAAAATAATTTTTTAATAGCAGGGCAATTATTTCATTTTTTTACTGTTTACCATAAAATAAAGGTACTTATTCAAAGACAAAAAATTGTTCAATGAATACATATACACTTAACTTCAAGGTATTTCAGTGCCATATGCATTATATAATCAATATTAGAGTTGTTTTATTTCTCAGCGCTCACTTCAAAATTCAAATAATGAACAAGAACATCGTAGTTTCGGTTTCTTTTTCTTTTCATGAATTTGTATTATCTCTCAAGTTGAGTGGTTATTCAAATGGAATAATAATAATTTCAGTTTTATTTATTATAGTGTAGTCAGTGATAAATCACACATATAAGAAAAAGAAAAATAGGGATAAAATGGAGAAGTGCCAGGTCAATAATGTGAATCGCAACTGAAGCTGACATTTGCTTTTCAAGGTGTGCTTGGTTGCAGACATTTGCATTTCATGCAATATAATAAAAACAAAGTCCCAATACAACACAAGTGCGTTTCCATCAACTCATCTGAGAATCCATCAATGGAATCCCATCAAGCAGCTGAGAATCCATCAGTGGAATCCCATCAAGCAGCCTCTTCTGTTGGCCGTCTCAACAAGTATGCCCTTTTCTGTGCTCTTTTGGCCTCAACTAACTCCATTCTTTTAGGCTACGGTACTCACTTCTCTCATTTATCATCATCATCTTCATCATCTTTTTCTTCTTCTCAAATATATATATATATATATTAATTATAGGGTTTAAATCCCTAATCAATAAATTAAAATTGAATTTTTTTTTATGAATTGTAATTTGGTATACGTATATATATATATATATGTACAGATATTGGAGTAATGAGCGGCGCAGTGCTGTTCATCAGAGAAAATCTGAAAATCACATCAGTCCAAGTAGAAATCTTGGTTGGTACTCTCAACATTTGCTCACTCGTAGGCTCACTCGCGTCCGGCAAAACCTCTGATTACATTGGAAGGCGATACACCATAGTCCTTGCTGCATCTACCTTTTTAATCGGCGCACTCGCCATGGGACTTGCACCCTCCTTCCCTTTCCTCGTCGCTGGCCGCGTCGTCGCCGGCATCGGCGTCGGCTATTCTCTCATGATCGCTCCTGTCTACACCGCCGAAATCTCTCCCACCATGAAACGCGGCCTCCTCACCTCCCTCCCCGAGTTCTTCATCGTGATGGGTATCCTCCTCGGTTACATCGTCAACTACGCATTGTCAGGCCTTCCCAATCACGTGAACTGGAGACTGATGCTAGGCCTTGCCGCCATACCAGCAATCGCCGTCGGATTCGGCGTCATCGCCATGCCGGAATCCCCACGTTGGCTGGTCACTCAGGGTAGATTGGACGAGGCAAAAAGGGTTTTGATCAAAGTGTCTGATAGCACAGAAGAAGCTGAGTTCAGACTCGCTGAAATCACAAAAGCTGCAACTTTGGAGTGTGGCAATGCAGCATCATCTTCAAATAATTGGCACGGACAGGGGGTGTGGAAGGAGCTTTTATGGAGCCCGTCTCGGCCCGTTAGAAGAATGCTTGTAGCTGCTATTGGCATCAACTTTTTCATGCAAGCTTCAGGGAACGATGCTGTTATATATTACTGCCCTGAAGTGTTCAAGGCTGGTGGGATTCACAGCAAGAAGCAGCTATTTGGTGTGAATGTGATAATGGGGCTATCGAAGACTTGTTTTGTCTTGATATCAGCAGTTTACTTGGACAGATTTGGAAGGAGGCCACTATTGTTGTTGGGGACGAGTGGAATGGCTGTGTCGTTGGGTGTATTGGGTCTGGGCTCAAAGTATCTGGCGCAGTCGAATAGCAAACCATTGTGGGCTATAGTGGTGTGTATCGTGGCGGTATGCGCATATGTGTCGTTCTTTTCAATTGGGCTTGGGCCCATAACATGGGTCTACTCTACGGAGATATTCCCGTTGAGGTTACGGGCCCAGGGTTCGGCCCTGGCGATATCGGTGAACCGGGTAGTAAGTGGGGTGGTATCAATGACTTTTTTGAGCATCTCTAAGAAGATCACTTTTGGTGGAATGTTTTTTGTGCTTGGGGGAATAATGGTGGTGGCTACCCTATTTTTCTATTTCTTTTTGCCTGAGACTAAAGGCAAGACTTTAGAGGAGACGGTGACTCTTTTTGAGGATAAAAATAAGACCGATGATACAAGCCAAATGCAGATGAGAGCAACATAATGGAGTGAGTGACTTCATGATCACTGCATCTTTCTCTTATTGGTTAAAATGTAGGCAGACCATATTTTTAAATTATATTTACTCTGCTATTTGACTAATTATATATATTTTTTAAAATAAATTAAAAACTAATTCCATTGGAGCATTTGATCTTAAAGTATTTATAGATCTTTCGTAAATGAAACACTTTTCGTATCTGTTCAATTTTTATAATTTCATAAATCTTGAACATACTGAGACATATATATCTCTCTACTTTGATTTGATAAATGAGTTGAAAATGACAGTAAAAAGGGATCTTTCTTAGAGTTACATAAAATGAGGAAAAAATAGACAGAGAACAATGAAAAGAAAAAAAGAAGGAATATGTTTATATGGTTGATGATAATAGAAGACAAAAGTTGATGATGAGCATGGGTCCTGATCATGCCAGTGCTTCCACTGTATACATGGATGGACCTGCGAAATATCAAATAGGGATTGGTGTGATTCACCATTCACTTTTTTCATCGTTTCAATATGCCTCAGGATGTTCAAACTTTCTTTATCATCAACAATCGACCAACAGATGAGATCCATGCATGCATGTATCCTTCCCTACCACTCTCCTGAATTTTCATTATCAAAACTGGGCCCAGCTTTACTTTTTAAATTTCAAATATCCCAAAACTCATAATCTCTATTTTTTAGTGTTCAAATCAGCCTCATGAAATTATAAAAATTTATTTTTAGCGACATAATAGTTTGATTGTTTTTAACCACATGGAAGATGTAATGTCTAAAAATGTCCAACATGAAATACATCATTCTCATGCTTAACGTGAAATACACCAAAAGATATCCTATTAGATATACCTTCAATCATGTCCAACGTGAAATATATCACAATGTAAAAATACCCCATCGTAAAATACATCTACAGGGGATATATTTATAATTGGTTAGCTATGAGTAAAAAGAAATTTTTAAGGTTGGTTAAAAATAATAGGAAATTATAAAAAATAACGTCATAAAAATATAATTATTTGTTTTTAGTCACATGCGATACATTAACTGTTAGTAGTTTAAAAAAAAAAAAAAAGTCCCGTTTCTACGTTGATTTTCTATATTCATCTTCTATCTATTGAGATCTCTTCTCTCTCTTGAAACACTATCTCTATAACTTTTGGATATCTAGAATCTCATCATTTCACAACATATCTGGTTCAAACACAAGCACGATAAGAGTTTGGAAGTTGATTAATTGAAAAGAATTGAAGAATTGTGAAGTTTATCAAACTTAGGGATCTTTGAAGTTTGGGGAAGAAAGAGGCAAATCTTGGAATAATTTGTTCGAAGTGCGGAAATCTCTTGTTTTTGCTGCACTTTTTTTTTGTTTTGTAGAATCATTTTCTTGATCAATGTTTGCTGATGAGTTTATAATACTTGAAAATTTTATTATTTAAAAGCACAAAAAATTGAAATTACAATATGAACATTTCGTATCTAACGTTTTAGATAAGTGAATTGTAAAAATAATAGTATTTCACGTTTCATAAAACATGAAATAGGCATTGCTAATGATGAAAAATGGTTCACCCAACACAAGTACTTGACCAGGTGAAAACAGAGAGGAGTCATCGCAATAGGTCACGAGAAGTCACTAGGTGACGATTGATATATGTTAGTGATAAGCCTAATCAAGGTCTTACACGTGGTGTTTCTACTAACTCTAAGCAAAGGAAACAAACAGAGGTATTTCATCAGACATATAGTGTACAAGAGAAGAAGAAGTCAGCTGAGGACTTTGGTCGAGCAGTTGGAAGGCAACCAACTGTAACAACCCAGATTATTAAAGAAGTTGAGAAGGCAGATCATCATGATCATTAACATGATAATCATGATGATCATGGATAGTTAAAGTCAGCTGGGTTGTTACAATCATTAGGCGGGAAAGTTTGTTAGAATTTCTAACTAACTTTCCAGCCACAAATCAATTTGTGCATCATGTATATAAGCAAATGAAGTTTGTAAAAATTATTATTCAGAATAGAAATAAAAATAGAAGAAAAAGAAATAGTTTTCTCTCACCTGTTTGGTTGAAGAGAAAACAATCTTCTGCCATTTTCATCTGCTTTCTTCTTCTCAGTTGTGTTTGATTTTCTTCTCAGATAGCTTTTCTCGATTTTTCTTGTTGACTTACTATTAACAAAAGCAAGATATTACTTTAGTTAACCAAGTGATAAAAAGTAACCAAGAGAGAGAAGTTACTCGAGTTGTAACGCTCCTAATTTTTCGTTAATATAATAAATATCATTGGATTATTATTAATTATTATTGAGCATGTAAAAGTTAAGTATGTGATTTAAATTGGTGGAAAGTATATATATTCAATATATAGTATATAAACGAATAGTGATTTTAACCGACTGAGAAATATTATTTTCATGGTGCATTTGGAGAATAGTAGGTCCAATTGAATATTGGTGAAGTCAATTTGTTAATTGGATAAGTGTGGAATATTTTTAGAATAATTATTGAGATGGAATATAATTGGTGGGTTAGTTTGATAATTAAAGAATGATTGGTAAATTACATGTGATTAATTGGAAATTTGTTGCTATTTTAGGATTTTAAGAAGTGCAAGGGAACAAATTGCAATTGGTAAGATATTTATATATATATATATATATATATATATATATATATATATATATATATATTTATATGTATGGGGCAGGATCGGCAGCCTCTATATTTTACACAAATTCTTACACACGTTTTAATAACTTGGGTTCCTTAAGGTATTAATTGATCTTTAACCATTCATAGCACTTAATCTACGTGTCAAAAACGTGTGTAAGAATTTGTGTAAAATATAAACGCTGCCGATCCTGCCCCTATATATATATATATATATATATATATATATATATATATATATATATATATGTCTTAGTGGAGATTCCACTAACAATTTCAAAGTCAAATTGTGGAACAAAATAAAAACAAGTAGAGAAGAAAACAGAGGAGGCAGAGAGATCGGCGTGAGAGGAAGAGAAAAGGAAAAAAAAAGAAGAAAGAAAGAAGAAAAAGAAGAAGAAAACAGAGGAGGCAGAAAGATCGGCGTGAGAGGAAGAGAAAAGGAAAAAAAAGAAGAAAGAAAGAAGAAGAAGAAGAGGAAGAAGAAGAAGAAAAAGAAGAAGAAGAAGAGGAAGAGAAAGAAGAAGAGGAAAAGGAAGAAGAAGAGGAAGAGGAAGAGGAAGAAGAAGAAGATGAAGAAGAAGAGGAAGAAGAAAAGGAAGAAGAAGAGGAAGAGGAAGAGGAAGAGGAAGAAGAAGAAGAGGAAGAAGAAGAGGAAGAAGAAGAAGAAGAAGAAGAGGAAGAAGAAGAGGAAGAGGAAGAAGAAGAGGAAGAGGAAGAAGAGAAAGAAGAAGAAGAAGAGGAAGAGGAAGAAGAAGAAGAAGAGGAAGAAGAAGAAGAAGAAGAGGAAGAAGAAGAGGAAGAGGAAGAGGAAAAAAAGAAAGAGAAAGAGGAAGAGGAAGAAGAAGAAGAAGAGAAGAAAACAGAGGAGGCAGAGAGATCGGCATGAGAGGAAGAGAAAAGGAAAAAAAAAAAGGAGAAGAAGAAGAAGAAGAAAAGAAAAAAAAAAAAGTTTCCAGAAACGGTTTCTAGATTGGTGTAAACTGTTATTTTGAGTATTAGTTTTCAAATTCAAATTGATTAGTTGAAATTTTAATAATTCGTAAGTTTTGATTGAATTAATTTGTGAATAATCTTTGAAAATGATTTTGAATTACAGAAATGTAATTTATGTTGAGTTTAATGATTTTAATTTCCGAAATATACTGTTATGTTCAGTTTTCTGTTACTTTATATATTTTGAATATCTTGGATTGTTGAATATTGAGTATTTTGATAATTTGCAATATTTGAAATTCCTGAATAATGGCCCTGATATATGTATAGGGGAATATAGATATAGGAGGTTGACATGTCAATTGGGTGCACTTAGCAGTACTGCACTGATACTCCTGATGATTATGATGACTATATAGGGATACAATTTCATTTTGAAGTGGAAAACCCGACTGTGTAAATAGGGATACTATTTCATTTTAAAGTGGAAAACCCGACTGTGTAAATAAGGATACCATTTCATTTTAAAGTGGGAAACCCGACTGTGTAAATAGGGATACCATTTCATTCTGAAATGGGAAACCTGACTGTACAAACTCGTAATCCAGTCCTGTAAAACCCTGTTATGTAACATCCCTAATTTCAAATAAATATGAAAAGTATGATTGAATTAATTTTGAGTATGTGAATATAATATTTATGATTTGAGGGGTGGAAAATATAATTAAATGTATGTATATTTTTAAGGTTTCCAGGTGGACCAGATGGAGCGGTCCAGAAAGACTACATAAAAGAGAAGGAAAAATTGGCAGTGAGTACCGTGACCAGTCACCTAGACCAGGGATTGCGATGAGCAGCTCGCGGTGAAAAATAGTGATTTTAGGCAGTGAGCACCGCGACCAGGGATCGCGATTAGCAGCTTGCGGTGAAAATGTTGATTTTAGGCAGTGAGCAACGCGACCAACATCGCGACCAGACACCGCAATGGTTGATCGCGATGAAAGCGGTGAAATCACTCCAGTGAGCAACGTGACCCGGTGGCGCGACCACAGGTCGCGAGGAGCGGTCACGATGATCGAAATTTTATAAAAAAAATAAGAGGCGGTGAGAAGTTTCACGAAGAAGCAAGAGAGAAAAATAGAAATAGAGAGAGAGACCGGAGAAGAGAAAGAAAAGAAAGAAAGAAAAAGAGAAAGAAGAAGAGAGAGAAAGAAGAAGAGAGAGAAAGAAGAAGAAGAAGAAGAAGAAGAAGAAGAAGAAGAAGAAGAAGAAGAAGAAGAAGATGAAGTGGAAGAAGAAGAGAAGAAGAAAGGAAGGAGAAAAAAAAGGAAAAGAGAAGGAGAAGGAGAAGGAAAAAGGGAAAATCCAAAAGAGAAAAGGCATAAAAAGGGTATACAGGTTGGTGTACACGTATTTTTGAAAACCTTATGAATTTCGTTATATGATTTGATTTGAATTTCTATATTTTGACTAAATAAATTAAAGACTTATTATTGGTTTTTAAAATTTATTATGGATTTATGCTATCGTATGTTTTCAAATATGTTTTACGAATATTATTTTGTGAATATTATTATTGTTGAAATTGATGGATCTTTGTGAATTAAAGTTGTTGATTTGAAATGAATGGAATAATTTGATATGAAAATTATGATTTGGTATGAGAATTAGAAAATTTTATATTGAGACGGCCTTAGGATACTTGAACAGAGAAAACGGATATAGGAGGTTGGTATACCAGCTGGGTTATTTCAGCAGTACTGCACCGATATTGCTATTGATCGTGATTATTATGTACATTCCTAAGAATTCGTCCCGAGGTAAGGAGTATGTACCTTCCTAAGGATTCGTCCTGGGATAGGGAGTTATGTACCTCCCTAAGGATACCGAACACTCGGTCCTAGGGTAGGGAGTTATATTTACCACCCTTGGATGGAACAGGCCCCAAGTGCCGGTCCTAGAGTTGGGAGTTATGTTCGACAGACAGTCATTGAGGTCGAACGACCCATATTCCAGTCCTGAAATTATGTTGAGTATACCAAAGGGCCAGGATTGAGAATGAATTGAATAAAATGATTATAAAAGAATTGAGAACTCGATTTCGTATGAATTATTAACTTAATTTAGTTGCTTTTATTAAATTGATTTCATATGATTTATTTCCGTGATTGAGTTGAATAATGACATTTTTTATACGATAGTATTGTGATATTTTTATTATGAAATTTATTTTAAGATTTTGATAAATGAGTTTAGTGTACACCCACTAAGCTATATGCTTAGCGTGTTGATTTCATCACGCGTAGGTAACAGGAATACCGAAGGAGAAAAAGAGTAGAGAGGAGGTAGCTGCAGATTGAAAAATTCAGAGTCACCATACTGATTGTGTAACATCCCGGATTTCGGGTGATGAATTTTTGATATATATGAAATATGTGAAAAATAAATTTTTACTATTTGAGGGGGTGTAAAATGAATGAAAAATGAAAAATTGGAAAACTGGACCAGAGAGCATCGCGACCTTGTCACCGCGACCACAGGTCGCGACAGCTCGCTCGCGGTGAAAAACGCAAAATCTGGCAGTGAGTGCCGCGACCAGTCACCGCGACCACAGGTCGCGATGGCTTGCTCGCGATGAAAATGGCAAAACCTGGCAGTGAGCAACGCGACCAGCCACCGCCACCACAGGTCGCGATGGACTGCTCGCGACGAAATTGTCAAAAATTGGCAGTGAGCAGCGCGAGCTCTCGCGCGACCAAGGCGCGCTCGCGACGAAGGCGGTGCGCGCACTCCAGTGAGCACCGCGACCTGGTGGCGCGACCACAGGTCGCGACGGCGGTCGCGGCAGCGACAGAAATATAAAAAAAATTTTGGCTTCTCGTGGAAGCCACAGAAAACAGTTGAGAAGAGAGAAAGAGAGTGAGAGGTCGAGAGAAACAGAAAAGAGAAGAGAGAGTGACCGAGAAAAAGAGAGAAGAAGAAGAAAGAAAAGAAAAGAAAAAGAGGAAGAAGAGGAAGAAGGAGAAAGGAAAGGGAAAGGAAAACGAAATCGTGGAACCGCGATTCTCGAACGAAAAACTCGGATTCCAAGTAGGTGTACTCTCGTTTTCGAAATCGTTTCGAGCTGTCTTTCGTTTACTTTTTCATTTTAGTTTTCGATTTCGTTCTTCGTTTTTATTTTCGTTTTCGAATTCGTTCATAGTTTTCGATTTCGATTTTTGGTATGAAAAGTGTTTGCGTTATATGAAAAATTGATGATTGATGCACTTATTATTGATTTCGAACTGATTTTATGCTAGATCGTGTTTCGATCGTATTCCGATTGTGTAGATTTTGTTAACAATACATGATTTATATTTTGTATGAATATTGTTGATATTCTTGAGAAATTGTGTGAAATGTATATTTATTGAGTATTGCTTATGAAAATTCTTTACTGAAACGGCCCTAGGATACTTAGACATAGAAACGGATATAGGAGGTTGGTATACCAGCTGGGTTTTACTGAGCAGTACTGCGCCGTTATCATTGTGTGATTGTTGTTGCGGGGCAATCTCGGACAATCACACCGATTTAGTGATCGTTGTTGCGGGGCAATCTCGGACGATCACAATGATACTAGCGATTGTTGTTGCGGGGCAATCTCGGACAATCGCGATGATATTAGTGATTGTTGTTGCGGGGCAATCTCGGACAATCACGTGAACCCATATTCCAGTCCTAGAATGTTTAGTATTCTAGTGGCCAGAAATGAGTTGAATTGAAACTGAATTGAATGATTTAATGGATCGAATTCATGCGTTGAATTTCAAATGATTAAAAATTGTTTAAATGCTTGATTTTGACATTAATTGTTTTGGAACTTGATTTAGAAATGAAATTCATAGTGTGGTTTATTGTCTCTTTAAAGAATAATTATATTGTAATTTATTTAATTGAGTTTTAGTACACCCACTAAGCTTTATGCTTAGCGCGTTAGTTTGTTTCTAACGCGTAGGTACCAGGAATCCAGAGGAGGCTAGAGATTGAAGGAGGAGCAAGTTGCAGACCGAGTCACAGGATTGTACAGTTGGGTAGCTATACTTTTGTTATGTGTATATATTCTGAAAGCATGCATATACAAGGAATTTGTAAATATGTTTTGTAAAATGTTTTGTAATTAACTAGTTTATGATTTCTGTATTCTATTATCAAAATGATTGTAAATGTTTAAGTATGATTTGTTATTATTTTATAAACTAATTGTGAAAGTCGCACTAAACGGCAGAGTGCGCAACTGATTGAAAGTGATAGAAGTGTTTGTGTGAAAAATGTGAAGTTTGAATTGATATGTGTAAAAGCAGGTTTTTGGGAAGTCCGAAAAACAAATGGCACTCTGCCGGATTTTTTGTAAAAAGTTTATTTATGGTTTTATGGGCTCACAAGCATTTTTAAATGTAAAAATGAAGTTTTGAAAATATGTGAAAGTCCGAGTGGCGCGCCCCGGATCGGTCCGGCCGGATCGGGTCGGGGGGTGCTACAGATTGGGTAGTTATACGGTTTTGTATATTATATTCAGTTAAGCATGCATATACAGAAGTCTGTAAATTCGATATTTATTTATGCTTTGTAAATAGTGATTTAATGGTTTTTGTTTTCAAAGGTTTGTAAATATTAATTATATATATTTTATTTGAAAATGTTTGGAAAGTCGCACTATACGGCAGGGTGCGCAATTGATTGATAAATGAATTTGAAGTGTTGAAAATATATATTGTTTGAACTTTTGTTGGAAACAGGTTTTGGAAAATCAGAAAAACAGAGGGAACTCTGTCGAAATTTTTACAATAGAGTGGATGGGCTCACTCTGTCAAAATTTTTCAAACAATTTTTGTATAGGCTCACACTAAAAGCATTTTAAATTATAAATTATTTAGTTTTCAAATTATAAACAGAATTAAGGAAAGTTTTAAAAACCCGGTAGCGCTTCCTGGGTCAATCCAGATGGGTCGGGTCAGGGGGTGTTACATGTTATATGTATCAGAGGCCCAATTAAGAATTGAAAAATGGAATTACTGAAAACTATGAAACGATTTTGGAATAAAGAAATTTTATTGAGATTTTAATCCAGAAACATTTGAAAATGTTTTAATTAATATAGTTTCAGTATTTGAAATATTATGTTTGTTTTATGAATGTACGTACGTTAATATGTATTTCTGAAATTTAGTTCTATTGTTTTATATGATATTGAACATATTTTAGTGTACACCTATTAAGTATTGTTGCTTAGCGCGTTGATTTTATCACGCGTAGGTAATAGAGATACCAGCGGAGAAAAAGACTGAAGAGGTTATAGCTGCTGAAGAAGATTCAGAGTCACATTACTTGGGTAGTTTTATTTAAACCTTATTCGTATAATTATTTATTCCAGCATGCATATACAGAAGTTTGTAAAGTTGTAATATATGAGTTTTGTAAATATTGGTATAATAGTTTATGTTTTTCAAAGTTTTGTAAATATAAATTATGTATTTTTTTTATTGAAAATGTTTGGGAAAGTCGCACTATATGGAAGAGTGCTCAAATGATTGAGAAATAAATTTTGAAGTGTTTGATAGTATATTGTCTGAGTTTTGTTAAAAACGGGATTTTTGGAAAGTCAGAAAAATAGAGGAAACTCTGCCAAAATGTTTCAAATAATTTTATGGGCTCACTGTAAAGGAATTTACACTACAAAAGATTTTGATTTTCAAGGAATTAGAAAAGTTTGAAAACCAGGTAGCGCTCCATGGGTCGATCCATGCGGGTCGGGTCAGGGGGTATTACACGAGTAACCAAGAAAGAGAAGAGTTAGTCTTAAAAATACTAAAACGACAAAGTTTTGATATGGTATTAGAGCAAAACGAGACCATTGCTTCCGCGTCTAATGAAGTAGGTGCTTTTCAACACTCCATGTAGAAAAGCTCAAAGTCTGTGATTTCTATGAAGCTAGCCTTGACAGTTAAGCTTGACAACAACAATTTCTTGTTGTGGAGGCAACAAGTTCATGCAGATATCAAAGGAAATAGGTTGTCTTCTTATATCAATCCTAGTTTTTTACCTCCATCACAGTTTAATAGTGATGGTTCTGTTAGTGAAGAATTTTTGGACTGGGAACAGCAAGATCAATCTCTCATAGTCTGGAAGTTATCTTCTATTAGTCAATAACTACTACCTGAGTTCGTTTGCTGTAAAACAGCATGTGAAGCATGGCAGACCATAGAGCAGCTTTTTAGCTCTCATTCTAAGGCTAATGTGTTACAATTGAAGTTACAGTTACAAACTCTGAAAAAAGGAGGACTGTCCATGTCAGATTATCTTCTAAAGAAAAAGAGTCTGTTTGATACACTTGCTTTCACAGATGCTACTTTGAGCAATGATGATAAGCTCATGTCTATTTTCAGTGGTTTGGGGCCTGAGTACAATCCAATTATCACTCCCATAACTTCAGTACAGCACAATTACTCTATTCCTGAAATTTCTTCCGTATTGCTTACTCATAAAGCTCGATTTGAGCAAGAAACTCAAGTAGAACAACTAAGTGCTAATCTGGCTACTGCTAAGAAAAGGACTGGACAAGCCAATCCTACTCAGAATTCTGGGCAGAATTTCAACAAGTCTGGAAGTCAATCTCAAGGTGGTTATAATCCTAACAATGGTGGCAGGAAAGGCAGAGGAAGAGGGAAAAACTTTTACAACAACAACCGTCCTCCATGTCAAATCTGTCATAGAGCAAGTCACAATGCTTCTCGGTGCTACTACCGATTTGATCAAACCTATCAACCTCCACAGTCCAATGGCAATAGACCTAATAACACTAGAGGAACTGCATCTAATCACGCTCCTATGCAGGCCATGATAGCAACCCCAAACACAATGGCAGATTCTTCTTGGTTCCCAGACAGTAGGGCACCCAATCACTGCACACCAGATGTGAATAATTTGCATCACAGTTCAGTTTATCAAGGCAATGAGAGGATGTATATGGGGAATGGTAATGCTCTAACTATCTCTTCTATTGGTCATAGTACCTTCAGTTCTAGCAAGCATGTTTTTCACCTTAGAAATATTTTACACATTCCACATATCACTAAAAATCTGCTAAGTGTATCTAAATTTGTGAGAGAAAATAATGTCTACATTGAATTTCATCCTAATTTTTGTCTTGTGAAGGATCGTGTTTCAAAGAGGGTTCTTCTTCAAGGAATCCTTAAACATAGTCTCTATGCCTTTGATCTACCTAATCTACACTTTCATGCATCACAACTATCACACAAAAATTCTAGTTCCTTGCCTTCCAAGAAGTGCTGCAATGTGGCTCTACTAATTTGTCTATTGATTCTAATGGTCAAACAACTATGTTACCTTTACATTTGTGGCACAAGAGGCTGGGAAATCCCTTCTCTAATATTGTAAAATCTGTTCTTCATCAATGTAAGATTCATTTTTCCTATGCTTCTAATTTGTTGTGTGATGCATGTCAACTTAGCAAATCTCACAAATTACAATTTCCTACATCTAATACTCGATATACACAACCTCTAGAACTTATTGTTGCTGATATTTGGGGTCTTGCACCCATTTTATCTTCTAATAGATTCAAGTATTGTTGATGCTTTCACTCGATATACTTGGATTTTTTTGTTAAAAACCAAAAGTGAGGTCTTTCATACCTTTTTAACCTTTAAGACTCAAGTGGAATTACAACTCTCTCACAAAATTAAGATACTCCAAACGGATTGTGGTAAATAGTTTACTGTTTTATCTAAGGAATTGGCTACTTTTGGGATTGTTTTTTGACATAGTTGTCCTTATGTCCATGAGCAAAATGGGTTAGTGGAGAGAAAACATCGGCATCTTGTGAAAACTGGATTAAGTCTCCTTGCCCATGCATCTTTACCACTCAAGTTTTGGGATGAGACGTTTCTCACTGCCACTTATCTCATCAACCGTATGCCCACTCAAGTTCTAAAAAGCAAGTCTCCATTTCAATGTCTTTTTGGGATTCTGCCAGACTATGCCTTTCTTAAGGTTTTTGGGTGCTTAGTTTACCCCCATCTACGGCCCTATAATCGTCACAAGCTGGCTTTTCTCTTAGCTCCATGTACTTTTCTTGGATACAGCAACCAATTTAAAGGGTACATATGCTTGAATTCTAATGGCAGAGTGTTTATCACCAGGAATGCAGTATTTGATGAACTTCAGTTCCCTTTTGCTTAATCAATTTCTGCTCCTACATTTTTTGGTTTCTCTCCAGTTACAGGGGTTCCTATGTTCCCTCCTCGAGTTTCTTTGCAACAGCCTCAGCCTTCTGCACACCCTCCAGCTGCACCTGTGTCTCCTACTGGTTCTGCACAGGATTCTGATTTTGTGACACAGTTGTCACCTCACTCTACTGGTTCTGCAGGTTTATCTTTTTCTACTGATGACTCTCAACCTCCTACTGATTCTACACAGCCTGATCCTACCACAGTTGTGACACTTCGACAACCTGCTGTCACTAATAATCATCCTATGGTAACTAGGGCCAAAGCAGGGGTGTTTAAACCTAAGGCCTGGGTTGAACAGCTCTCTGAAAGTGAGCCTCATACTGCCCAGCAAGCTCTTCAACATCCTAAGTGAACTGATGCCATGCAAGAAGAATTTGATGCTCTTCAGCGCAATCAAACTTGGACCTTAGTTTCTTCGCCAGCTGGGAGAAAAATCATTGGCTGCAAATGGGTGTTTCGTCTTAAAAGGAATCCGGATGGTTCTATCTTAAAATACAAGGCTCGTCTTGTCGCTAAAAGTTTCCATCAAATTAAGGGTTTTGATTTTCATGAAACCTTTAGTCCGGTTGTTAAGCCTACGACCATTAGGGTTATTCTATCTATTGCTATTTCAAAAAAATTGGTCTTTACGGCAATTGGATGTGAATAATGGCTTTTTAAACGGAGTAGTGGCCGAAGACATGTACATACAACAACCCTCTAGTTTTGTGGCAGCTGACAGCGCCTTGGTGTGCAAATTGTAGCACCCCCCGACCCGACCCGGCCGGACCGATCCGGGGCGCGCTACTCGGACTTTCAAAACTTTTCAAAACTCATTTTACGTTTCAAAATCACCGTGAGCCCATAAAATATTTTAAAGATCCTTTTCAAGTGAGCCCATAATAATAATTAACTTTTTGCGAAAATTCGGCAGAGTGCCATTTGTTTTTCGGACTTCCCAAAAACCTGCTTTTACACAAATCAATTCAAAATTCACATTTTTCACACAAACACTTCTATCACTTTCAATCAGTTGCGCACTCTGCCGTTTAGTGCGACTTTCACAATCAGTTTATAAAATAATAACAAATCAGACTTAAACATTTACAATCATTTTGATAATAGAATACAGAAATCATAAACTAGTTAATTACAAAACATTTTACAAAACATATTTACAAATTCCCTGTATATGCATGCTTTCAGAATATATACACATAACAAAAGTATAGCTACCCAACTGTACAAATCCTGTGACTCGGTCTGCAACTCGCTCCTCCTTCAATCTCTAGCCTCCTCTGGATTCCTGGTACCTACGCGTTAGAAACAAACTAACGCGCTAAGCATAAAGCTTAGTGGGTGTACTAAAAACTCAATTAAATAAACTACAATATAATTAGTCTTTAAAGAGAAATAAACCACAAGATAAACATTTTCATCACTAATCGATTTCAAAACAATTGAATTTCCAAAATTAAATCATTAAACAATTTCAATTTCTCGAAGTACAATAATAAAATCAACATAAGAATTCGATCAATAAAATCATTCGATTCACTTTCAATTCTATCAATTTTGGCCCACTAGAATACTAAACATATACGGACTGGAATATGGGTCAAGCTCCCAACCCCCAGAACGAATTCTGAGGAGGTACGTGTCTCCCAACTCTAGGACCGTGGGTACGGAACCTAGAGAGGTACATAGCTCCCTGTCCCAGGAACGAATCCTTGGGAAGGTACATTAACTCCCAACCCCCGGGACGAATCCCGAGGAGGTACGTATCTCCCAGCCTCTGGACGAATCCAAGAGGAGGTACATCAATATCATCAATATCAATCAATCAATATCGGCGCAGTACTGCTCAATAAAACCCAGCTGGTATACCAACCTCCTATATCCACTTCTATGTCTACGTATCCTAGGGCCGTTTCGATAAACCAAATTCACAATCAATTTCGCAATAATTACTCAATAATCGATAATCATTCAATAGTCATATAAATCACATAATAAACTTCAAGAAATATGAACAATATTCACATACAAGTCTAAATCAACTGTTTAAAACGAAATCGGAAATATTCGAAACACAAACAAATGCGATCTCGTATAAAATCTTTCCATAATCAACCATAAGTATATCAATCATCAATTTTTACACATCGAAAATCGAAATCGAAAACATTTAACAAAATCAAAATCGAAAACAAATAACGAAATCGAAATCGGAAACAATTAACGAAATCGAAATCTAAACGAAAACGAGAAACGTAACGAAAATAAAAACGTAAACGATAACGAAATGCTTTTCGTAACGATTTCGAAAAACAACGTACACCTACCTCGAATCCGTATTTTTCGTTCGACAAACCGCGGTTCCACGATTTCGTTTTCCTTTCCCTTTCCTTTCTCCTTCTTCCTCTTCTTCCTCTTTTTCTTTTCTTTTCTTTCTTCTTCTTCTTTCTTCTTCTTCTTCTTTTTCTTCTCTCTTTTCTCTCCTTTTCTCTCGGTCACTCTCTCTTCTCTTTTCTGTTTCTGTTTTCTCTAGCTTCTGCGAGAAGCTTCTCTTTTTTTTATATATTTTTTTCGCCATCGCGACCGCCGTCGCGACCTGTGGTCGCGGCACCAGGTCGCGGCACTCACTGGAGTGCGCGCACCGCCTTCGTCGCGAGCGCGTCCTGGTCGCGCGACTGGTCGCGTTGCTCACTGCCAATTTTTGACAATTTCGTCGCGAGCAGTCCATCGCGACCTGTGGTCGCGGTGGCTGGTCGCGTTGCTCACTGCCAGGTTTTGCCATTTTCATCGCGAGCAAGCCATCGCGACCTGTGGTCGCGGTGACTGGTCGCGGTACTCACTGCCAGATTTTGCCATTTTCACCGCGAGCGAGCTGTCGCGACCTGTGGTCGCGGTGACCAGGTCGCGATGCTCTCGGGTCAAGTTTTCCAATTTTTCATTTTTCATTTTTCACTATTCAATTCGGTCCGCTGGAAATCATAAAATAACCATACATTTAATTACATTTACACCCCCTCAAATAGTAAAATTTTATTTTCACATATATCATATATATCAAAAATTCGTCACCCGAAATCCGGGATGTTACACAAATTGCACAAGGCACTGTATGGGTTAAAGCAAGCCCTTCGGGCTTGGTTTGATAAGCTCAAGGGTGCTTTGGTTAATTTGGGTTTTCAATCCTCCATAGCTGATTCTTCTTTGTTTTGTAGATTTGAAGATCATCATTGCATATACCTTCTTGTGTATGTTGATAATATCATTATCACAGATAGTAATCTTGGTTTAATTGACAGCCTAGTTTCTCTGCTCAACAAAGCATTTGCCCTCAAGGACCTTGGTTCCCTAAGCTACTTCTTGGGTAATGAAGTCTCCTAAAATGCTGCTGGTATTCACCTCTCTCAGCGTAAATATATCGCTGACTTATTGCATCGCACAGGCAGGACCATTGCCAGGCCTTTTCCCTCTCCTATGGTTTCCTCTACAGGGAATTTACTGTCTGCCTATAAAGGGTCACATTTAGCTGATACAACTACCTATCGATCTGTGGTTGGCGTTCTTCAGTATGCAACTATAACACGCCCTGATATTTCCTATGTTGTGAATCGTGTCTGCCAGTTTATGCAACATCATTTGGATGAGCATTGGAAAGCTGTCAAACGTATTCTTTGCTACCTACAGGGCACTTGTAACACCCCTTGACTCGACCAGACTGGATCGACCCAGGGAGCGCTACCGGGTTTTCAAAACTTTTCTTAATTCTATTTATAATTTGAAAATCAAATAATGTATAATATAAAATACTTTCTATAGTGAGCCTATCAAATCCATTTTAAAAATTTCGACAGAGTTTCATCTGTTTTTCTAATTTTCCAAAAACCTGTTTTCAACAAAAGTTCAAAACAATATAATTTCAACACTTCAAAATCAAACTTTCAAACATGTGCGCACTCTGCCGTATAGTGCGACTTCCCAAACATTTTCCAATAAAACAATACATAATTACTATTTACAAACTTTGAAAACAAAAACCATTAAACAACTATTTACAAAACATATATAAATATCGAATTTACAAACTTCTGTATATGCATGCTTTACTGAATATAATATACAAAACCGTATAGCTACCCAATAAGTATAGTGACTCTGAATTCTTCAATCTGCAGCTACCTCATCTCTACTCTTTCTCCTTCGATATTCCTGTTATCTACGCGTGATGAAATCAACGCGCTAAGCAATAATGCTTAGTGGGTGTACACTAAACTCATTTATCAAAATTATAAATGAATTTCATAATAAAAATATCACAATGCTATCGTATAAAAATATATCATTATTCAACTCAATTACGAAAATGAATCATATAAAATCAATTTAATATAAGCAACTAATTTAAATTAATAATTCATACGAAATCAAGTTCTCAATTCTTTTATAATTATTTTATTCAATTCATTCTCAATACTGGCCCTTTGGTATACTCAACATAATTGCAGGACTGGAATATGGGTCGTTCGACCTTAGTGGCTATCTGTAGAACATAACTTCCAACCCTAGGACCGGCACTTGGGGCCTGTACAATCCATGGGTGGTACATATAACTCCCTACCCTAGAACCGAATGTTCGGTATCCTAGAGAGGTACATAACTCCCTATCCCAGGACGAATCCTTAGGAAGGTACATACTCCCTACCCTAGGATGAATCCTTAGGGAGGTACATAATAATCACGATCAATAGCAATATCGGTGCAGTACTGCTGAAATAACCCAGCTGGTATACCAACCTCCTATATCCGTTTTTTATGTTCAAGTATTCTAGGACCGTTTCAATACAGGTTCACAAATCACAGACTTTATATTAAAACATTTTATTTCCAAAGCATATATCCAAAATAATATTCGTAATTCAGCAATAACATTTCTAAAACAATATTCATAATTCAAACAATATTCTCAAATAATTTATTATAATATAATCGTTATTAATCGAAAAGCGAACTAACTCAAATCAAGAATTTCAGTTTCGAATCAAAACACAAAAATAAAATCACAGAGTTTTTTTTTTTCGAAAAGGAGTGTATACCAACCTGGATACCGTTTTTCCGACTATTTCTTTTCTGGATTTCTTTTTTCCTTTTCCTTTTTCTCTTTTTTCTCTTTTTTTCTTTTTCTTCTTCTTCTTCCTTTTCTCTTCTTCTTCTTCCTCTTCTCTTCTTCTCATTCTTCTTCTTCTTCTTCTTTCTCTCTCTTCTTTTCTCTCTCTTTTCTTTCTCTTTTTCTTTCTTTCTTTCTCCTCTCCCGTTCTCTCTCTTTATCTTTCTGTTTTTCTGGATTGCTTCTTCGTGAAGCTTCTGACCGCTTCTTATTTTTTTTATAAAATTTCGGTCATCGCGACCTATGGTCATGCCACCTGGTCGCGTTGCTCACTGGAGTAATTTCACCGCTTTCATCGCGATCAACCATCGCGGTGTCTGGTCGCGATGTTGGTCGCGTTGCTCACTGCCTAAAATCACCATTTTCGCCGCGAGCTGCTCATCGCGATCCCTGGTCGGGTGACTGGTCGCGGTGCTCACTGTCTAAAATCACCATTTTCACCGCGAGCTACTCATTGCGATCCCTGGTCGCGGTACTCACTGCCAACATTCTCATTTTTCCTTCATGCATTCTTTCCGGACCGTTCCATCTGGTCCACTTGTATACCTAAAAATTAGTCCAATAAACACATTACATTATTTTCATGTAATTAATAACAATTTTGGGTATTTTTCATAATTAGTAAAAATTACGGATGTTACAGCACTCATATTATTGGGTTACAGTTTTCTAGATCTCCCTCAGCCTCTCTCAATTTGGTTGCTTACACAGATACTGATTGGGCTTCTAACCCCAATGATCGCAAGTCTACAAATGGATTTTGTATCTTTTTTTGTTCTAATTTAGTGACTTTGAGTGCTAAAAAGCAACACACTATCTCTAAGTCATCTACTGAAGCTGAATACCGCAGCCTAGCTTCTACAGTGGCTGAACTAACTTGGTTGAAATCTTTTCTATTTGAACTTCGGATTCCTCAGCCTATAATACCTACTGTCTGGTGTGATAATCTTTCTACTATTGCCATGTCTAGTAATCCTGTACTTCATGCTCGCACAAAGCACATTGAACTTGATCTTTATTTTGTAAGAGACAAGGTTGTTCAAAGGGAGGTTCAGATCAACCATATTCCCTCTATCGATCAAGTTGCTGATGTCTTTACAAAGGCTTTGCCTACACCCCAGTTCTGCTATCTACGCAACAAACTGACTGTGGTTGCTTCCCCCATCAGTTTGAGGGGGGATGTTGGTGATAAGCCTAATCAAGGTCTTACACGTGGTGTTTCTACTGACTCTAAGCAAAGGAAACATATAGAGGTATGTCATTCGACATGTGGTGTACAAGAGAAGAAGAAGTCAGCTGAGGACTTTGGTCGAGCGGTTGGAAGGCAACCAACTGTAACAACCCAGATTATTAAAGAAGTTGAGAAGGCAAATCATCATGATCATCAACATGATAATCATGATAATCATAGATAGTTAAAGTCAGCTGGGTTGTTACAATCAGTTAGATTAGACGGGAAAGTTTGTTAGAATTTCTAACTAACTTTCCAGCCACAAATCAATTTGTGCATCATGTATATAAAGCAAATGAAGTTTGTAAAAATTATTGTTCAGAATAGAAATAAAAATAGAAGAAAAAGAAATAGTTTTCTCTCACTTGTTTGGTTGAAGAGAAAACAATCTTCCGCCATTTTCATCTGCTTTTTCTTCCTGCTTTCTTCTTCTCAGCTGTGTTTGATTTTCTTCTCAGATAGCTTTTTTCGATTCTTCTTGTTGACTTACTATTAACAAAAGCAAGATATTACTTTAGTTAACCAAGTGATAAAAAGTAACCAAGAGAGAGAAGTTACTCGAGTAACCAATAAAAAGAAGAGTTAGTGTTAAAAACACTAAAACGACACATTTTTGATAATATATACTCGTAAAAGAAGTAATCAAGTTGCCTAGGTCCCACTTTTGAGAAAAGAGAAGCTTGCCCATCAAGTTTTCCCAAAAATAAGATAGCTTACCCATAAAGAAAAATGATCAAAATATCAAGCGTCATATTAGCGTACTAAAGGATAAAATTTGTTAGAAGCAGAAAAATCATGCAGAAGAGATATGTTAACAACTGCACAGGTGACAAACATACCCTTAATATCAAGAGATTCGGTTAGAGCATGTGCAGCAGCTAGAACCACATCCCAATCACCAATCACACATGGACGCTCATCTAGAGGAGCTGACAAGGACAAAATAAGCCTATGAGACACCACGTGACAATTATTAGCTAATACTAGCTCATTTGGAGGAAGACGCTAGGTGCTGCTCATAATTGGTTGAAGGCACGTGGAAAGCATAAGGGAAGGAGGAACTAACTTCCACCATAAAATACAAAAGGAGGATGAAGGGCCACTAAGGAAAGGACATGTGTCCCTCTCTTATTAGCTGGAAACCAATATAAACAATCCTCTCCCTCTTCATTTACATGTATCTTTTATCATTTGGATGTTTATCTTTACTTAAGAACATTTATCATGACCTCCATCTACTATCTATCATCTTTTGGATATTTGATACATCTTTTACATATCTCTTATGTATTTTTCACATCACTCATGCTATAAACTATCAGTGGCTACCCCATTTCCTCTCATGACTTGGGCGTCGGAGAGTTACTGTCAACACTACAGTAGAGTCATTCTGACTCTGGTTATTATATCTTTTGTAGAGCCTATTCATCACCTGGTGACGATACCTTGTCGGACTCATCACCTGGTGATGATACCTAACCATTCAGCACCCAGTGACACCACCCTACCAAATCCAGACGACTCTCCAAGTGAACTTATTTCAGCAAGAGATCATCCAAAGAAATCTTCCACGAGGAGATAACCAGGGATAAATAGCCCAATAAACATGCAGTCATCTGGATCTTAACACTTATTCCCAACCTCAACTTAATGATGTTCGTTCAAGAAATCACCTAGTAGTTTTCTTCAATTATGGTTAAAGTTGAAAATTTGGCATTAATAGGCATATTTCACGATTTTTCAAATGCAAAATACGAAGATTTGCTAAATAAATACAGCAATTGAAAAATAAGCACCATGATGTTGTGGTGAAGTTGGTTATCACATCATTATAACACATCAAAGGTCTCTAATTGGATACTCACCACTACACTAGAAGTACTTGTTTGTCTCATGTAAAGGATCAAATATATTTGTACGTATCAAGTTGTAAAAACAGTCGTATTTTCAAGTTTCTGTATTTCACGTTCATATTTTACGTTTATGTATTTCACCTTTTTTTTTTTTTTTTGGTAATGTAATTCACATTAGACACATTCCAGAAACGTGAAATAGGTGAACAAGAGCAAACTCAGGTTCTATTGCCGGATATGGGTCGCCCATCGTTGCAGCTTCTGCATCGGGGATCATTATCTCATTCTTCTTCTCTTGCACTGATCCTGCCTTATGCCCTTATGGACAGCGGATCTCTCCCCATTTCTCTCTCTTTCTCTCTCCTCTTCACCGTCCCTTCTAGTCATTATTGATCTGCCTTCCTTTCACTGGCGGTTTCTCCTTTCGACCGGCGGCTTCTCTCTTCTTTGAATCTCGGCTTCTCTCTCTATTTCACATTTGGCTCTTTCTCTCTCAACTCTCTTCCAGTTTCATTCTTTCTCTCTAGAATGGTGGTCAACCCACCAGTCAAAGGCTTTATTTTTATAGTTTGGCTACTAACATTTAAATTAATGGTTGTGGCCAAAAATTAATAAATTTTAATGATTTAATGTGATTGATTTAGAATTTCCCCTAAAACAAACTATTATTTGTGGGTAAATACAAAATTTCATAATCTTAAAAGGTTATTGCGATAATTTTCACTAATATGCACATATATATATATATATATATATTAAAGGAAGCACTTAATTAGTGCATTTTAATAAAATTATTATTTTAATTAACAAAATAAGGAAGGCATTCATGAATGAAACATAGTTGTTGTTTTTAATAAAATATTAATTGATCTTTGTACATAAATGAAACAATTTTGCTTCAATTTTCTTTCTACAAAGCACTTTTTAATCATAAATCTATTTTATCACGCATACATTTTCGATCTTATATCTTAATTTCAATGCCCATATGTGCAGTTCTTGTTTTCTCTTGAAGATATTCATATGATATACATATTGAATCTTGGTTTGATAAATGAGTGGAAAGTGCAAGGGAATAAATTGTAGAAATGGACCTTCTTAGATTAAAAAAGATAAAACGGATAAAAAATGAGCACAAGAATTAAAGGAATATGGTTGACAATCATGTAAAACAAAAATTCCTGGGAATATATGGGTCCTGAACATGCCAGGCGTGAACCATATTTGACTTGCAATTTCACAATATATATGTAGAGAAAGAGAAAGAGAGAGTAATGGTGCCAATCAATTTTTTTAACCCCCATTCACTTTTTCATAGTGTCGTGACTAAAAATGTTCCACTATTATTAAAAAAATCAACCAATATCTACTCTTTCACGGTATTACCAGTAATGCCCTGAATTTTCGTTATCAAAACCGGGCCCATGGATTTTTTTTTTTTATTTTGAAATCTTCAAGTGTTCAAATCAAGATGGATTAATGAAGAGAATTATGATTATCGTCTCACAATTTAAAGTTAGCTTGGTGTTTGGACTTGTACCAATTAAATATTAATATTGGTGTAGTAATTAGAAGATATAATTATACTAATTACAAGGAATTGATTTATTTTAATTGAGTATTGTGGAAGATTTGCAGTCAAACATAAAAGACAAGCACGTACACATGAAAAGTGGCCACAAAGTCATCCCACATAATCCACCTGTACAACACAACCCCATGTCAAACTCAAACCACATCTGATCAAATTGAAAAGCTTATTTGGAAAAATCAAAAAAGATGGATTTGAAATTTCAGAGCCACCGTGTAATCATAATTCATAACCACAGAATCAAAACAAGAGCAAAAGTGGGTCAGGAAATCCATGCCATTGCGATGGTTTCTTCTTGTCACGTAGCCAAATTCATACTCGAAAAGCTGAATCCAACTGCCCAAAACTGTCTGTTAGCTCTTGGTGGGGTATTTCAATTGCTTGAGTAGGAGCTCCACCTCTCTGAAACGATGTGTTTTGTGTTGTTGGAAGCTTCTTCAAGCTTTGAGATGCTCTCCAGAGTCTTAGAGGGAGAGAGATACATATATATATATATATATATATATTGAGGCCTTGACATTGTGTTTTTTTAGGTTTTTTTTTTTTTGGGAATAGAGATAATATTAATAGAGATGGAGTACTCGCTAAGATTTAACTTCTCGGAGTAGCCAAAGCCCTAGACCTCTTTGTTTGTCGTTTAATAAGTGTACTTGATCGAGCCAAACATGAGCAATTAGACAAAGTTTTATATACAATCTACATAGATTTGAACATGGAAAAGGTGAAATTAAAAAAAAATTAAAAAAATTAATAGGCAGTATAAGACAGGAAAAAGGTGACAATAGTGCCTTTGTCCTCCAAACCAAATCTCACATTTCAAGAACAAACCTCTTCTCTTCCGCATACCATAAATATGCATGCATGTTTCTCTCCTTTTCCTTTCCAATCAGCTAGAGTTCTACATTTTCCCCTCAAATTTCCAAATTTTTATCTCTATTTAGAAAAAAAAAAATACTCCATAAATGAGGATGAAGATAAGAAAAGGGGATGGGAATGAAGATGGAGATAGCGAAACTTATATCTATCCCCATTTTCCCATTTGTAATCCCTAAACATTTATCTAATCGTGAATTAAATTTTAGAACTGTTGTATATGCTAGTATTTATCTATTTTAGGGTAATTTTTTTAGATAGTTACTATTAGTTCCCTTTTTTTAAGAAATATCTAAATCACAATATTTCATTCTTTTATTATTTTCTAGTCACTTTGGAACTAAAATACCCCTAGTTTCCTTTGTCCTATGGCATATTGAAATTAAAAACAATAAAAACAACTCTCGATCCAAGCTTCGTAACAGAGCCAACCAAAGAGTGACGACCTTTAACAACATTGACGACCAGCCTAATTGACTGAAGATGGCAGCATTTTAGTGCCCAGTTCATGATGGTGTAACCAATTAAAGTAGAAGACGACGTTAATACAGTGCAACAAAAGTAAAGAGATGGTTGCATTACAATGTAAAATGGTGATTTTTACAAATAAACATTATGAATATAAGTGTTTGAGAGTTATTTTAGGGAAATCATATGAGGTAGTTCACTTGATCCTTGAAAGTGTTGTTTATAGTTGTAAAGGTGAATGCTCGTCCAATATTTAGGCCCTGTTAGGTAGAGTTTTTATTTTTGGAAGTTATTCCTACAAAAGCTATATGTTTTTTCTTTACTTAAAAGAGTTTTTAAAGCTTAGAATATATTCTCTTGAAAAATTCAAACACTTCTAAAAAAAAGCTTTTGAACTCAAAAAGTTAAAAACAGATTTTGAAAAGCGCTGCCAGATAAACTGTTAGTAGTGGATTTAGGGAAATTAGGGGAAAATGCTTTTTCATAATGTATGACGGAGAAAGTTGAGAATCAAAAATTATATTTATGATTGGGGTGGGATATATAAGAATGTAGGAATCTCGGAATATGGGGGAAACTGCTTTATGCCTTGAGTAAGACCGCAATAAATAAATCTAACTTTATTTGAGTTGCTTTATTCCAGTTCAGCTTATATATATATATTTGTGTGTGTAAAACCTCTACGTTAATCATTAAAAACAAGGGCAAAAAACTCAGTTAAACCCTTCTAATTGCAAAATAATACTCAAATACTATCACTAATCCTTTATTACATATTGACACCCTTTGGTCTCCGTTACTCTAATAATCATTAATGATCAAAGGACATGGTTATCAATTCCTAACCAAAATTTATTAAAAACCAGAAAATCACAAAAAATAAAAAATAAAAAAAGAGGAAGAAGTCTCCTCCCTATATCTTTGGTTAATAGGAAGATGTTATATAGCCTGTACGTTGTGCCATCCATGGTTGCTATATTAAGGAGGCTTGCACGAGCCTCGACTGTGTTGTTGGGAGGCTTGCACTACACTATGTTAATGGGAGTTGTGATCGTAGGGCGACTTCCTCCCCTCTGCACCAGGCGGAGGACATCTCTTAGTTTGAATTTTACTTATATCAATTAATTACGGTTAAAATATAGATCACGATTATTCTATACAATATAACATACTTTTATTACAATTAAAGAGAATTTGAATGTTAAAGATCATTTAGATAATTATGTTAGATAATATAATGCAGTATTGAATATGCAAACGTTGTATGATCATTAAACAAATAATGGTTATTATGTTGAAATTGTGCATAAGTTTGATTTTCAATACTTCAAATGGTCGATTGAATTTTGGATAAAAAGTAATTAACAAAGCAAAAATCCTCTTTAGAATAAGTTTTATATTAAAGCAAATCAAATTGTATTTACATGTGATGTGTAGCCAGTATTACAATTGCACATTTGTTTTTCTTTTTAAAAGCAATTTACAACTTAGTCCCTAGATTTATTTTGTATTTATCAAGTTTTTAATTGAGTTTGCATTTTTGAAATATGTGATCTGTAAAGTTTCATAAACACATTAAATAAGTTTTTCTGTTAATCAACAGTTGGCCATACTTAACGATTTCATAAGTATTATTATCTTTAAACAAGGAACATACCACATGTCAATGCCAAAAAAATTGAAGCTTGATTTCAACATATTTCTTTGAGTTAGATTTAATGAGTAATTATTGGTATTAGTGGGTGTTTGGATGTTGAATTGTTGGTGATTATGCTTTCTTCATGAAATTGGTCATATGTACAAAGAGGTGTGGGACAAATAGTTGATACCGGGGAATAGAAGAGAGGATTCGAGGTCGAAGATATGCCATCCACACACCACTTTTGACAGTGGAGATCCAGTGCTGGGTCTCTATCTCCGGTTATAATGACCCAACTATGATCGATGGAGTCCCAAATCGGAGATAGAGATCCATCCTAGATCTCCATTATCCAATTTTTTTTCTATTCTATTTGATTTTTACATTTTTTTTTTCATTTAAAAAAAATCAGATTTTTCTATTTTATTTTATTTTTACTTTTTTTATCCATTTAGAAAAAATCATATAGTGGATAAAATTTTAGTACTTTATCATTTTTTATTTTGTTGATTATTTAATTTTTCATTTTTTATTTATATTTTATTTGATTTTTCATTGTTTTATTTTAATTATTTTAATTAAAAAAATAGTGACACATGTTAGATTTTGATTGTATTACGAGTCAAGGTTTTGATTGTAAAATTCTAAAATGTAATAGAGTAAAATGACTAAAATCAAACTTGTAAACTCTTCAATTATAGTTATAGGCAAAATGATCAATTTACATAATCGGTCATATTTGACCGTTAAATTTTTGGATAAATTGTAATGGAATACACTGATATTTGGTCATATTGCAATACAACCGTACTTTTACCTAAACTACAGTTAACTATCTCGAATAATTATCAGCTTGATCCCTAACTTATTTAAAAATATCACTTTTTGACATATATTCCTTTTTTAATTCACATTGTCCCTAATTTTTTCAAAATACATCAATTGAATCTCTACAACCAAAATTTTGACGGTCCAACCTGATATAAAGTATAAATTGTTCATTTTACTCTTATTAAATTAGAGTGATACTTTACCCTTTAACATTTTAACAACTTTACGTATTTGAATAGTTCAATAAAAAATTGATATATGTTATAAAAATTTAATTTTTTTAAAAAAGACTTAAAATGGATTAAATAATAAAATAAATATGATAAAATTTATTAAAAATAAAATAATAATTATAAAAATTAAAAAATCTTAACTGTAATATCATTTATTAAAAAATAAAATAAAATTCAAGATTAAATATTTATAAAATTAAAAATATAATAATAAAATTACAATATATATAAATAAATATATATATATATATATGAATATATTTACGAAGGATTACATGTTCCAAAAATGTAAACTTAGTTAGAAAAATTGATAAATCCAAAACAAATAGGGACTAAATTGTAAATCTCTAAAAAAAATAGTAATAATTGATTACAAATTTGAACGTTTACTTAAATAATTTGTATGTTTAGAAAATCAAATATGCCACAAAGTAAGTCGTAGGCCATATACATGGTGGGTACCTTCTATGCTACAGCCATATGTAGATACAAATTGATCACTTTCCTTTTACTACAATTTGAATTTCAAATATCACTACAAAGCACCAGCAGTTCACTTATTTATTTGGTCCCCTACCCCTATATATATATGTACTTGTTTATATTAACTTTTAGGCAATTTCTATATTATCATGCATCTGATAGAAGTAGCATTTCTGCAAAATTGCAATTATGCATTAGTTGCACTGTTATTTAATATATATATATATATATATATATATAGAGAGAGAGAGAGAGAGAGAGAGAGAGAGAGAGAGAGAGAGAGAGATCAAAGGAGTTATAATTTAGAGTAAAATATATGCTACAAAAGTATTAGGTTTTAAAATTTTACGATTTAGCCGTAATTTTCCATCAGCCTTTTTATTTTATTTATTCTATTTATTCATCTAACAGTACTGTACTCATCAAGAGACATTGATACCAGCTAGCAAGTTCAGTTTGACTACTCCCAAAGAGAAAAAAATAAAATAAAATATAAGGTCTCTTTCCTTGATGGTTGGTGGCCCCAAAATCCTCCAAGCGATCAAGGTTTAAATCATTGTTTTGATATGTAAATATATACCTATAAAAATATAATTGTATGGGTAGATTCTTTCCCGTATTGAGAGTAGACCCCTCCCGTTGTTGGGGGTAGTTGTTCGAACCGTTGGTTCCGATAACTCTCGTCTCCCGTTACTGAAAGTAGTTATCTGAGCCGTAATTGTATAATTTAATCTCGAGTGATATGTTAGTCCTCTAATTTGTGAAGATATTAAATTTAAAAAAAAAAACTAATATAATAAAAATAAAATTCAAACCTTGGAATTAATTAATGCATATAAATGAAGTGGACAAGGACTTAAATGGAATTAAAATGTTTTAAAGCTAAGATGAGAAAAGTGTTTTACATAAATAGGACGACGAAGAAGACGAAAATCTGCAAACAGTATCATCAGTCAGTCATTAAATTATCATTAAAAGTACTTCCACTTTCGGTTTTTCTCCTATTTATATCTTTTTATTCTCAAACACCGCCATCTCTCCCTTCAAAATTCTCTCCTCTCTCTCTCTCTCTCTGTAATGGAAAACAGACTCAAGCTGCGAATCTCTCGCATGTTTCGGGCCTCATTTGGCTCGTGCCGGTCCCGAAACATATCCGACGTAATGGAAAATGCCGTTTTCGCTCCTCAAAAACACAAAAACTTCCACATGATAGAGCCTTTGTCTCCAAAAGCTCGACCTTTCCCTTCCAATTGCAAACCCAGATGCCCAGAAACAAATCATATGATCATTATTGATAACAGTTGTATTAACACTGTTTCCAGACGTAAAGTAGCGGAGCAATACTCTCCTTTTGTTGTAAGTACTGGACGCATGTGCCCTCCTGCATCGCCAATCTCTCCATTGAATCCAAACTACAAGTGTAAGGAGTTCGGGTTCAACGAGAAGAACGTTTCGGTGAAAAAGAAAAACAAGAACAAGAAAAGGACCCATTTGAAAAAGAGCAAGAGAAGAGACAGCATGTGTATTCTCAGCTCATCTTCTCAAGATAGTTTTAACTACAACGGTTGGTGGTTCAGCAGTGATGATGAAAAGGAAGATGAGACCGAGACTCTTTTCTCTTCAAAGAGTCTCTCTTCTGATTCATCGGAGTCGCTCCGGCGCAGTTCTCGCAGGAGGAAACCCGGGACCCGGCGTCGGAGAGCTGCTGCAACTAAGAGTTCGGATCACATGGGTGTTTTGCCATTATCAGATGGAAAAGTGAAAGACAGCTTCGCGGTGGTGAAGAGTTCCAGAGATCCTTACAATGATTTCAGGACATCAATGGTGGAGATGATCATTGAGAAACAGATATTTGCAGCTAAGGATCTAGAGCAGCTCTTGCAGTGTTTTCTTTCCCTGAACTCGTATCATCATCATAGGATTATTGTGGAGGTTTTCACAGAGATTTGGGAAGCTTTGTTCTCTAACTGGTGTTGAAGAAAACTGTACTTGTTTTCTCTTGTTTGTGTTTAATGAAATGTAATTTAGAGTACCAGGTTGCTTCTAACTTAACTTAATCATGAATGGACTATCTTCGCATTTGTCTTAGGAGCAAATAGCAATAGCTTTGTGTCAACTTTCCTCTCTTTCTCTGATTGTTATGCTATATTTTTAGGTTATACAATCATCATGATGACTTTTTTCTGCTTTGAACCCTTGTTGTAATTTGAATGTGATGTCTCTGCAGGTGGGACTTCTCTGTTTGTTTGTACTATTTATTTGTTTTGATTTAACTTTGAGAAATCTGTGTTTGAAAAGTTGGATCAGGAAAAATGAGAAGAGTGGAAGTAGTTTGGTTTTGACTAGAAAATTTAGTGCCAAATTTCTTGTATTGTTTTGAAATACACTGGTGGTGGAATAATGGAAATGATTGACAGAGTCTAGTTGTTTCATGGGGCTGGTTTGAAACTTGAAAAGATAGGATGGCAGCAGTTGTTTGATTAGAAAGCTTAACTACTTTATACCACAAAGTTGCCCCATTTTCTTGTATTGGTGGACTTTTGAACTTCTTTTCACATAATGCAGAAATATAATAAGTGAGACTAAAATAAAAAAGCATCCCGCTGTCCAATTAAAAAAATATAACTTACGTTTTTTTTAATACAAGTTAAAAACATAATTAAATATGTATTAACATTAGATCCAAACTTCAAAGCATACATTAGTGAAGAAATTTTTAGGTGTATTCAATTTAGACTTACCACTGTTCAATGTGGTTTGGTGGTAAGAATGTTCATTCAATCTGACAATGTTTATTCAAGGCATAATATTGAAAAAGTCATTAACTTTATATAAATTGTTTAAGTGATGGATTTTGATGGATTTTAAAATGAGAAATATAAATATAAATATAAAGGCCCATGAGAAAATCGACAAATCTTCCCGTACTTCATGAAATTTGATGGATTTTAAACTAATATTTAATGCATATATATCCATCTAATTCCATGTAAACTGTAAAAAAAAAAATCCAATAAACTCTATATGAAATTTTGACAAAATTTATATAGCATTTATGGAATTATGAATTTCACCAAAAGCTATCACTTTAAAAAAAAAAGAGGCCAATAAACCCTAGATTGAATATGTCCCTATCCCCTGAGTAGATGAATAAAGGATACATATTCACTTGATAATATCTAACTTTCCTTATATTTGTATTGCATGGAGAAATAGTTACGTGCACTTAATGTATACACTCAATACATTAAAATCATGTCATGTGATATGAATAATCAATCATTTGAAATATGCATGCCTTGTGATACAATATAATTGGCCTGGACATATTGAAGCATTTTTCATTGCACGGAGCATTAAATAAGAATAACATTATTAATTAATTATTCTCATTAATGAGAAGAGAAACTTGGGAATGATTTTCACTTTAAATACCTAATGTGGTACAAGAGTAAATATGATTGAATGGAAAAAATTCTGTAGTAGTTGGGATACACCACCAACACCTTTTCCCATCAAGGACTATGGTATTGAAAAGCTTTATAATTTGTAGCTAGCTTTATTGTAAAAAATTTAACTTCAACTTTCTTGTCTAACTTCTTGGTCTCTATAACAAAGACATTCAATGACCAAATTTATTGTTTAGACCCCAATCCAACCTATACCAACCAACAATTATTAAAATATGAAATATATAAAATGACACTCTTGTATTATTGTGTAGATATATGATACAAAGAATCCACAGATCAATCTGCTTCCATAAATAAATAGAACAAATGCAAATATAGTCTGAAAATTTGAACTACCAAAGATGCTTTCATCAATCATTATTGATCGATGAAGCAGCATGCATGATTTGCAAGATGCCTGCAGACAATTAGAAACCAGATTTTCAAACTTTTATAGATTAATTATTATTGTTAGCATATAAAAGAGACAAAATATGTCACTTTAGTGTTTTGGTACATCCATTTTTGATGTATTATTATTAAACAAATCAATTTCTTTAATGCAACCCCTTTTGTTTTTATTACATGGAAAAAAGAAGCAAGACAAAACCAAACACATCCCACCACCCTAAACCTAATAAACATTGAACAGAGTTTCAGTTTTGTAATATAGTGTCTAATTTGCAACGTTTTCTAAAACTATTTCAAATTTGAATAATTGTATTTTCGTGTCACTCAGCTAATGCTTAACTTAATCCACCAATAACAATCACAGAAGGACAAAAAGCCGGTGACGTGTCTCATTATGATTGGGACAATAATTTGCTAGGAAAATAAAGCATGTGGGGCTAGGTAGGTTGGGAAAATTAGCCCTGGAAATTCAAAGAAAAAGAACAAAAATGGGATTTCTTTTTACAGACCAGAGACTGAGACATTTTAACTCAAAAAAATAAAAGCTTTTGAGATTGATAGGTCGAATATAATGGCGATATATGAACAGTGAAAGGTCTGTTTCAAACAAAGGGCGGTGGGTATTTGTTTATGCCAAGAAAATTGAAGCGAAAGAGAAGACACAATGGAATGAGAAAATAATGAAGCCAAAACTGTTAGAGAGAATGCGAACCAAAAAGTTACATTTTCTAAACAGGGGGCAACTGTGGACATAGCATTAATTGCCTGTGTCTGAGATTGATAGTAATACATGCTATATTATAGGGTTTTCTCTCCCTCTCTCTTCTATGATAAGTTTTGCAGCGAGTGGGTGAACCTTTTTTTGCAACAAAACGATGTAATAGGGACATTCTGTTGATTCGTGGACCAAAATTGAAAAGGAATTTCCCTCATTGGATGCAAAATTAAAGAATTTCTGAGTATGGCAGTGGTGCTGTGTTGGACTGTTGTCTTTTCATTGGGCTCGAATTTCTCATTAATGCTCGCATTTTTTTGGTTCTTGAGCCCCCAAACCCAACCCATCTCTTTTATCTTTTCACCTTTCTTTCAAAAGCTGCACTTTTTTTTTTTTTTTTCCTTTTCTTTTAGTTATAGCTCAAACTAGTCAGATATGGCTAGCACCCACGTGCATCCACTCGTATAAATGAAGCCAAAATGTTGGGCGTGGGATTTTTATAACTGTAGATTGGAACCTGAAATTTGATTTGAATGAAATGCAACTCTAGCTACAATGAGGCATGTTTGGGCTTCTATCAAAGACCAAGCGCTAGATTGGGCTTCTTCAAGACCAAGCGCTAGATTGGGCTTCTTCAAGACCAAGCTAATTATTCAAAAAATCCAAATCTGAAAATCGAAAAACGAAATTGCAATTTAAAAGCCGACTCTGAAACCCAACACAATCCAAGTCCCAACCCAACTCCCACTCTCTGTTCAATGTTTGAGTCCTAGCCTTTTTAACCCAGTTAGTGCCCACCACTTTATGTTCCACGGTTTGCTTACTTGATTGCAATCCGACCAACCCAGCCCTACTATACCCTAAATTGTAAACTACGCTTCTTCAAAGTTGCATGTTAGTCTAACTAACCAGATGATCAATTTTTTTTAAATATTACAATTATATAATTAAGGATATAAAAAAGAATATACAATTCGAATTCATAACCGTTTTTAATAGATTATAACTTGAATTACGGTTTGTAATTGTTATGACTATTTGTATGAAAGTTAGTAAATACACCCCCAACCTTTATTAAGTATAATCTAACTATCTCTCCTTTAAAAAAAAAAAAGTATAATCTAACTATCTAAGCATAATAATCATAACCAGATCTGAATACTTTCTTTTTTTCTTTTTGTTTTTTTTGTTTTAGTGAATCGCTTAAAAAGAGGCCTTTGAATAATAATTTATATTCATAGAATACAATTGTAATAATTTTCTTTACATATGTAGAAAAGAAAAAGGAGACAAATCATTTTCTTGTAACGAAATTAAAAAGATAAAAAAAAGAAGAGAATTAAATGAAATAACGTTTAGTACATTGTATTTTATTAGATTGCATTGCATATTTACATTGGATTGAATTGTATTATATTAGATTGTATTATCTTTAATATAAACTCGTATTTGGTGATGCACTAGTGTATTAAGTTCTATCATGTTTGGTATTTGATTGCATTATAATATTAACTTTAAAGTTAATAATGCATTTAAATATCCTTAATATGGATAAATAAAAATTTCAAAAAAATCGATAAATAAATAAATATATTATTTTAATGATAAATACTTTTAAATAAATTACTAAAAATATAATTAATATTTTCAGTATAATTTTAAAATTATAAACTTTTAACAACATTACATATTTTTTTTCATCAAAATTTTAAGAGGTGTTGAGATTTGAAGAAATGTATGATAGTTGCAAAAAAGAAAGAGAAAAAAAGTCTTTTAAGAGTTTACTGCATTTTCCTACCCAATCTAATACACTGTGATCCCACTATTTTTTTTTAACTATTATAATAAATTTTAGGTTTGGGTAAGGGATCACGACTCGAAATCATAACTTCAAAGTAATAATATAGATGTGAATAATATATTATTAGATCAAACCCATCTCGTCCAATCACACTAGTTATTATGTATTAGGAATGCAATGTTTGATGTAGATATATTAAATTAATACAATACAAGAGGAAACCAAAGAGAGGTTAGGTGGATATGTTGTGTAGTGAAAAAGTGAGGGAGGAGTGGTTAGAGAAGCTAGTAGTGACAAGCTGCGTGAAAGCTGTGGCTAGGTCACACTCCATTATCATACAAAACTCTGATTGGGACCAGTTCCAACTCTTGGACGCGTGGCTGGTGGTCAGTTGTCAAACCTCTTGATTAGTTCCAAATGTCTCAATCTTTTTATATTAACAACTCTCTCAAGCCGCCAGCCAACTATACTGTATATTTCTATATTACTATATACTAGTACACTACGTATTGTATGTATATATTTTCACCTTTTCTTAGTAGACTAGTATGAATTTAACAGCACATGTTACTTCCATTTCTGTTTTTGTTAGTTGTACGACAATCAACGGTTTTTTACATATATTTGTATATGTAAAATTCTATCCACACAATTGTATTTAGGGGAGCTTATGAGGCTCTAACCACCTAAACAAATAACTTTTGATACAACAACCACGTTTTTAATTAATTAAAATAATATCATATATATATATATAATTGGTTTTGATTTTTTTTAAGCAAATACAAGATATGGACACCCATGAACAGTTATTAAATTTTTATATTTATATGGGAAGCCACTCGTGTGGTATCCAAATTTCTAATGGGGTTGGTGAACAGTCAATTTCGTAGTTACTCATCTTTATTTTGGTGCATGTCATGTCCTCCCTCAATATCTTGACCTTTAATACGTACGTTTAACTACAATTGAAATATAGATTATCTATTAACTTAATACGGACTGTTGCGTGATTCACGGGATGATTGTCTTGTGGTGCCACAAATCCAAGAATATTTTCAAACTATACTTATGGGGAATAATTATCACTCAATAATCAAATGAGAATCCAATCGTAAAAAACATTATGAGTGGGGTCAACTATAGCTCCATTAGGGTTTTGGTTCTCATTATTTAACATGGAACTTTAAATTACAAGATGGGTGGTAGTAATTACTATGTACGTATATATAGGCAAGGCAAGGCAACGGCCAACAAGTAAAAGCAAACAATCAAATTAGATAGCCGAGAGGACCAATTCAACAACCACACCGCCCGCTCCTTTCTTTCTCCTAAAGAGGCTACACCACCAACTCCACCTTCAAAA
This sequence comes from Xanthoceras sorbifolium, assembly GCA_003430845.1. NCBI lineage: Eukaryota > Viridiplantae > Streptophyta > Magnoliopsida > Sapindales > Sapindaceae > Xanthoceras > Xanthoceras sorbifolium. The sequence continues at coordinate 29,699,269 of CM010619.1, forward strand.
GTAAAAGTAACGAATACTATTTATATATATATAATAACCCTAACATTTATCACAACTCTTATTTCTCTGTCTTCATGAATAATATCTTGATGAGGAAGAGAAAGTGTCAAAGTGGGGACTCTTTAACAAGTAAAGAAGAAAACATTAAGACAAGAAAGGAGCGTGTGAAGACAAATAAACATTAAAGTGGAACCCAAAAGATATAGAAGAGAGAGACTCAAGTGCTTTCTTTTTCGATTCTATTTGAGTATACAAAGTTAAACAACCTTCTATAGTTCTATGGCTCCCCAACTTCTCTCATCTGTATAAAGAAATCTTCATTCTTCACTGATATCATCATCAGAACAGATAGCAAGTGGTCATCATCTTTGATATATTCTTCTTTTGTAAGAGAAAATTACAAAATCTTACTTACCCCCAACTAGAGCAACCAATTATGCTGCTAAGAAACTCCATTTCTAGCACCAAAAAGTTCTTCCACAAAACCCTAAAAAGTTTTAAGTCTTTGTTTTCTGGTGATCATTACGAGAGATTACCCCAAACACCTCCCTACAACAATCCATACTCTTATAATGCTACTCTCGGCATTGATAACATGAATATCCAAACAAGTTACAAAGACCTTGACAGGTTTTATACGGACTTCACCAATCATTGGCAGTCGGATAAGGAGAAAACCAAGAAGAGATCATCAAACAAGAAGGATACAATGTCGTCGTCGTCATCACCAACGAAACAAGAACGAGAGAATCTTAATGGGAGTTTCAGGACATTTGCGAAGGCGAGTCCGGCAAAGAATCATTATAATAATGATGAGATACAAAGAAGAGGAAATCATCACCAATACTATAAAATAAAGAACGTCGGGAAGAGACAGGAAGATTCGTGTTCGAATACGGGTACAAGGGAGGAAAGGAGTTGTTTACTTGCAGAAAAGCTGAGGGAGCTAGAGATGATGGATATGAGCAACGTGGATCATTTGCTGGACATAGAAGAAGTTCTCCATTACTATTCTCGCCTTACATGCCCTGCTTATCTCGAAATTGTTGACAGGTTTTTCATGGAGATGTATGCTGAATTTTTGGCCCCATATTCTTCAACGGCCTCTTCACATATCAGTTCAAGGCCCAAGCTACGATCAGTGAGATCATAGACTTTTCTCATTTCTATTATCCACTGACTGCCCAGTCATTAGAGAAGAGAAAAGAGATTCTGGGTCTTCACAAACATCATTCCTGGTTTTTACCTTATTTTTTCTTTTTCTTTTAAAGAAAATTTATTTCTGTGTTTTATGCATGATTTCATTCTTGATTCAGTTGCCATTCTGCTTGTTCATAACTTTAATCCATAGTTGATAATTCTTTATTTGTTATCTATCTATTACATGATTTTAAATTTCTCTAGCTGCAAGCCTGCACTGGTGGGTTTTTTTTTTTTTTTTTCTTTTCTTTTCTTTTCTAAAAATATAATAATTACTTCCCCTGCCTTTCTTTGTGTGGAAGGATATACCAATAAACTAAGTACAACCCTTTCAATAAGCTAAGTTAACTTTATTTCTAAGGGTGTTTGATTGCAAGTATTGAATAATTGATTAATAGATAGATAAATGTTGAGTCATGTTAAGGTATGGACTATCCACATTAAATTTTTGTGCAGACTCATATCTCAAACGTTGGATGAGATATATTTATGTCCGGTGACGAAGATAAATGGGCACATAGGTGTCATGGCTCCCTTTACTCCAAAAAAAAAAAAAAGTTAATTCTCCCACAAAATTAAATTTTAATTCTTCTCCTAAATTTTTTAGTTTTTCGTTTTCACCCCTTTAAATATTTTATTTGAGTATGATGACCCATCCAAATAAAAAATTTTGGTTCGGCCCGCTTATATATATATATATATATATATATATATATTTTTTTTTTTTTTCTTTTTTGTATTTGTATTTGCCGGCATTGAACAAGCATCATATGGATAGAAAAGATTGTCAAGGCATACCACACTTGATAATTATCTGTTGTATGTGAACCCATTCTCCAAATTGCTATTATTAATTAGCTATTATGGAAGTATATATTCGAGCCGCACGTTTAGTGATTAATCTCGATAGGTCCTGACAGTTATTAATCTCGTAATTGTACCCTTTTAAAAAAAAAATTTACTATTATTAATTAGCCGATATTCTAGGTCTGGGAATTTTGAATACTAATATCTTAATTATATATATATATATTTGGAGTTTCCATGTTTTTGTTTTTGTTAATACTAAAATCTTGCTATTGATCAACTTTCCAGTGGTACAATATTGTCTGATTACTGGAATTGTGAAAACCAGTAACCCTAGAATTTATTGTACAAATCATATTTATATAGAATGCGAATATGGTTTAATTTATAGTCCCGCACCCCACCAATATTATTTTGAGATAATTGTTCAACAAAAATTATGATAACAATTCGGGGCTTAAGGGCCAGGTTTTGTAAACACGACAGAATGCAGTTTGCAATTTGGCCGGAAGTTTTACTAAATACACCCAAATCTCAATAAAATACTTCCATTTTTTTTGTAGAGTGCGAGCGAGTGATCTCATTTTACTGAGAGATTTGATAAATTTCTCATCATTTACAAGGGAAGTAATTGGGCCAGACAATCTTGGATTTATGACCACCAAACACGCCCTGGGCCCAAAATTTTGAGAGAGGCCCAGTTCATTGGGTTTAGGATTGGGCTTACGTAGGCTTACTATTTTAATTCTTTCTCTATTTACAAATTTTTATATTTTGTCAAATTCTAGAGATAAGATAATAAATTATGAGAAAAACAAGATATGTTTTATTATTAATTTAAAATTTTAACTTATATTTGTGATTTCAATATTGATCTGTCTATTTTATTCCAGGGGTGGAGAAAAATAATTGAACTATGAGTAAATGACAGCCCCTAGATTAATCATAATTAGAACAAATCACAAATTTAAGTAAAATAGATTAAGTTGATTTAGCCTAACATGAAAAACAGATATATATAGAGACTGCTTTCATCATCATAATAAAATTAAGAATGAAATTCTAGTGAGAATAATTATGAATTTCAAAAGAGTGCAAATCATATCTCTATTTTGATAACAATAAGATTTTGGTTTTTCTTTATTATCAATGAAAAACCACTAATGTATTTTCCTAGGGTGATTATTTTATATGTTTTATAATAATACTTGACATCCTAACCCACGTCTTAACTTGTATTTTAACTTCTAATTTAACGATTTAATTCAAATGATATATAATAAGTGAAATAAGTCATCACTAATGTATATTCATTTCTAAACGTACACACCACAAATTAAGATATAAAGTTGAAATATTTGTCATTATTATTATTCATAATATATGAATCAAATAAATGAGCCATCACGAGTTGCATTGTTGCAATCCGGATGCACATTTATATATATGGACTCGTAAATCAAATAATAAAGTTTGCTATGAAATAGCCCACCTATCAAATCACAGTAGGATTCAGTGTGGTAGGCAAGGTCCTCCTATTTGACATTTGTTTTTTGTGGATGATTCTTTGTTATTTCTAGGGCTAAATCGGCTGATCTTTCAGCTATTTAAGAGATCATGGACAATTATTCTACTGTTTCAGGTTAGGTTATGAAATTTGATAAGTTGGCGATTTGTTTCAGTAAATATGTCTCGAATCAGCAGCAAACTTTTTTGCTGCAGGTTCTGGGAGTCTGGGCGATGAGTTATCATGCAAGATATCTAGAGTTGCTAAGTTTTGCTGGGAGTAATCAATCTTAATAGTTTTTCTCACTAAAAGAAAGAGTCTGGAACAAATTGAAGGGGTGACGCTCTAGGTTTTTTTTAGTGGTGATTGCCAAAAGTTTTAATTCATGATCTTCATCGGCTGAATGCGAGGTTTTGGTGGGGTAGCTCAGCTACTATGAGGAAAATTCACTAGTGCTCGTAGGATACTTTTTATTTGAATAACCTGAAAGGCGGTTTAGGTTTTAAGAAACTTGCTGCTTTTAATCAAGCTTTGCTTACTAAACAATGTTGAAAAATCATCCAACACCTGGATTCTCTAGTTGCACAGTTTCTAAAGCACAAGTATTTTTCTAATTCTAGATTTTTGTAGGTGCAGCCCCATCTTCCTTGTTTATGTGGAAGAGTATAGTCTGGGGATGCAAATTATTAAAGAAGGGGTCTATTGTTAGGTTTTGGCTCGTATTCTTGAAATGTACACCCATAATCAATTGATACAAAAGTATGGTGAACGGTGTCCAATTGAAGTAATTCAAAAACCAGTGGAAATAAGAGATCAAGACAAATACAATAATGCAAAAGGCGCCGAAAAATAAGGTCAGACGCGCCCTCACGCGTCATCAAAAGTGTCCAATCCTGCATGCCTGAAACAACACGGTTTTGTGGCAGTGAGTGGGGCGACCTGGGTCGCGCCACTTGTAGGTCGCAAGGCTGCGATTTTGTTGTTTTAGGAAGTGTTTTGTTTGGGGATTTCCTAGGTTTTGAGATCTTATTGGTTTAGGAAGTGTCTTGTTTCGAAAATTTATATTCCTAGTAGATTTCTGAGAATCTGGATAGTTTAGCAAGTATTTTGTTTCAGAACTTCCTATTCCTAGTATAATTCTCATTACTTTGGGACTAATAATACTAAGTCTATAAATAGAAGGGTTATTTTTTGTTAAAAGTACTTGAGAGACACCTCGAAAGTACCGAAAAACTAGAGAGATAGCTCGAATGTGTGACTCGGGGGATATCTAGGGGAGACATGGGGTTAACTTAAGGTATACATTTCACAATCATTGTGAGCCCATAAAACAAAATTTTCAAATCATTGGAAACCATAGAGTTTATTATTTTAAAAATCATTTTCGAGTGAGCCCAATCAATAAACTTTTTACAAAAATTCGGCAGAGTTCTGTTTGTTTTTCGAATTTTTCAAAACCTGTTTTTCCACAAAACAATTCAAATACAAATTCAATATCAACACTTCAATATCTCATTTTCAAACACTTGCGCACTCTGCGTTTAGTGCGACTTACCAACACAGTTTATAAAATAAAACGATTCGAGAGTCAATATTTACAGACATTCTGGAAACGAAAAACAGAAATCACAAAATAATTAATTACAAAGCATATTTCGAAACATAGTTACAAATCCTCTATATATGCATGCTTCCAGAATATATACATATAATAACAATAGCTACCCAACTGTGACAACTCTAGGACTCTGTCAGCAAATCTCTCCCTCTTCAGTCTTTAGCTTCTTCGGGATCCCTGGTACCTACGCGTTAGAAACAAAACTAACGCGCTAAGCATATAGCTTAGTGGGTGTACATAAAAATCATAAATAACTTTTAAATAAGTAACGAATCACATTCTAGTCATTGATAAATCAATTTACCTTCCATATCAAACCGTAATCACAATTAAAACAATATTCTTACTCAATTCATTTTTGCAACTCATTTAATAATCATTTAATATAAACATTGAATTACACGTATTAAATCGATTTCAAACCACTAGATAAAATCATATTCACTTCACTTTTCAATTCAAATCAATTCTGGCCCGCTAGAATACTCAACATACTAGGACTGGAATATGGGTCAAACTCCCACCCTAGGACGAATCCTAAGAGTGGTACGTATCTCCCTACTCTAGGACCGTGGGTACGGAACCTAGAGAGGTACATAACTCCCTATCCCAGGAACGAATCCTTAGGAAGGTACGTGGCTCCCAACCCCCAGGACGAATCCTGAGGAGGTACGTGTCTCCCTGCCTCTGGACGAATCCATGAGGAGGTACATAATAATCATCAATAGCAATCAATAGCGGCGCAGTACTGCTCAGTAAACCCAGCTGGTATACTAACCTCCTATATCCATTACTATGTCTAAGTACCCTAGGGCCGTTTCCGATAAACTAGATTCACAATAAATTTCGCAATAGTTACTCAATAAACAATAATTACTCAATAAACATACAATTTACACAATATTCTTCAAGAAAAATAATCAATAGTTATGCGAAAATCTAAATCAAGTATTTTTAACGAAATCAAAATATTCGAAGACACGATCAAAATGCGATCTATCATAAAATCATTCCAAATCAACAATAGATATATCAATCATCGGATTTTCATATAAAATAAACAATTTTCATACGAAAATCGAAAACGAGAAATTTCAACGAAATCGAAAACGAAAACGAAAACGATAACGAAATACTTTTTGTAACGAGTCCGAAAACGAAGTACACCAACCTGGATACCGTTTTTCGTTCGAGAGATCGCGGTTCTACAATTTATTTTTCCTTCCCTTTCCTTTTCTCTTCTCTTTCCTCTTCACTTTCTTCTTCTTCTTCTTCTTCTTCTTCTTCTTTCTCTTTCTCTTCTTTCTCTCTTCTTCTTTCTTTTCTTTCTTTCTTTCTTTCTCGCTCTCTACCTCTTTCTTCTCTCTGTTTCTGTGTGTTTTCTGGCTTCTGCAAGAAGCCACTCTTTTTTTTATATTTTTTCGGCTGCCGCGACCGTCGTTGCGACCTGTGGTCGCGCCACCAGGTCGCGGTACTGGGATATCTAGGGGAGACATGGGGTTACTGAAGGGAGACTTGGGGTATCCAAGGGGCTCAGGGGATATCTGAAAAACACTGAGAGAGCTGTGAGCATTAATTATAATTGATGTTTGGGATTAGAGAAAGAATATTGAGTGTGTAGTTGTAATAATTTTCTACATAGTGATATTTTTCTCTAGTCGTTTTTTTCCTGTTTTGGGTTTCCATGTAAATCATGTGTTATGTGATTGGATTATTATGCTTCTTTTATCTTTTTTTTTGTTTAGATATTATTTGTTCTTGTGGTGGATATTAGACAGCGCTTCTACATTAACGTTTTCCCCAACAACTGACAATAGAGATTGTTTGGGGTATAACTTCTACATGGTGTGTTGACAATGACACTAATGTGTCTATTTATAACAATCGCTGGATCCTAAAGTAGTATACTTTTAAAATCACCTCTCCTCATGTCTTGCCTGCAGCAACTTCTGCTAGTGACCTCCACATCCTATTGGGTATCTTTTTATAGGAATAATATCATATTTATGTTTTTTTTAACTGTTACAACTAGTTCCAGATTTATGGGAGAAAGACCCGATTCGAACCCTTAACTTTAATGGTACAGATGTGAGGGGTATACAAGTCGGCCAACTTCATCTTGTTATCATATTTATGTTAAAGATGATAGTATCAATAGTTTATAAAAATTTGATTATTATATCGTGCATGTGTATATTGCTATCTTAGCTTGTAAGCTTTCCTATTATTATACAAAAAGTTATGGAATCATTTGGTTTATGTTTATCGTGTTAAAAAATAATTCCAAAAGTACCAAGTATGTGTTTTTCAATTTGATAGTTATGTCAAGTAGAACAACTTTAAATTACCTTCTTTGATTTAATAAACTTTTACATTTCATTAACTAATAAAGAATTTCAACCGGAGAAAAAGAACTTTACATCAAAATTTGTGATTACCGTATTTATTAAAAAGTGTTAGTAATCAGATTGTGTGGATCGCACATACAAATAAAGAATTAATTAGTTAAACTTAGAGAATAAAATTTACTTCTTTTTTATTTTTATTTTCGATTAGTAAACGCGTCACTAATTAACAAATTCTTTCTTCTACTTACCTCTGAAGTGCATGCATTAGAACTAACTATTGATTGGGTTTACTGATTACTATGTGATAGAATATCACGAAGGATGAAGAAGCTAAAACATAGTAATTTCTACTTTACAGATTAATTTGTCTTTGATAGAGCATATGATATTTTACTTTTGTAGTCAATCTTCTAATTAATCTTAAAGTGCACTGTTTGGATGTGTAGTGCACTGCTGCTAAACTTGGCGTTGGTAAGTTCCAATATTCGTCTCCAAAAAACTGAAAAGCAGAACTATATACAAACTCTTAAGAACATGCAGTCCAAAATGTTGAAGGATTTTATACTTTCTCTCAAGAAGAGGAGATTCCCCAAGAATATCCATAAAGATTCTGGAAGCCGAAAGGTAACCAAATTTGCAGTATAAATTAAAAGTGACTAATTAAGTTAACTGGAGAGTACTAGTCTCTAGATATATATGGCTCTTCAACAGTTCACTTGCAATGAAAAGAAAAAAGAGAGAGAGATAGGGAACCGTCCTTTTGTAGACAAGTCATTTTCTATGCTCTTGAGGAAAGAGGAGAAATGGTGGAATATTTTGTAGGGTCTTCTTTCTAGCTAGAGTCTCTAAATTTTTCATGGAATATATATATATATATATATATATATATATATCACATAATTGGGATTCATGACAGGACACTGTTAGGGTTTGACAATTAAGTACATGCTTTTTGATGGCCGATATGTCAATATCTCAACAGTTTAAGTATTTCTAGAAATTATAAGCGCCCACTGGATTATGCAAATGCCCATAATGATTGATTTGGATGTAACAGTTTAGCTGGCTTAGAGTTGCCATCGTTTTTTATGACTCATACAAAATGCCAAAATACAGTGATCAACATCAATTCAAGTGGTTGAAATTTTGATCTATCTTTCCTTTTTCTCCTAATTAAAGCTCTCTCTCTCTCTCTCTCTCTCTCTCTCTCTCTCTCTCTCTCTCTCTCTCTCTCTCTATATATATATATATATATATATGTTATGGAAAGATGAGTACCCTTTATCTAATTAGTGCCTTCTAATTTAAACAAAATACGAATGTTGCATTTTTAGTAAGCCTTTTAAATAAAAGTTGTATATCTTCATTCACTTGCTCTACACCAAACAAAAGGACTTTGTGCTGAATATTTTAGATTCAAAAGGACAAATTTTTGATATGTGGAATCACTTGTGAGTGTACATAAGTTGAATATTTAAATGGGAGAATTAAACTTGAAATGCATGTAGTGGGTTTACAATATGGTACTTTGTATAATTTATATATCATTGAATCATCCTGAGAAAGTGAAACTCGAGTAAAACATTTTCACTTTAGAATCCCAGAACATGCGGAGTTTGGAATGAGCATATCATTGAAGAAGACAAGTAGTTGTAAGTGGTGTGGTCCCTAAAAAAATAGTGTATACAGACAAGTATTCAAAGTTACAACAGAAATCACAAAAATTGCATCGTAAAAATTCTCATTCAGAAGTCGCGCGCCTGCATGTCTTGCCCCTTTCATCTACGTAATAAAGTGCACACAAACTCGAAAAGACAATTCCTTCTCATTTGATTTTTCCAACCCTATCATTTTATCTCCTTTTGTTAAAAGCTATACCAATATCCCAAAATAGATGTCGTTCTCTCCCAAGAAAGAACAAAAGTCCAAGTGCATGGCACGAGAATCGAAGCACCAACAGTAGGGGGTTTAATCATCCCATATTCAACTTAGCCTAATACAGTTAGATTTATGATCAAAAAGTACTTCATGGTTTCTTGTTTGTCAAATCAAGCGTCTTTTATTTTCTTTATTTTTTAAATTGTTTTCAACTTAAAGATAATTATATTATAAGATATATGGTCGAGGTTGGTAAATAAATAAATAAATGAACTTGAAAAATGAGAAATATTAACAGTGTTTAGACTAAAAGGCATAAAAGCATTTGATGAAATCTGAGAAAGCAAGAACTGATGAACTCGAGATCAACAATGGTGGAAATGAGTAAATTGTGATTTTCCTTAATTGATTCCAGAAGCAGTTACAACCAACTTATATACTAGTAGAGTAATTATTCTCTACTTCACTTATACAGATTGCTAATTATAACAACCAATCAAAGCTCTCCAGCTAACATATAAATATCAAATATAAATACTACAATAACAAAGCTGGAACTTATAAGCTGGAAACTAAGTAAACTAAACTCAATCTTTAGTATCCTTCACATGCCCCCTCAAACTGAATTGGGATAAGGAAGCCAAATTCAGTTTGCTGTGAAGAATTGCAAAGCGAGCATGAGGCAGGGCTTTGGTGAAAACATGTCTTTTGTAAGCAGTAGGTATGTATTGAACAACAAGACTACCAGCTGCTATCTTCTCCCTAATAAAGTGTATGTCCACTTCAATATGCTTTGTACGTTGGTGAAAAACAGGGTTATGTGCAAGAGAGCTCGCCCCTGTATTATCGCACCACAGTATGGGAGTGCCTGCCAATTTAATTCCCAACTCCTGAAAGAGAGAACATAGCCATAATACCTCAGTAGAGGCTTGGGAAAGAGCCCAATATTCTGCATCTGTGCTTGACCTTGCTACAACCCGTTGCTTCCGTGAGTACCACGTAATCAAATTAGAGCCAAGGAACATACAACAACCACTAGTAGACCGCCTATCATCTAGACATAAAGCCTAGTCCGCATCAGCGAAACCTTCAATATAGAGCTGCTGGGCAGGCTGAAATGGCAAACCAATACCAGTTGTCCCCTTCAAATAACGCAAAACACGTTTGCAAGCTTGCCAATGAACATCACTAGGGGCTGCCAAAAATTGACTTAACTTGTTGACAGGGAAAGCAATATCGGGAAGAGTATACGTGAGATATTGTCGAGTACCAAAAGTGCTACGGTATAAAGTATGATCTTTGAAAGGTTGACCACTGTTAAGAGACAACTTGACACTTGAACAAATTGGAGTATCACAAGGCTTAGAGTTCAAGAGGTTGGTTTTGGTCAAGAGATCAAGGATATATTTTGTTTGAGTCAAATATATACCTTGAGAGTTCCTAAAGGCTTCAAAGCCAAGAAAATAGCCAACGGATCCCAAAGTCTTCAAGGCAAACTTCGAATTCAGCAAGAAAATGGTGTGATGAATTTGCTTAGGATCTGTCTCCGTGATGAGGATGTCATCGACATATATGAGAACATAGAGCAAAACTGAACCAGCTCTCTTGATGAACAAGGAAACATCAGATTTGTAGTTAGATAAACCCCAAGAAAGAAGGGCTGTCTTGAGCTTATTGAACCAAGCTCTTGGAGCTTGTTTTAGCCCATAAAAAGTTTTCTTTAATCTGCAGACATGCTGAGGAAGCCGAGAACTTTCAAAGCCCGAAGGTTGCTCCATAAAAATAACCTCTTCCAAGTCACCATTTAGGAAGGCGTTGTTGACATCCACCTGCTGAAGATCCCAACCAAATGAGGCTGCCAAGGTAAAAATTACACGAATGGTGGATGGCTTGATAACTGGACTGTAGGTCTCGAAAAAATTAACTCCAGGGGTTTGATGAAACCCTTTAGTAACAAGCCGTGCCTTGTACTTAGCCACACTCCCATCGGGTTTATACTTGACCCTAAACACCCATTTATACCCAACTCTATTGCAAGTGTCACTAGGAGGCTCAAGAAACCAAGTATCATTTTTCATGAGAGCCAAATATTCTTATTGCATAGCCAATTTCCACTTCGGGTCAGCAAGAGCTGCTTTGACAGAAGTTGGTACATACTCTACTAATGAAGCACAAGGTGATTGACATAAAGCAGAAAACACTTTGGGTTTTAAACTGCCTATTTTTGATCGTGTGACCATAGGATGAGTGGGAGCAGGATGAGAAGAAAGAATTGGAGTGGGAGATGGTGAAGGAACAGGTCTAGTTTGGTGACAAGACGCAGAAGATAACTGAGCAACAGGACTTACACCAACAGTGGCAACAAGTGAAGAAAATGCAGTATTTGAAGGTACAATAGGTGTGGAAACAACAACATGAGGAATGGGTTTGGAAGTTGGACTGTGTTTAATAATAGGCTGAAATATTGACAGTGGTAAACTAGGAGAAATAGAAGTAGAAGACTCAACATTAGTGGAAGAGGGAAACAAATAAGAGTAAGGAAAATCAAGTTCATTGAACAAAACATTTCTAGACAAATAAACTCTACCTGAAGGATGTAAACATCGATATCCTTTATGTTGAAGACTATAACCAATGAAAACACATTTGGTGAAATGAAAGTTAAATTTTTTAGAGGAAAAGGGTCTAAGGTAAGGAAAACAAGCACAATTAAATGTTTTAAAATAGTGATAATTTGGTTTTCTTCGAGTAAGCTTTTCATAAGGAGAAATTGAGTTCAAAACTTGTGTAGGGAGATTATTGATGAGAAGGACAGCAGCTTGAAAAGCTTCTACCCAAAATTTTAAAGGCATTTTGGAGTGTGCTAACAAGGTGAGACCAATTTCCACAACATGACAGTGTTTCCTTTCGAGTACCCCATTTTGTTGATGGGTGTAAGGACATGAGAAGCGAAGAAGAATGCCATGGTGTTTAAGAAAAGGAGTAAAAGCTTGATATTCTTTGCCCATGTCAGTTTGAAGAACCTTAATGGGTCTCTCAAATTATTTTTCAACTTGAGATTTGAAGGAAACAAAGGTGGATAAAGCTTCAGATTTAAGCTTGAGAGGAAATAGCCAAGTATAGCGAGTAAAAGAGTCAACAAAAAGGATATAGTATTTATGTTCAGCAGTAGAGTTTATTAGTGAAGGTCCCCAAATGTCTGTAAAGACTAACTCTAAGGGAGTAGAAGCTGTGAAGGTAGAGTTTGAAAAAGGGAGTTGATGTAACTTCTCAATTTTACAAGAATCACACCACAGGAGCTGCTTAACATGACATCTAATATGAACAGATTGAATGACCTGTTTTAAGACATTAAGGGAGGGGTGGCCTAATTTGGAATGCCAAATACTAGCAATATTATCAACACAAGGAGCAAAATGTGAAGCAACATTATTAGCAGAAAAATTAGCACCACGAACAGCACAATTTAAAGCAACAGAATTTTTATTGCTCAAATCAGTAGATGCAGAATAGGTAAAAGCAGGAATAACAGTATTTTTAGATGCAATCACAGTATTTTTATTACAATGATCAAAATGAAAATGAGCTAGATAGGTATAAGCATCGGCTGATAGAAGACCAGACAGCTTAGAGTTTGTAGCATGAAGCTTGAGTTGGTACAATCCATCCTTAAGTGTTCCTTGAAGTAACACTTTCTTGGAAGTCTTATCCTTTATAACACAACAATTATCATGAAATTCAGCTACGGCATGATTATCTCTAGTGAAAGTAGAAATGCTAAGCAAGTTTTTGGTCACTTGAGGAATATGCAATACATTGGTCATTTGTAAAGTTTGTGCGGGTTGTGTGTGAGACTTTACTAGAGAAGTACCAACATTATCAATAGCAAGCTTTTGACCGCTACCAACAACCAATTTGTGAAGACCTTTACATTGAGAGTAATGAGAGAGATTACCTAGATCCGATGTCACATGTGTTGTAGCTCCACTGTCGGCATACCAAGCTGGATCATGCATAGAGTCTGGAGCAGTAGCAGTATGGCCTGAATGCTGATGAAAATTAGCTTGATAGTTGCCCTGATAGGTACTTGGAAAACTAGGCTGAGCTGCCCCCTGAAAGAATTGATTATTGAACTGTCCAGGTGCCCCATTTCCACCAAAGGCATGCACTTGCATGGCATTATAATTTCCCCCAAAATTGCTGCCAGGATGTCCTCCAGACGACTGAGAATGTTGAGGACTTGGATTGACTCTGTCATAGCGATTGTAGCACTGTTGTGCAGAGTGCCCAACTCGGCTACATATTTGACAAGTGGGCTTGGAGCTGTTATTCGACCGGCCTCTTCCTCTCTTACCTCTATTATTGTAATTTCTATTTCCTTGGCCTCCATTAGGAAAACCCCCTCTACTGTTCCTATTTCCTCTACCACCATCACTAGCAACAGCAAAATTAGCTGATGGAGTAGAGGTATCAATCTGATTCACCACATTAGGAAAGCTGTGACAGGTACAATACAATAACAAAGCTGGAACTTATAAGTTGGAAACTAAGTAAACTAAACTCAATCTTTAGTATCTTTCACAAAAAGTACATGGTATTATGCTTAATGTAACCTTTATATATCTTATAACTGGTTTAGTTATTCTTGATTTCGTATGAAGTGTTGTGTGATAGCCTTTAGGAATTGGTAATGAACAAAGTTTTTAGTTTGTATATTTAAAACTTGTGGTTGCTTATTAAAAAAAAATAGAAAAAAAAATATAAAACGAAATAGTCCTAATTAAACGCTCATTAATTAATAATATTGCTGGTATGTCACACAATTTTTAAAAATTCAGTGAGAGTTTATATTAGTAAAGAATCCAGCTGGTTCAATTTAGGAGAGAGCTAAACAAATTTATCGAGATTTCATACAAATTTATGTTTATATATATAGGATTACAGTAAATCAATTTAAAATTTTAACTTAAAATAGTAACTTTAATATCCATCAATTTATTTACTCTTAATCCAAAAGAAGAAGAGAGATGTCAACCCTTAAATCGAAATTTGTAGTTGATAGCCTAACCCATATATATATATATATATATATATATATATATATATATATATATATAGAGAGAGAGAGAGAGAGAGAGAGAGAGAGGCAAGTTATAATTTTGGCACAAGGCACAAGTTATAATACAATATTTGACACATATAATAGTCATAACTAAATACACAAGTTATAATACAATATTTGGCACAAGTTATAATAGTCATAACTAAATCTAAGTTATATAGGTTTTTAACTCTCAATTGGTAAACTTTTCTCTTCTCTCTCCTCTCTCTCTCTCTCCCTCCAAAGTTACAACAACTTATTCATTTCTAAATATATTAATTACATAGTAAATCTTTCTTCTCCAAATAGTAATTTAAAAAATGAATTCACATAGCAAATCTCCTATTAGATTTTCTGAACGAGTTAAAGGAAAACTAATTCCATTAACTTTTAAGCAAGGGATAATATGTTAAATACACGTGAGATTAATAAAATTATGTTTGATTTAATATAAGAAAGTTAAATATATAATTTTAGTATGTTTATCACTAAAGAAAAAAGAAAAAAAATACAAAAATGCTAAATATATTTATTTTTAATAATAATAATTACTCTTTTAATAAATAAAGAATAATTAAAAGCTAAAAAATTTAAAATTCAAATAAAATGAAGGAGGATGCTCCTTGTGCGCAGGCCTTCAAATAAACATGGGAAAAAACTTAGGTAACAAAGAAGAGAAAAGAGCAAAATGTAAGAGACAAGAGAAAAAACGTAAAAGAGAATATATTAATTTATCAAATTTAGAAAAGAAGATCATGGAGAGATAAGAGAGAAAATAAAATAAATTAATAAGGGTAAAAGAATAGTAAAAAAAGAAGAAATAAATTCATTAAATTCTAGGCGTTCATATCTTAGAGATTCAATAATTATTAAATGGTGTCAAAATTTGCGTCCTTCATTCTTTTGATAATATAGTATTACTGTAACTTTTAAAATAATCCTTATTAGTTGTGCTGAATAAATAATCTGTTTTAAAATTAATCTAATCACTATTTAATTGATTATGTTGCTACAACTCAAAAGCAATATACATGCATTTGGTAAATTTTATTGTTAATTACTTTGAATAAATGTATATAATAGACATAAAAATAAAATATTTTAAATTTTATTTGATATTCAAACCAAACTAATAGTTAATATAAATATTTGAAGTAATTGTTTTTATAATTATGGTTAATATAAAATAAAAAAAATCTATATATATATGTTTATATTTATAATTATCATAGATATAAAGATTTGATTATTTTAAATATTAAATTTAAAACAAAAGAGTTGTAATAAAATAGATTTATCTATAATTAAAGTTGGGATATAACTCATATAAGTGTCTTAATCTTAAAACTAATTAGGATAATTTGATCATTTAAAAAATTCATTAAATCTAAAAGTATATTATTTTATAATCAATTTACAAAAGTAATCATTCACCTGCATTTAAAATTACTACCAAATCAACTAATATTATTATATAATCACTTTTAAAAGTTTATTAAACATATTTTTATATTAAAATTATTTAATAAGTTGATTTTAACTTATTTAAAGTAATTCTCCTCGTTTTGAACTAGGCCTCATCATTTCAGAAATTTTGTGTCCTTCACAACCCTTGTCTAGTTGTAGCTTTGGTTTCCGGCCTAGGACTTGTAATATGGTAGTTCATGGCCTAGTTAAGTTTGGAACTAACGTTAGCTCTCTGAGTGAGTGTGTGGTTTGAGATTACCTCTCCGTGTATGGAGGAGTTGGTAATTTCTGATTTTTCTGGTTGTTCTTGATTTTCTAGTTTTGATATTTCATTTTTTTTTTAAAAAAAAAAAGTAATATCAAACGGAAATGTTAATAGGGCAGAACTCGCTAAGATAAACTATGCTAACTTTAGAGCAAGTTTGTCCCGTCTTACAACCTATACTATTTCATATTCTTTTGATAAATTCCGAATATAAAAGTCCTTTTTGATGCATATGAGTGAACAAAATTAAATGATAGAATGATATATAAATCTCTTATTGTGTTTTCTTTTATCATCTAGTACAAATTCTACATTTCAATTTTATTTGAATTATTATAAATTAATTGAGTAGTGCTACTTAATCTAAAATATTGTATAAAAATTCATCTAAAATAATGTGGTAAATAACTTGTTACTATTATGATTCTTCACGTCATGATTTACATTATAATTATAAATTACCTATTACGTTATTAATTTAGAATGAGATTTTGAAGAGTGAATAAAAACATTGTACCAAATAGGACTAGCTAGTAATATTATTTTTCTTCTCTAAATGCTAAATAATGCCCAACCTAATGTAATTGTATCCAATTTATAAATCACATGAAGTAGTTAAAAAAATGCAGCAATATTCTGAAAATAGGAAATACAATATACATCATATACATAACTGTAGTATACGGGAAAGATGATGATTTAAAACAAAGGACAATAGCTTTGTTATAAGGGCTAAAATCAATTTAGTCCTTAATTTTTTTTTAATTATCACTTTTTGATTGATATTTGATTTTTTGGTTCTCATGGTCCCTAATATTTTTCAAAATCAATCAGTTTAGCCATTCCATTAGTTAACAGTTAGTTAATTTTGACGGTGTTAAGGGTATTTCCATCTTTATACAAAAAATACACTATTTACGTTAAAAATTAAAAAAAATAAATAAAAATTAAATTTTAAAAAAAAGGATGTGATTAAAAAACAAAAATAATATTTTTATTTTTTATTTTTATAATTTATATAATTTTTAATTTTTTAATGATAAAATAGTCAATGTGTAAATTCTGTTAGATTTAACTGTTAAAAATCTGATCAGATAAATTAATTTGATTGATTTTAAAAAAATTGAGGATCATAAGAAATAAAATATTAAACATTAACCAAGAAATGATAATTTTTTTTAAAAATTAAACATCAAAATAAATCTCCGCCCTTACTATAATGCATTTAATCATAACAGTGAAAAATGGTCCAGCAGATATACAGATTGAAATGATCGGACGGTTAGTACCATAAATATGAGGACCACCCACAATTAAAAGCAGTAAAAATCAATCATATTGGATGGTCCAAATCCATGGGCACGCATGTGCTCCATGTGTACGGACACTATAGGGAAAGCTGCTCCCCTCTTCCCACTTTGTAATCTCCGCGTGGCTATCACGTGACCTCTGGACCATGCACTCTCATGCACATCTTTGTAGGCCAACTTAAATCTCTATAGTATATACACTTAACTGCTAAGGGTTTTCAATTAACTCCCAAAAATAAAGAAATTATTTGGGATTTAAAATTCTATCTGAAATCCCCAAAAAAAAAAGAAATTATTTGGGATTTAAAATTCTATCTGTTGAAAAAACAGAAGAGTAAAATTCATGATGTTTGTAATGCAAGTTGCGCCTTTATTGCAGAATCAAAGTTTTTAGATTAACTTGACATTATCTAGCTATAAATATAATCTTTTTTCTTTTTTTTTTTGTTTTGTTTTGTTTAATTTATCTTATAGAGTAGGCAGGGCAGCGATTGGATTAAAAAGAAGAAAACAGTGGGCAGCTGATGGAGTTAAGGATGCAATTATTAGTAGGCCAACCCATGGATTTCTCTGATGTTGAGTCTTGAGTACTGATGGTATAATGTCACTGTTCTTAAGCCAAAGCTTTGATTTGTATGTGTTCATCAACTCTTTCCGGTCGGAATACAACCTGCCACCAACTCTTCTTTTTCTTTTAATATATACATAAATCTTAATGATTAAAATAAAAATAACTTTTTCTTAACGGGAGACGAGAACTATCGGCACCAATGGTCCGGACAAATACTCCTAACAACGGGAGAGAATCTACTTCCAAGACAAGGTGGAAATCTACCCACACAATTACGTTTTTATGAGTAATAGTGGGAATGTATATTTATATATTTATACAAGGATTTGAATCTTGGTGGCTTGAAGGATTTTGAGACCTCCCACCACGAAAGCAAGGGATCTTGTGTAAAAAAATTAAAACAACTTAATTACTAATATTAATAACTCGTTAATTAAACCCTTAATTATAACACATGTCTTGTAAGGCTTAATTTTTTAAATTCACAATCCAAATAATTGTATAATTATAAGTTTTTACAACTGTTTTGACACCTTGAAACAAATATTCCTTTTTTTATTATTTAAAAAAAATCTAGCTTTATGTGATTTTATGTTCAATTAAGTTTAAAACTAGGCTTTTTTTTTTTTTTTCAAAAAAACCATAAAAGTTAGTCACAAACATGATTAATTCTTTTGCTCAACTAATTATATTGAGTATCCATATGCAATAATTGTGTATAATATACCCCAGCCAAGCATTGACGGGGAACAAATTGTGGTGGAGGACATATTTATTTATATGGACTCTCCCGATAATAATGGTGGTCCAAGTTCTGATGAGGATTGAGAGCGCAAGCAGCATTAAGATAACAATTATAACAATTAATTCAATTTATTTTAATTAATGAAAAGGTAATCTCCTGAAGATACACAATAGAACCTGATGAGGGCCACTTCTCTTTTATACGTGACCTAAAGGATTTTTCTTTTTCCTCTCCTTTGGATCACTTTTGGTTTTTGTTTTCTTCCCTACAAAAGAAAGATATTAATTTCATGGTCCCTAAACGAACATCTTAAAATTTATTCTGGAAACATTGAATTTTTAACTTGTATTTATTTCTTTAGTAAATTTAGCTAATTTAATTAGTAAAGTTTCTTATAATGGTATAAAGGTCTCTCGGCCGATTCCGGTTCTCATACTGTAGCTAGGGTTGGATTTGGAGGGTCCATATTGTTACATATAATATATCTCAACTATATTGCAACTTGTATTTAATGTAAGATATGATAAGTAAGATAAATTATCCTTAATATATCTTTATTTATCAACTAATAAGTTGATATACAAGTTAAAAACATAAAATCAACGTCCAATGTGGTCCAGTGACATGACCTTCATTCAACCTGACAATATCGTAAGTTTAAATTACTACCATCGTAAAAAACAAATACAAAATAAGAAGAGCTTAATTAATTAAATCTTAAAAATTTTAAACGATGTTCTACGTTGGAGCGGTACAATCCATAAAAGAACCATTACTACACAGTTCAGAGTGATGGAAGGATCATATAAATTTTTTAGTTCTATAAACTGTCCACCCCACTGGTTTACCAAAATTAATAATAGCAATGTACAAAATATACACTAGACAAAGCTTTTCCATGTAATATTTGAAGGATATACATGGAATCACAAATTCGTAACTCTTTTTTCTTACTTTCTCCATCTGAGTAGTTGGTTCACATTTATATATGTCAAAGCTAGGCATCAAGTTGTGGTAGCACCTAATTTAGTACGAGAGATGACAATGAAATTTTTGGCCTCAGCTTTACAACTATGCGCAACATCTTCTGCTATTCTTCTTGCATCAATGGACACACCAAGCAATCCTCGTTTAGTAAAGCCTACTGCATACAACCCACTTGCGCCTTTCCATCCATTTGGGAACGGCTTCCGAGGCAACCCTTCTTTCTCGCAAAACATATCGCTCTCCTGAGGAGGAAAAATTAAATTTCACTTCAATTGGGATGGTTATATTTCATAAAATTTTAAGATTAGTAAAAAAACAATAAAATAAACAAATAGTATAACACACACACATATAATATATATATATATATATATATATACCTTCAACCAAGATGGTACGTTGCTCTTGTAACCCGTAGCTAGGATGATGGCATCGAAATTCTCTACCCTCCCATCAATGAACTCCACAGTATGTTGTGTTATTCTTTTAATTCCCGGGCAAACCTGCTTATTAACAAGCAAAATGCCTATTTATAAGTCTATTACAATACATAAATTAAATTAGTGTGATAATCTATTCTTGAGTAGTGGGTGGGTTTGGAATATAATATTGAGTAAAACTATAGAATAAATAAATAAATATGAAAAAGGAGTAAATGAGAATCTAACCTTAATATCCCCAGTTTTGATCTTTGCAAGTGTGCCAACATCTAATACAGGAGTCTTGCCGGACAAGTTCTTGAATTCAAGAGGGCCAAGCTTGGGGCGATGGAGTCCAAGTCGAGCAGTGTCCCCGAGCAGGAACCATGACATTACAAGTAAAAGTTGATCCACCAGGCGTACGGGAAACCACTTGAGCAAGCACATGGACAATCCAAAAGTTGATCTCCCTATTATCTCTTGAGGCAAAACGTGCACCTGCAACTTATAAAAAATAAAGTTGCTTTAATCAAAAGCTAGTTAGCTTGAATAAAAAATAACTGAACATCCTATTAATATCGTGTTCTAGCTAACAACACTGTCATGGTATTTTTCCAAAGAATCTGTAACACTGACTCTGGCTTTTTGCAGTGAAAATTTTTATACAAAGAACTTCTGGTGGCCGATAACCAAGGTTGCGCATGCAATACAATTTCCAAGAAAGTGAAAGAAGAAAGATAACTGAGTTTACTTTCTCTTGGGGGTTAATTCCCCAAAAGCTGAAGTCAAACACAGCGGTTGCAGCAAGTAGAGTCTCAAAGAAGAAACCTAGCAAATTAACTGCCTTCACAGATGACTACTTGATTTCTACTTCTAGCTCAAATTCCAATCTTGATTGACATGAGGTTAATTGATTTCTATTTCTTTTTTCATTTTTAAATTAGGTCAAGACCTGTTCTTATGATTTACTCATATGATATGGAGAGAGATTCAAGTTAAAAAGAATGGTAAGAACTAAGAAACGGAACAGGAGCTAGAAGCCATGTAACCGATTCATATAAAGAGAGAGTTTTTGGTAACACTCACCGTATCTCTAACAACGAGAGATGGACGAACATTATAGTCGCAGAGATCCAAACAGACCTCCATGCCTGAATTCCCACACCCAACCACCAATACACTCTTTTCGCGGAAGAATTTACCAGACTTGTAGGAGCTTGAGTGAACAATAGGCCCACCGAAATCATCCAATCCTTCAATATGGGGCACAACTTCCTCTGCATTTTCTCCTGTGGCAACGATTAGCCATCGACAAACATACTCAGCTTCTTCTTGTTTGAGCCCCATAGTCTTAACACTCCAAAACCTGAATCGATGATCGTATTCCGCATTCACCACAGTTTGGTTAAAAATTGGGTCCAAACCAAAACGGTTTCTGTAAGCCTCTAAGTAGGCCAGAAACTGCTGTTTGGTGGGATAAGTTGGGAAATTTGCTGGGAATGGCATGCGAGGTAGCTCACAGAATTGTTTGGGGAGATGAAGACGGAGACGATCATAGGTTTTGTGCTGCCACAAGGAAGCTATGCAATCAGCCCTTTCAAGAATCAAGCTCGGGACTCCTCTTTCATTAAGACAAGCAGCTGTCGCTAGACCTGATGGACCAGCACCAACTATGACAGGTCCAGCCACTACTATGCGCCTTGGTGATATGTCCATCTTCTTGTTAAAAGGGTCATGTATTCTTTTCCATTCTACTTCTTTGAAGTAATCCATGAACAGAACTATACACAAAAATTAACTAATAAACAGTGGAAACAAGTTGTTATGCTTCAAACCTCAAGTAGAATTCATGCAAAACAAGAGAAACTATGGATGACCTAGGAATAAGAGAATCAAATACAACTTATGGAATACATATCTCTCTCTCTCGATCGTTCTGGTGTAGATTTAGAATGATAATTAGCTAAACTCACATTTGAGACATGGCTTATCTTATGATCTACAGAAGAGATGTAAAAGAGATATGTGATGATTACAATATTCTAATCTGTGGAACTATATATATATGGGTTTTGAGTGTCTTGTCTATTTTCTGAAATGAGAGTTTGGTTTTGTTTCAACGGAGTGGTAGAGGGGAAAGCTAGCTAGAGCATAAAGAACTTTTACAACAAACAGTGTAAGGGCTAATATTGAATTGAATATAGAGAGGTTGGATTTGGGATGAAATTGAAACAGGGTTCAGTCTATATATATAAGCTATGTTTCCAATGGCAAAATTGTAATTAACTAGACAGAAACTATATTAGCAATAACTACCTTTTAACCACCACCAACCCCCTCTTCATCCACCCACAAGATAGAAACACAGATGGACACAGATCAATATTCAAACATGCACTGTAAATGTTTGTAAATGATATGTTGATGGTCAACCAGCAATGTCCAGGTTCGGATATTTTGTAGTTCTAGCTTGATGCTTATGGAGGCTTGCAGCTTGTTTATACTGGACCCACAAAGCTGTAGCTCCTGCCTCCTGTCAAGAATAATCAAACAGACCTGATGATGATAGCCCATTGACAGTAACTATACATATCATTTGAGAGATTTTCTCTAGACTACTCATTATGCCCTTTTTGTCCCATTCTAAATAATTTTAAGACTTAGATGGTTAGTGATATAGAAGCAACGAGGTAATAAATCAATGAAAGAGATACATCACGTACAAAGAATCATATTATATTAGATTCATGTAAGTAAGAGGACACCAAATTCATCAGAAGCAAAAAAAAAAAAAAAAAAAAATCAGAGGCAGAATTCTGTATATTCTTACGTGTGATATCGTAATTCTGTATATTTTTACGTGTGATGTCGTAATTCTGTAATGTTACAAAGTAATTATTTAACATTGATGAGTTATGATAACACACGAACAAATATACGGGATCCCGTACCGGATAATTATATTTAGGCAAAAATTCATATTGAACTCTTACGTTATCGGAAATTATAAATTTAATCATCCCTAATAAATTTAATATTTTTTTTTAACATTTCCGTTTATGGACAAAAATATCCTTGAATGAGTTAAAGCATATAACATTCAAATATGAGGGTTTCTGATGTGTAAAATAGAAAATAGAGAGAGAAAGTGACCTAAAGAAGTGAGAGAATATTGATTGAGAGATAAAGAGAGAAAGTGACAAAAAGAAAAGAGAGAAGATAGATCTCGGAATAGAGAGATTAGAGAGATATAAAGAGGGAGAGAGTGAGAGAGAGAATGATAGTGGAAGAGACAAGGTTTCTATGAGAATTGAAAAAGAGAGAAATTCAATTTTATTTAGTGTTTTTATTTATAATAATACAATGACCACTTTTGATGAAAATTCATATATATTTTGATGAAATTTTTTGTAAGCATCATAAGAAAATTAAAATATACATCCTAAAAAAATATAAAAATTTTCTGGATTCATTAACTTTATTTTCCGATAATTTCTCTTTTTTTTCTTTTTTCTTTTAATATTTTATCATAAAAAAAGTCGGAAAAAAATATTTGTTCTTATTCCCAAAAAATTTTCAAATTTTTTTTTTCACATCTCTTGTATCATTCATACTAAAATCACATCAAAATTCAATAAGTTCCAGGTATTTAAAGTGTTTATGGTAAGAAGTCTTCAATGAAATATATATATATATATATATATATATATATATATATAAATGAACACGAGGATAAATACAAATTTGGGAGATGGGTGGTGGCAACACCTTTTTTTTTATTCAGTGACGACACATATTAAGACAACAAATTATTCTTCATAGAATGAATAAAATCTTATGGAATATCTATATTTATAGTGTGATCTAATCAATTTTTTATTTTGAATACTAATGTTATATACATATATGCTAAAGTTTATAACAGTACAATTATGTTTTTGTAATAATATAATTATATTGCACATCCACTTGCACTAAAGTGATTAGTGTACCTCCCTCCCACTTCAGTGGTGAGGGGTTCAATTCTCAGCATGTGTTGGTAGTTTTCTCCCCTTATTGTGGGAGTAGATGTCTCCTGTTATGGGAGTAGATATCCGGGTCGCACGTTTAGTTATTAATCTCGGCAGGTCCCAATAGTTATTAATGTTGTATTTGTACCTCTTTAAAAAAAACAGTACATTGTATCAACAAACTAAAGCATGGTAAAATTATATATATATATTAAATAAATCTTAATAATATAATTTTTACGGACACAAGTTCCCTTACCTTGGTGGTTGGCGGGTTTGATAATATAATTTAATCTAAATTGGTCCCGATAATCGTCTGATATCCGTTGTTGGGATCTTTGTCATATTTTGGTTTTACAAAATTTGCTTAAATACTACTAACAAAAATCACTCACTGTTTTACCTAATTAAGAGCTTCCAGATGCTCTCGAATCCATTGATTTTTCAATTGGCCCCTGGAAAGAAAATTGGAAGATTTATAATTTCTTAAAATCTACTCAACTCTACAACATAAATGTGCAAAGAACTGGGAAGACACTTTGAAAATGGTGATTGTTAAATATTTTTTGTTCTTCTGCCATGGTTATGATCAACAAATTGTAACGACCCTCCAGATTCTATCAACATCCAATCATTTAGAGATTTGGTGCAGCACTGCAGCATATAGTGGGGTACAAAATGAAAATTAAAGTTCACTATTTCAAGTTTAGACTCCTTGTTTGTCCTCATTAAATTGCCCACTACGTTGTCCTTGAGATACACAGAGCCAGCCAACTACCCTCCACCATCATACCCATCGATTTCGCAAAATCTCCCATTCCTTGTATTCTTGTTTCAAATATTGAATACAAATTATATATCTCAGTATCTTCTGTTTCCTGAGATTCTCCCCTTCAATAGTATTTTTCTTTTAACGCGTGCGCACAGTTACAACCATGAAGAGTTGCTATTTGCTACCTGTACCGAATAATATCCTGCACATTGATATCTTTGATGCCTGTTTTCTTCGAGTAAAGGTTTGCATTATTGCATAGTACAATAGTATCAAATAATAAGAATGATCATCATCAGTTGACCCCACATGATCATCGATCTCCATGGACGACGATTGGCTTTATCAGAAGGAATATATAATGTTCTGCAGTCAACTTATACACACAGTTTTCTCAAGTAACATATACAATGAGGAAGATTTTAGACCATTGTTGGTGATCCCTTCATCATTATTGAGATTTGAGTCTGACAAATGCAGAATCCGTGTTGAGATCTAGTATGATACATGGAGATGCAAATTGTTGAAATCGATCTGATTTAGGTGAAGAGGATTTCTTTAGGGTTGGTTATTTTATCAATTAAAATTTATAAACATACACGTTAGTGTAATTCTCCATTATGATCATGCTAGTACTTGTTTAGTGTAAATCAACCTGGAATTCTGTGCACCTTCATGCACATTATAGTACTGTTCGTACTACAAAACAAAGATTATTTATATATATTGTTGTTAAAATGACAGTGAAATATATATATGGTGAAAGAAGGAAGATATAAAACAGCATCCCAGAGAATAAAATAACTAATGGAAAATTAGTTTTAAAGCAAAATTGTGACACTCTCCAAACTTGATTTTGTATCTATGTTGATGGCTTCAATTGGTGAAATGACCCTTTTTTTTAGTATTTAACAATGTCTTCTTCATTACTCTTATTCTCAGGTTTCTTTATTCTTTCAGGACTCTCCTTTTTTTTTTAAATTAATAAATTTATCTACCTAGCTAGCTTCTAGGCTGCTCAGTTTACTTAAATAAAAACAAAATAAACTGTCAATCATCTTTCATTTTCTGTAAATGAATTACGAATATTGACAGAATGCATCAACATTATTAAAAAATAGAATCATTGAAAAAATGTTCTCAAATAGGTTCTGTTAGGTTTTATAATCCGATCTTTCCTTATATCTAAACAACATTAATTAGGACTACAGTCATAGGGTTTTCTGGTATAAAGGTGTAATTTATGTTTTCGTACTCGTTAAATATGAGTCAGGTTTACATTTACCGTTAGAACACATATTAACAATTCAAAATTTAAATAAATCATTCGTATTTACCTTCCAAAATATATTAATATACAACATTTTATGTTCTGAAAATATAAATAAAATTTTATGTTTACTTTTTTTAATTCTTAACCTGTGTCCTAAAGAATATATTAACATTTTCTATTAATTATTATTATTTTTTTTTTTGAAACAAGAACTTCCATAAAGAACAACAACCAAACTAAGGACGACCACGAGAGTCATCCAAAACAACACGGGCTAAAGAGCTAGGAACACTCCCTAGTCAAACACCAACAGGCTGGTGGGACAGGGCAACCTTAGCAAGACCGTGAGCGACATTATTAGCGCTACGGCGAACAGACGAAAAGGAAAGAGCAGCAAAATTAACCACAAGAGAAAGAATATTGTAACGACCCGGGACGCTCTACGGCTCTTGCCCGACCCCGTTACTCACAGGTACTGTCCGCTTTGGGTGCTCTACGGCGTCGGCCCTCACGGCTTTCTTTCGCCAAGAGCCGTAGAGCGTCCCGGGCCGTTACAAATATCATCTAAAATCAAGCCAATATCCGAACAAGAGGAAACTCGGGAAGATAGCTGCTTCACTACAGACGCAGCATCTGATTCTACACAAACGGTAAACAAACCCATATCAATCGCCAGATGAAGACCAAGAAGAATAGCCAAAGCTTCACCGATATCCGAAGAGAAAAGCCCAAGAAGCAGAGACGTATAAGACACCAGAACCTTACCCGAACAGTCACGAATAACCACACCAAAACCCAAACGACGACCCCGGACGTCAACAGCCACGTCCGAGTTAATTTTAACCCAGCCTGGGCTAGGGGCCAACCACCTCTCAACTACCAACTCGCAGCGCACACTGGGCACAGCAACCGCAGCCTAAAAATCTACTAAAAACCTCTCTGACCACCCAACCGTATCCTCCACAGAGAGAAGCGGAGCACTATGCACAGCGAGATTACGACGGAACCAAAACCGCCACAGCAGAACCAACAGCAGCTCCATCTCATGCACCAACAAAATACTGAAACAAGCTAAAATAAAATCAAGAAAGGAGCCCGCAGCAGGGAGACGTAAACTGGCAAGGGAGGGGACGGCGGCCTTGGACTCCGCCAATGACCTACACAACCACAGAGAATGGAGAACGGACTCTACTGCCACATTACACAGCGGGCACCCAGCTCCCACAGGAACCCTGCGAGCAGCAAGGAGAGACCGGGTAGGGAGCAGGTTACGGCGGGATATTCAAACCCCAGAGAAACTTCCACCAGCTGGACCCAGCAGAAGGAGAAGACGAGGAAGCCCCATCCCTAGCCAGACTCGATGCCAACCAATACCCGCTCTTAACGGAGTACTTACCATCCTTCGAATGGTGCCACATCAGCTTATCTGGACAGCTACGCACAGAGGTAGGGAGACTCAGAATACAATCAGCATCAATAGGGGCGAAACTGCTGCGAACCAAGGCTGAGTCCCAGGCTCCCGAGGCAGACTTAAGAGAGGCTACCATAGCATCCCCCGCCAGAGAACAGCTCGCGATAATCTTAAAAGAGGACGGGCGAGGCAACCACCGATCCTGAAGGATAGAAACTGAAGACCCAGAACCCACCCGCCAGCGCGAACCTGTAGCACCCCCCCGACCCGACCCGGCCGGACCGACCCGGGGAGCGCTGCCGTTTTTCAGAACTTTCCAAAATCATTTTACTTTTTAAAATCATTTTTATACGTTTCAAAAATCATTGTGAGCCCAAAACAAATAATTAAACGTTTTACGAAAATCCGGTAGAGTACCGTTTGTTTTTCGGACTTTCCAAAACCTGTTTTCCACAAATCAAATCACATTACATTTTCACAAATCACTTCTATAACAATTTCAATCAGTTGCGCACTCTGCCGTTTAGTGCGACTTATCAATCACAATTTATAAAATAAAACAGTTCAAAATTTTATATATATACAGACATTCAGAAATCGTAAAGTAATTAATTAAAAACATATTACAAAACATATTTACAATTCCCTTGTATATGCATGCTTTCAGAATATATATACATAACAAAAATATAGCTACCCAACTGTACAATCCTGTGACTCGGTCTGCAATTCTTCCACTTCTTCAGTCTTTAACTTCGTCCGGATTCCTGGTACCTACGCGTTAGAAACAAAACTAACGCGCTAAGCATAAAGCTTAGTGGGTGTACTATAAACTCAATTAAATAACCACAAAAATAAATATCTTATGAGAAGAAATAAACCACAATGTATATATTTAATTTCTAATCCATTTCAAAACAATTACATTTCTAAATCAAAGCATTAAACAATTTCGAACACTTTAGTTTCAATAATGATGTTAACACTGAATACTATCAATAAAATCATTCGATTCACTTTTCAATTTCCAATCAATTCTGGCCCGCTAGAATACTAAACATATACGGACTGGAATATGGGTCAAGCTCCCAACCCCCAGAACGAATTCTGAGGAGGTACGTGTCTCCCAACTCTAGGACCGTGGGTACGGAACCTAGAGAGGTACATAGCTCCCTATCCCAGGAACGAATCCTTGGGAAGGTACATTAACTCCCAACCCCCAGGACGAATCCTGAGGAGGTACGTATCTCCCAGCCTCTGGACGAATCCAAGAGGAGGTACATCAATATCATCAATATCAATCAATCAATATCGGCGCAGTACTGCTCAATAAAACCCAGCTGGTATACCAACCTCCTATATCCATTTCTATGTCTAAGTATCATAGGGCCGATACAACAAACTAAATCCACAATTAAGTCCAAAATCAACATTTAATCAACACATCTCAAATTTTTATACAATATTCTTCAAGAAAATAAACAATAACCATATAAAAGTCTAAATCAACTCTTTAAAACAAATTCGAACTATTCGAAATGCAATCAAGTGTATCAAGCATCAATTTCACACATATATATATATATATATATATATATATATATATATATATATATTTTTATACACAAATCGAAAACGAAGATATTCAACGAAATCGAAAACTACAACGAAATCGAAACGAAACGAAAACGAAAATAAAACGAAAACGTAAATGAAATTCTTCTCAAAACGGTTTCGAAAACGAGAGTACACCTACCTCGGTACAGTTTTTCGTTCGAGAAATCGCGGTTTTTACGATTTCGTTTCCTTCCCTTTCCTTTCTCTTCTCTTTCTTTCTTCTTCTTCTTCTTCTTCTCTCTTTCTTTTTCTCTCTTCTTCTTCTTCTTCTTCTTTCTTTCTTCTCTTCTCTCCTTTCTCTCCTTTTCCTCGGTCACTCTCTCTCTTTCTTGCCCTCTGTATGAATTCTGTGTGTTTCTCGCTTCTGCGAGAAACTTCTTCTTTTTTTTTATATTTTTTTCGCTACCGCGACCGCCGTCGCGACCTGTGGTCGCGGCACCAGGTCGCGACACTCACTGGAGTGCGCGCACCGCCTTCGTCGCGAGCGCGCCTTGATCGCGCGAGTGGTCGCGCTGCTCTCTGCCCATTTTTGACACTTTCATCGCGAGCAGTCCATCGCGACCTGTGGTCGCGGTGGCTGGTCGCGATGCTCACTGCCAGGTTTTGCCATTTTCACCGCGAGCAAGCCATCGCGATCTGTGGTCGCGGTGACCAGGTCGCGATACTCTCTGGTTCAGTTTTTCAATTACATTTACACCCCCTCAAATAGTAAAATTTTATTTTCACATATTTCACATATATCAAAAATTCATCACCCGAAATCCAGGATGTTACAGAACCCTTCTCAATAAGCGCCCTACCCCACAGGATACTGCGCCACACCAAGGAAGCCGAGGCAGTGACCTTAGCTCGAAGGAAAGAGGTCCGGGGAAAGTAAATATGCTTCAAAACCCGACCAGCTAAAGAACCCAGCTGGTTAATGAGTCGCCACCCTTGTTTAGCGAGGAGGGCTTGATTAAAGAGAGAAAGATCTCGAAACCCAAGACCTCCCTCAAGTTTATTACCACACAAAGACTTCCACTGACACCAATGGATTCGCTGCTTATCATCAGAGCTTCCCCACCAGAAGCGAGCCATCATCCGGTGAAGCTCCCCAATAAGAGAGGAAGGAAGGCGAAAGAGATTCATAGAGTAGGACGGGATCGCCTGAATCACTGCTTTAATCAAAATTTCCTTACCCCCTGTAGAGAACAACTTGCTACTCCACCCACACAACTTCTGCCAAACCCGGGTCTTGATACCATCGAAGAGATTACGCCGATTCCGGGTCGCAACACACGGCAAACCCAAGTACTTCGCATGACAGGGGACCAGATTAACCCCTAGAGATAAAGCCAAAGCAGAGATCACCCCAGGAGCCACCTGCTTGCTAACACACAGCGCAGATTTATCAAAGTTAATAACCTGGCCAGACGCTCTCGAATAGGTATCAAGAACAGAACCAACCGCAGAGCAGTCAATAGGCGAGGCTCGGAAGAAGAGCAGACTATCATCGGCAAAGAAGAGGTGAGAAATACGAGGCCCGGAACGCCCACAGCGCAGCCCCACAAGGCGACCATCCGACTCGGCCGCACTAATTAAACCAGAAAGGCCTTCACTGTAAATAATGAAGAGGTACGGAGACAGTGGGTCCCCCTGCCGTAACCCCCGAGAAGGACACACCTTACCAAAAACTTCTCCGTTAACCAAGAATGAGTACGAAACTGATGAAACACACCGGAGAATCAGACCAACCCAACTAGCAGAGAAACCAAGACGCAACATCATACACTCTAGGAAAGCCCATTCAACGCGATCATAAGCTTTAGACATATCTAACTTTAAAGCAGCAAAGCCGTGATCACCTAACTTCTTCTTCTTCAACAGATGCATACACTCAAAACCAATAATCGCATTATCAGAGATAAGCCTACCTGGGATGAAGGCACTCTGGGACTCTGAGATAACCTCCCCAAGAACAGATCGGAGCCGAATAGCAATAGTCTTGGCGATAATTTTATAAACAGAAGTGCACAGGCTAATCGGACGAAAATCAGACACTTCCCGCGGCCGGTCAATCTTGGGAATAAGAGTAATCAAAGTAGAGTTTACTTCCCGCATAGATCTACCGTCATTAAGGCACCCCAAACAAGCCGCAATGACCCCAGACCCCACAACGTTCCAGTACTTCTGAAAAAATAGGGCAGGCATACCATCCACACCAGGCGCTTTAGTGGGATACATAAGAAACAGAGCTTGGCGGACTTCTTCAGCTGAAAACTTAGCATCCAACAACGCATTCATAGAAGAGGAGACTCGCGGCTCCACAACCTGGGTCACCCTCCTAAGCGTCTCTGGCGAAGGAGCAGAAGAAGAAAAAATAGACGAAAAATACTCACCAACAATACGATGAATCGATCCTAGATCCGAATGCCAGCATCCTCGCTCATCCGATAAACCAAGAATCTCATTAAACTTCCGACGAGCCGATGCCTTAGCGTGAAAGAACTTAGAATTTCTGTCACCGAATTTTAACCAAGATACTCTAGAACGCTGTCTCCAATAGATCTCATCCTGCAATAAGAGCTTATCCAACTCCTTTTCGACCCGCCGAATATCCCTCCAAGAACCAGCAGAAACTGAACGGTTCAGAGAGGCCAATTCCAACCGCTTCGTATTAATACCTCGCCGCAGGGAGGCACGATTCAAAGAATTCCATCTCCCAAGGGACGCAGAGCAACGTCCAATATTATCACAAACACCGCCAAGCCTCGCTGGGGCCACTAAATCTCTCCAATTGTTCTCCACAATCTGGTCACACTCAGTCATACCCACCCAGGACTCCTCAAAATGGAAGCGGTAACGATGACCACCTCGCCTATCAGGCAAAACAGAGCCCTGAACCGCAATATGTAACAGAATCGGACGATGATCCGACTTCCAAAAATCGAGGTGCTGGACATAAGACGCAGGAAACAACGATAACCATTCCCGAGAGCAAACACATCTATCGAGACGTTTTTGAACAAACGCATTTCCCACACGCCCATTACACCATGTAAACAAAGGCCCCTCAAAGCCTAAATCCTGAAGGCCACAAGCATCAAGAGCCTCCCTAAAGTTACACAACAATCGACGCTGCTTAGGAAGACCCCCATCTTTCTCACAATCCATCAAAATCTCATTAAAATCGCCCCCACAGATCCAGGGGAGAGAAGACATGCCACACAGGCGATTCAACAAAAGCCAGGCATTATGCCTCTGCGAAGCTTCAAGAGAACCGTAAAAACCCGTAAATCTCCAAGGGCTAGACCGAACAACCGAAACACTAACATCGATGTGAAAAAGCGAAAAAGACAACAAATTAATATCCAGCTGATTAGACCAGAACAACACCAAACCACCACTACGGCCAACGCACTCAACCACCAACTTCCCACTGAACCCCAAAAAAAGCCGAAGTTGCTCCATTCGATCCTTATTGGAGAGAGTCTCCATAAGGAAAACCAGATCTGGGCGACATTCACGCACCCGGGTGTGTAAAACTTGGAACGTCCGATAGGTCCCCAATCCCCGAACGTTCCAGCATAAGATTTTCATAGCTCCTGGCAGGCCTGGATCACCGCTCCAGGACCCGCCGGAATCGTCAAAGAGGACTCTCCATTATCAGACCCGCGGCTCCGTTTGACCCTCTCACCGCGGCCCCCACCCTCAAGGGGCTCCGACTCCACTCGTTTACCCAAGCAAGGCATCTGAATATCGTCCCCACTACCCACCATTCCCCTCCGCGCAACACGTTTCCACTTGAAGTGCTTCCGGTCAACTTCCATGGCAGCCATAGACGGAGGAGGGACCACGGTCGTGGAATCTCCAACATGAGCTGAAAAAATAAATCTAGCAGCAGCTTCCTCCTCGGGCGTCACTTCACACTGCACTGGATGGGCACACTCAAAAGCCATGCATGGGAGCACATGATCAGCACTAGGAAGCACCTGGTCATCACAAGGGATCCCAAACTCGACAGCCAACTTCGGGGTCACATGGCCAACACTGCCCAGATCATCGAAAGGAGCCATGCATGAAGCCTTGCATGGACGCACGAGGGATGCACCAACGTGCCCAGCGTGGGCCTGCGCCAAAGCCAACCCCGATGTCACCAAAGGCTGCCCACCAAGCACATGAGCGGCACTACCTCCAGCAGCTAACCCAGCGTGCACGTGGCCTTCCTCGTGGTCGACCAATTCTGCAGCCCCCATACCCAAGGTCGCTGCCGCTCCTCCCACTCCCAAGTCACCAGGTTCTGTCTCCTCGCCCTACACCACGCCCATCACCCCACCAACCATGCCATCATCATGAGTACAACCAGAGCCCGAGGCGCTAATCTTCGTCGGTTCTATCGCTGGAACCTTCAAGCCTCTGTGCATCGTTGGTTCTAACACTGGCTCCTTCAAGGCGCTGTTCTTCATCGACGCCGTCACTGGACCATGCAGGTCACTGTTATTCTTCAAGCCCACCGTCTTACGCGACAAGGCCGCACCAGTCAACACAGCCATGGTTGATGAAGAATAAGCTTGTGAACTAAGGATTGGCACCGAGCTACCAGCGACCAATTTTGAAGGAGCAGTCTTCTTGGATGCTATAGTTGCATGGGCCAGGTCAGGGTCGTTAGAAACACCACTTTTCTCCAAGGCTTCAAGACCTGGAGAGCAAAGCACAACGCTCCCTTGCTTCTGTTTAAAGATATCAGGTGATCCATCATTAACGGATCGTGGATATCGAGCCTTAGGAGGACTCTCAGCGCACATCCAAGACCCGAACTTAAACTCAGGCACCGAACTAGAGCCACTACTATCGTGTGCAAGCTGACACTCCCGGACAACATGACCGACCACTCCACATTGAAAACAATATTCAGTCAACCTTTCATAACGCAAGAGAAGGACAGTATCTGGATCCCCTTCTGATAAACACACGCGAAGATATCGACTCAGAGGTTTGGAGACATCAATCACAACACGAACTAGCAAAAACCTACCAAGGCAGTCACCTGTAGCACCAACATCTATATCCGTCACCTGGCCTATCTTGTTACTAAGCGCCCATCCTATCTCTTTCGTCATACAGATTAAAGGGACATTGTGGAGTTGAACCCAAAACTGAACATTATTGAACCCCATTTCCAGAAACTTGCCATCACCCAGGGGTTCCTCCAGCACAATCAAGCATTTATCAAAACTCCATGGACCACCCGTCAGGACTCTCCTTTTATCAGCTTGATTCTGAAATTGGAAAACAAAAACATTCTCCTTCACATTCTCCATGATGAAGGTTTGAGTAGTACGCCATATTTTAGGGATTATAGCGCGAAAAGCTTCTCGGTTAATTAGCTTTGTTGTTAATATCTTACCTACGAGACATAAGGCTAATTTACGAGCACCAGCTTCCCTCAATGGAGTTTCCAGGACAAAACGTGGCTCCATAGAGTCTGTTTCTAAAGACAAGGCAGCGCAACGAGAAGCTATATCATCGGCATTCATTCTGAACAACGATCGTAAAATAAGAAAAACCCAACTGCATTCACAAGGAATGAAACAATAGATCCTAAGATCCCCTAGCTACTTTCACTCTAAAGTTGAGAGAACTTGAGAGAAAAGACTTATTCCAACCCATTTTCTATTAATTATTAAAAGGTAAACACCTACTTGAACGACACAAGTTAAATCAAGTAGCCGATGTTTCTTTATTAGTAGCCTAAATATATGTTACCTTTTTTGTATGTGGATTCTCCATAAATAGTATAGGCACATTGCTACCAGCATTACCCACTACATATAATAAAGAAAAAGAATGATCCACCATGAGCATGACGTCTACATCACTTAGGTTTCTCATTTGATGCATAGGATTGGATTACACCTATAATCGTAATAAATCACTTGATTAAAATTGTTTTCTGTTTAACCCTATCCATGCTTCTATTAAACGTCAAAGCTTTTCACCACTGAATATAATAAAAACCAATTATTCAGACCTAAATAGTATTTTTTTTGTTCTCTTAAATTTAATAGCAACCCACCTGAAATATGTTTATTTACATGCATAGTTGATAATATTAAAATGATTATAAAAAAAAACCTTTAGATACCTTTATTTTCTTTAATTTAATAATATAAAAATATTTATAAAAAAATAAAAAAGATATGAATCTCCTCCGTTCATTTATGCATGACATATTTTATTGGGGCAGACATAATAAATATAAAATCCAATAAATTTTTTTAAATCGATAAAAATTGTTTAGTAGGCTTTATAAGTTACTTATGAGTAAGAAGTAGGCCTGCCCTCTACCATCTTTTTCTATAGTATCAGTATACCCACCAAATTCAATATTAAGTATATAAATATCTTCGAATATAGTTGCATTTAGGGATTGATGGGCTGCATATATATGATCATCATCATCACAGTTTAATTGTATATTAAGCACCAGCAATCATCATAAGAGGCAGATAATGGTCCCTTCCTTTTTGTATATATATATATATATATATATATATATATATATATATATATATATATAAATTTTGTTAGAAAAAGCAAAAGTGAATGGTAGATCAAAAAAAAAAAAAAAGGTGAAGGGCGGGTTAGCTCTCCGCTTTGCAGCTTCGGGTCCTCCCTCTTCATTGGAATGCTCAAAAGATAAATATATATAAATAGAAAAATATTTTAGAGTCTATTTAAGTTGTAATGTGAAAATTTTTAATTTATCATCTTTAGAGACAATAGATATAAGAGTTTTTTTTTTAAAAAAAATAAAATAAAATAAATAGTTTTGGTTATGTCTGTTTTCAAAAATATTCTTCAGATATAATCTTAAAAATTAAAAGTACATGTCTTATTTAAAAATTTGTTTGAAATTATTTTCAGGTTGTATAATTTTTTATTCTTTTAGGATGGATTTTCAAACCAGACAAACCTAAAACTGTTTTGTTTTGCCCCCTCTAGTACACAACAGGGACGATCATGCTTTTTTGTTCCTTAATTGCTCCTCCAGGAATGTCAAAAAAGATGCATTGTGTTATACACCATTAATTTCTTTGAAGAGGAACATATGCTATTCTCCTAGTCTTTTCTTTCTTCTTTAGTGCCCCTAGGAATATAAATCTATAGCGATATAATAATCAGGAGCTAGTGGGAAATTAAGAAGAAAAATATAGAAAGCAAAGCATCTGACTTTTACTAAATCTGCTAGCACTCAGACAAGCACTTGACAAAATTAACTTGTTTGTATATATACATATTAATAGTAGTTGAGCATATGCTAATTAATCAATTATATATGTACTTTCAACTGTGAATTATTCATATAAAAGAAACTTATCAGATTCTCAAATATATTTTTTTGTTTTAGACTCGATGTTCATTGGAAAATCTATATCGGCCACAAGTTTACCTAAATGGGCAGTGGAAGAAAGTGGGGATACAATCAACCATTTTTTTACACTGTGTATGATGGTGGGAAAGTACGATCTATATTCATTTCGGGAAGGTTCACTAATTAATGTATGATTATTATAATTTTTAACTTTTGATCAAGTTCAAAAGGCCGAGAAGAGAATATAAAATTAATGTTGTATGTTAAAAAAATAAAATACTTGTTCTAATTGCTTGCTTCATTTTGCAGTTTATTGATCGGATTTACATAATTGTGTTGTGCCCTTTACGTGCCAGGAGAATGTTCTTTGCATTCATTTCCCTCTAATCTATGTAAGCCCATAATTGCAAGAATTAAATTGAATTTCTTACTTGAGATTGCCCACTAGATGGTGGCCATTGATCTCCTTGATAAACCTGCCTTTTATTTGTAGAATTTTTCAAAATGATTTCAGGTTTCATCAGAAAAGGACCAAATAAGACGAACGAATCTAGGTGGGCACCATCTCTTCCCACTTCGTCGACCTTTTTCAGCAGAAGCCCTTCAGAAAGTTTCACATGATTTTTTTTTATTTTTTTATTTTGTCACTTGTAAATTCAAAGCTTGATAGGACACTTGTGAGGAAGTAATATTAATGTAGCTTTTCTAATTATATATATATATATATATATATATATATGTGTGTGTGTGTGTGTGTTATTCCAAGAACCATATTTATTAACGTCAACGATGACGCATTTAACCTATAATGTTTGGATTATTGAAATAATATGTTCACATTGATCCAATACTAATGATCTGGGGGGTGGGGCAAAGTTTTTCCTTCCAATCTGAAGTCACCACATGTATTACATATGTAAAGTATGCCCAACTCATGTGTATAATCATTCGACGACTCTAATAAAACCAAATGATTGGTGATAATTATATTATAATTTAATGTCAACATCTTAATTTAGTTAAAATGTGATTTCTCACTCTCTAAGGGCTTGTTTGAATTATTTTATAGTTAGTCGATCCTCCTTGGTGTTTCCAAGCAATTGGCTAGCTTGTTTTTAAGCAATAACTTTTTTAATATTAACTGTAAATTTTCTTATACGTACTTGTCTATGATGGTTATTTTGTTGGTGATCGTCTTGCTAATATAGAATTTCAATTTCATCATCTTCTTTGGTTTGCACTTGCATATGTATACACTCCCAGGGTTGTAGCTACAAACTTTTTATTTTTATTGAATGCGTTCATCTAAATTTTATTTTTCTATTTAAAAATCTTATTTTATACTAAAAATATAATTTCTTTATAATAAT
Organism: Xanthoceras sorbifolium; assembly: GCA_003430845.1. NCBI lineage: Eukaryota > Viridiplantae > Streptophyta > Magnoliopsida > Sapindales > Sapindaceae > Xanthoceras > Xanthoceras sorbifolium. Next base: position 29,737,299 of record CM010619.1, read on the forward strand.
TAAATTTTGATAGTACGAGAGAATTTTTATTAATAATAATAAATTATACATATAGTTAGGGGATATAATAAGTCTTACCCTTAAATACCTACTATATACAAGAAATACACTTAAAATAAAAAATAAATTAAAAAAAGAAGTAAAAACAATATGCATAAAATGCAAATGCAACAAAATATTACCGCAATGGTATATTATGTCTATAATATAACTTAAACATAACTTATTATTATACTGGATTATATCAATAGATATAAGTGTAAGTCTTAGAAAAATTAATTATTTTAGTTTCAACTATATAGTTTAAAAATACATAAATCTCAACATATTATAATTTACAATACATTTAATATTTTAATCAATAAGAAAAAAAAAAGCTAAACTTCTAGATAATAGAGAGAACCACTAGGGGACCACACAATAATATTTTTCAATACATATAAAATAGAAATTTAAGTTTCAATCATAATATACAAAACCTAAAACTATATACATTATAGATAATTAAATAAATAAAATTAAAATTAAAAGTAATTACCTTTGAAACTTCATATAAACAGAGAATAATAATTAAAGAGATGAGATGAGTGAAAAGTTAGGATTTGAAATTTAGAAAAGTGAAAATAAAAAAGAAAGAAAGAAAGAAATAAAAGAGCTAACGTGTTTGTCCATTGGTACAAGAAAAAGGAATGAGAAATTTTTTTTTTTTTTTTTTGAGAAAGTTATATGTTAAAACAGATAAAAGTTAGTGGAGTGAAGGAATAAGAGATTGTTTATTTTAATTGGTTTTATTTATATTTGGACTTATTGGGCTCTTGAACTAGTTTATTGGACTTGTCTTGCTATTTACTTATTTAGATTAATATGTTCTTATTAAAAAGTTTTCTAAAAATAATTAATAAATAATTTATTTATTTTTCAAAAAACTTGTCTGGACTGCAATCGAGCCAATTCCGAGGGCTCCTCCGCCCACCACTAATCCTTCCCATATTTTGAGTCAGCACCTCTGCATGCATGACTATTGGTGTGTTCCAAAAGAAAATTTAGAATTAGATTATTGTTATCCTTTTGTATTCTCTTCTTCATAAATTCACCTAAACTTTGATTTATTTATTTTAGGGCTAATTACAAAAACACTCCTGTAGTTTGGCATAATAACACAAATAAAAAAGGTTTGACCTTTTTTTTACACTAATTTATTTTGACGTTTTAATATTGTTACACAAACATTCACTGCCGTTAGTGTCAGACCATTAACGTTAGTGTGTCAGTACAAAAGTAAGGGTAAAATGGTAAAGTTACCAAGTACGTCAGATATAATTAATGTTGTACAGTAATTATATTATTTAAATAATTAATTTAATAATTTTATAAAAGTTTAACATTGGAAAAGGTGATAATTAGTCATTTTTTTTGGTTTCTTCTCTCGCCAAAATTGTGTGTGTTTTCTTCTCTGTGCATTTTCTTTAAAAAAAATTTAAAAAATCTAATTAGAAGGAGATGAGCCTTTCATCTTCATCATTCCAGATTTCATATTCATCATATTTTTCATTTTATCTTCATTAAAACTAAATAATAATTAAAAAATAATAATAAATTAATATTCCAAGTGATTATTAAACAGTTTATCTTCATCAATCCAGTTCATCATTTTCTTCAACAAACTCTAATCAACAAAAACAACTCATCTGCATCAAATCCAAAAATTGAAAACCATGGGAAGATGTAACATAAACTTCATCCGCATCAATTCCACACATCAGACCTAGAAACAAAAAAAAAAAAAAATCAAATCCAGAAACTCATTCACATCAATTCTAAAAACTCGTCCACGTCAATTCTAGAAACTCATCCACTTCAATTCAAGAAACTCAACCACATCAAACCCAGAAATTGAAAGAAAAAATTAAGAAAATCACAGAGCAGATTGATCACTAGCTCCATCAAATGGAGAAACTAAAACAGAAAAAAAAAATCAATTAAAAACTAAAATATTTGTCATCTCTCATCAGTTATCATCATCCTTGATCTTATAATCAAGATCATCTTCTACATTAAATCATCATCATCATCTCCCATCCAATATCCAAATAAAAATAAATAAAAGAATAATAAAAAAAATGGTGAATCTACCCCAAAAAAATAAAAAGCAAAATTAATTTGTAGAGATCTCGATTAAAAAAAATAAATTAAAATTTTGAATTCTCCAGCTGATTCCACAAAAAAAAAAAAAAGTTCAAAGTAGAAGCAAAACACAAATATGGATCTCCACTAGGTTCAAACAAAAAATAAAATCAAAACATGGAGATCCACCATCTCTGGATTTGCATGGAGATCCAGAGATGGATCTCCAATGGGGTTAACGCAAAGACGGAAAGCCTTCGTTTGCAGCCACCTCCTTCCCCAAACAACACACAAACCACCATATCCTCCACATTTGAAGCACCACACCCACAGAAAGAGAGAGAAAGAGAGAGTGGGGGAGAGGGGTGGGGTGGAGAGAGAGTGGTTGACGTGAAAAAGAAAGAGAAAGGCAAAAGATAAAAAGAAAAGAAGAAAGAAAGGAAAAAAAAAGGTCCATTTTTCTCAATTTTTTAATTGTAATTTCTAAAATTGTTTAGGGGCAAAATATGAATAGATTTTAAATTTACAAGACAAAAAAGGTGGCAGGGGATGTCAGTAGAATGTCTTTAAACTTTTTAGGGGCAATTTAGTCTTTTACCCTTAAAATTGATCTGACACAGTAATGTTAACGGTCTGACACTAACGGTAGGGGATGTTTGTGTAATAACATTAAAACGTCAGGGTATGTTAGTATAAAAAAGATCAAACCTTGTTTATTTGTGTTATTATGCCAAACTACAGGGGTATCATTGTAATTAATCCTTTATTTTATAATGGGATAATTAGGTACAATTAGAAAAACACACTGTAAAAGAAACGTGAGCAATTCAATTAATTAAATTGAGCAAAATAGTATGTATAAAAGCAAACATAAAATGTTTATGTAGTCGTGGTAGACAAGGGTAACCCCACAGAAGATTAGGTCAGGGAGCGAGGAAAGAAAAGATGGAGCTTGGAAATTGCATTATTTGAAGAAAAAAGAAAAGGAGGTTTCATTTGTGATATTTGAAAGAAGAATGTTAGTGGGGGATTCCCTCCCTTCAAATCATGAAGGTGGGTTTAAAGTTAGCAGAAAATGGCGGATGCCCCCACCTTCTCTTTGGCCCTTCTTTTATTTATTTATTTATGATTTAGTAAAAGAAGACCCAGAAAAAACCATCGGTCTTTTACCCTCTATATATATATATATATATATATATATATATATATATATATATATATATATAAATTTTAATCATTAAACGCGCAGTGTAAATATCTACTCCCATAACGGAAAATATCTATTCCTACAATAAGGGAAGAAAGCCACTCACATATGCTGGTATATGTATGGTGGAAATTGAACTCCTCACCACTGAAATGAGAGGGAGGTGCATTAGCCACTTTACTATAAGTGGACGTGATTTTACCATATATATTTTGCTGATTATTTTTTTTTCAAATATAAAATTTCGAATTTTTAAATTTTTATCTTTTAGTATTTATCTAGAGATCAAAATAATTAATTAACTTAATATTTTTCTTATTTTAAAACAACCAGATTGATAACATTTTGACTTGGTCTCCAGGTGTATTGAGCATCTGAATCACATGAAGTACATTTTGTAATTGTTTTGCTTTGAAATATATATTTTTTATATATCAGTTTAATGAATAATGACAGTTTATTTTTTCTTTATAAATGTTTAGAAGTTCAATGGAAAGCCAATTTTAGTGAAGATGAAGTTGATATTACGACTTGGGGTGGTATGAGCGGTTCAAGTCATGATGTTTGTTGAAGATTAAGTGTACATTTAGAAGAGTTTATCTACTTGTCAAAAGAGCTTATTTAATCCCAAAAGCTCTTTTTAGTTTTTTTTTTTTTTTTTTTGTCGTTTGGTTATCACCCCAGTAGAGCTTTTGGACGATTAAATAAGCTGTTTTACGTCTACTCGGAGAAGCTCAAATTTTAGGTTTTTCCAAATAGATCTTTTTGATCATTTTTAAAAAATATTAAAATATCATATATAATCTTAATATATTTTATAATTCCACAATACCTTTTTAAATTATAAACCCTAATAATTTAATTTTTTAACATAAAACATAACTTCATTGCTCTCAACGCGTTGAATTTTTGAAAATTCATCTTTAACCTGTGAGTTTCCTTCTATCTTATATTTTTCTAATCACATGTATGTTTGTTCAATTTTTTTTCTTTACAGTTGTCGTGCATATATGTTTGTTCTACATTTTTTATCGTATATTGAAAATTCAAATTTTTTATTTTCTTATATTATATATTGTCTTGTGCACTGTTCGCTTTACTTTTCTTTTTTTCTTTACTGCATGTTAGCTACTGTCATGTGTTCTAAGGACCCGTTTGATAACTGAGTTTGGACTGGGTTTGGATAATTTTATTATCCAAACCCATGTTTAGTACAAATTGAGTACTGTTGGGATTGGTCACAGCCAATCCCAACAGTGCTCATTTTCTCCAACTGAGGCGCCTCAACAGGTGGGACAACTTGTCCCCCCTTTTTTTTTTTTATATATATAAAATATTATATTTATATATAATATATTTTAATAAAAATTAATTTTTAATAGTTCTATATATTTTTAAAAAATAATTTAAATAATTTATTTTATTTAAAATATTTTTTAATTTAAATAATTTTATTATTTATTTTATTTAAAATTACTTTTAAATAGTTTTATTATTTTTTATTAAATTTATTTTATTAATAGAATAATTTTAAACTCAATTTAATTTAAGTAATTTTATTTTTTATTTAATTTAAAATAATTTTATTATATGTAAAAATTAATTTAATTCAGCCTGATTTTATCCAATCTCATACTACATCAAACACATTACAGTAATAATTTAATCCAATACATATTGCACTAAACACATTACATTATTAATTTAATCATGTCCAATCCAATTCAATCCATTCGAGTAGTGTCCCTCTCCCCTAAATTACAAATAAAATATAATAGCTTAATATATATAAAAGTTAGTTTTTTTAAAAATTAATTATAAATAGTTGTATTTATTTTTTTAAAAGTAGTATAAATATTTTATTTAAAAATATTAACCATATTTAATTTTTATTATTGATTTAAAACAATTTTTTACTTTAAAATTAATTTAATCTAATTATTAATCAATTTCAAACTATATAAAACATATAAAATATAATAAATTTTTTTATCCAATCCCATACTACACCAAACAAAATATAGTACTATTTTTAATCCAATCCGTACTGCACCAAACACATGACAGTACTAATTAGTCCAATCCTATCCAATCCAATCCAATCCTATAAAAATAGTCCAATCCAATCCAATCCCATGAAACAAACGAGCCCTAATAGTTTAAATTTTGTTTTATTGTGAATAATTGTGTGCCGTTTGCTACTTTGGTATTTTACTTTTTCTTTTTCAGTATGATCTGCACTATAAATTTTGCTATTTTTTCTCGTTACTGTTTATAAATTGTTTAAATATATGTTTGTTCTTTTTTGTTTGTTTTTAATTTTTTTTCTTTTACTGTTCTGTTTTGTTATGGTTTGTTTACATGTTCTGTTTTGAATATAAAAATTTATAGTGCAGACAACATACTGTAAAAGAAAAAGTAAACAAACAAAATAGAACAGTAAAGAAAAAAATTATATTTAAAACATAACAAGTAAACAAACCATAGTAAATAAGCCAGAACAGTAAACAAAACAGTAAAGAAAAAAAATTTATATTCACTTTGCAAAATGTGATGGCTGTATGTGATTTTAATATGTGTTTTACTTTTCATGGGCTGGATGGGAAGGTCGTGCTCATGACACGCGTATTTTTTTGGAGGCCTTACGAAGAAAAAATTTACATTTTCCTCATCCACCTACAGGTAAATAAAAAATACAATTTAAAATATTTATATGAAATTAATAATTCTACATTTTAAATTATATAAATGTTTGTCAATGTAGGTAAGTATTATTTTGTAGATGCCGGATACCCTCACACGAAGGGTTATTTAGGGCCATACAAGGAAGAGCATTATCATCTTCCGGATTTTCGACGTGGATGTCACCCAAGAGGGAAAAAAGGAAATATTTAATCATGCACATTCTTTATTAAGATGTACTATTGAGAGAACATTTGGTGTATGGAAAAATAGATGGAAGATTTTACGCCAAATGCCTAACTCCCTTTAAGCAAGCAAGTAAAAATTGTAATTGTTTTAATGGCTCTTCCTAATTTCATTAGAATTCACTCCAACAAAGATCTAGAGTTCAAGCCTTATGATGATGATGATGAACTACTACTAGAAGAAAGAGAGAATGAAAGAGAAACAGTTGGCAAAGAGAATATCACAAATTTGTTACGTCAATGTGAGATGGATGATGAACGCGACCAAATTGCAAGTTGATCTTTTTATGCACCGGGAATAATTAGTTTTGACTATTTGTTTTGACTTTCATGTTATTAGAATAATTTGTTATTGTTATTTTAATTATTTTATTTAGAAAATTATATTTTCATACTTTTTTATAATATTTTACAATTATTTTTTAATTACAATAAAAGATATTATTTTATATTTTCTTTTTTATTTTTAAAATTCTTTAATGCCATTTTTGATAATTCTATCATTTAAAAGAGTTTTTTAAATTTAATATAACCAAACAATCTACAATTTAAAAGAGCTTTTTTAATTGACAACCAAACGACCAACGGTTTTTCCTTAAACGCTTTACTTGTAAAAGATCTATTTTAAAAAGATCTACTCCTAAATGCTCTACCCGAAGAAACTCTTCTAAACGGACTCTAAAAGTTGTTTGAGAATATTTGTACTTTCCATGTATTTTTATGGTATATTTAATGAGATTGCAGTTTTGATATATATTCCTGTTTGTACTATACGTTTTAATTTTTTTTTTTAATGTAGATTTTTTGTTTACTTGTATGAACATGTGATGCTTTTGTAGAATTTACTTATATTTATTTACTATAGGATTTAATGTAAAAAACTGCAATAAAATAATAATTTATTTATTTATTGAGAAAAATAGAATAAATTTAGGGGGAATTGCAATAACTCCCGTATATATAGGTATAATTACATAAAAATCTTAAAATATATGATAATAGTAATAACTCCCCTTTGACTAATTGACTAACCGTTGACCACAGTTAGTCACTAACGGTCAAAGGGGTAAAATCATCTTTTTAAAAAATTTAAAAAAAAAATCTAAAAAAAAAGAAAAGAAGAAAGAAGAGGAAGAACCAAAAAAGAAAAATTCTGGAAAAAAAAAAAAGGAAAGAAGAAGAAGAAGAAAGAAGAGGAAGAACAAAAATTTTGGAAAAAAAAGAAAAGAAGAAGAAAGAAAAGGAAGAACCAAAAAAAATTCTGAAAAAAAAAAAAAGAAAAGAAGAAGAAAGAAGAGGAAGAACTAAAAAAAAATCTGAAAAAAAGAAGAAGAAGAAGAGAAAAGGGAGAAGGAAAAATAAAATTTGGAAATAAAAAAATAAATTGAAGCTTTTTGGATGGTTGCTAGTTTGATGATGAATAAAGAAATTGGAAAAAAAAAATTTGAAAGAAGAAGATTTAGGAAAAAAATTGAATTGAAGGTGGTTGGGTTGATGATGAATAAAGAATTGGAAAAAAAAAATAAGGAGAAAAATTGGTTTAATTTTTTTTTTTTAAGCAATGAACCAGATGATCTGGTCCCTTGGATGAAGATACTTTATCCCATCTAATGGACCATATCTCACCTTGTCCATTTTTTAATTTTTTTTTTGGAATTTTTTAAAAAGATAATTTTATCTCTTTGACCGTTAGTGACTAATTGTGGTCAACGGTTAATCAACTGTTCAAAGGGGAGTTATTGCTATTCTCATATATTTTTAGATTTTTGTGTAATTATGCCTATATATGGAGGTAATTATTGCAATTTTCCCATAAATTTATGATGGTTTATAACCATCATAACTTTATAATTGTTAAATATATTAAACTTTAATGATGTTTGTTATGACGGACAATAACTGTTGACAGTTTATAACGTTTACCGTTATAAATTTAAACTATTAAGAAATCGTTCATGACGCTAGGATTATTGATGGTTTTAAAAGTTAAGAATTAACGTTTATGCCGGTTTTTAAGCTATCTTAAAACCACATTTTTGTTATGATATGAGATTTAAGATACTCTCATATTCTGCCTTTTTACTGGGATTTTTTTAACAGCACTTAAATTTGAATATAACATTTACCTGTAAGAAAAAAAAAAAAGAACAATTCTAGATAATATGATTTCTGTTTTTTATGCTTAGGTGTTACTAATTATAAAAAGCTAATAAAAAGAAAAACCAGAAGAGAATCCAAACTCATAATATGAACAAGGAGTAAATATTAAAAATACTAGGCTAACAATTTAGATCACGATATGATAATTCGATACGAACTCTGATTATTTGTTTCGACATTAACCTATTAATCATATTCATGATATGAACAAGGAGTAAATATGCCCGCTTTAGTACGTTTTCATGTGCGTCTACATACGTTTCCAATTTACAAGTTTTGTTTCAATCCATTTGTATCTTGTACATTTCTTCTTCTTTTTTTTAACGAAGGGAATTCAATAAAAAAAAACAAAGCCAAACTACAAACAAGATTCAGAGCGAATCAGATCCGCCGCACAAGGCAGATCCTCTTCAATCTAAACCAAAAAATCTGAAATCGAAAGATCAAACCTAGCTAAAATATAGGCAACCCCATTACAAGAGTGAGGAACAAAGCAAATATGCGAAATGGAAAGCGAAGAAATAAAATGAATAATATCAGCAACCACAATACCCACTTCAGAGAGGGGAGGGTCCTGCTTCAAAATAAATGAGATCAAGGATGAGGCATCAGGCTCAAACCCCACAAGAGAGATGCCTAATTCCACCGCAAACTGAATGCCGTGATGGATAACTATGGCCTTCGCAACCGCCGCTGCAACCAGCAAAGGATAAGGCTCAACGAGAGCAACCAACATCTGCCCTTGACTATCTCTAATAACAACCCTAAAGCTCACATGTTTGTTAATAAGATCAACAGCAGCATCGGAGTTTATCTTGAACCAACCTGGAGACGAAACTTCCCACTTAGGCGGAGCAGTAGCCCGACCCACAGAGGTAGAAGAAGAGGCGATGGCAGCACGGTAATCTGAGCAAAATGAGAGGGCCCAAGGCATAATATCATAAAAGAGGGAACAGTTGCGATAATTTAAAGGGTAAGGCTCATTATGTCTCATAGTTAGTTTCATTTTTAATAATATTTTTTTGTACCATTGAGGACCGTAATAAGCACATCCACTTATAATTTAAATGGTTAGTGTATCTCTCCATCTACTGTGGTGGTGAAGATTCAAATATCACTACATGCATTTACCCGTATGTGTGATGAGTTTTCTCCTCATACTGGGGGCGCGTATATCTCTTAATTATGATAGTAGATATCCGGACCGCTCATGTAGTGATGATCTTGGTAGGTCCCGACACACTTGTAATTAATCTTGTAATTGTACAATATAAAAAAAAATAACCGCCAATAAGGGAAAAAAGGTAATTATCAAATAAATCCCTATATTTTATTTAATTCTAATTATTTAATGATTTCTCTATTTTTTTTAATCAAAATGGTCCATATATTTTCTTTAAGTTCTAAAATGGTCCCTTTAACTAATGAATGTTCATCAAACTTTACCAATTTAAGCTAATAGATGAGATATCCTCCACCGATAGTGGCCTCCAGTTGTCATTATTATTATTTTTTTTGACTTAATATTTTTATTATTTTATAAGTAATATTCATTTTACCTATTAGTTTTAATTTAATTTTGTTTAATTAATTTTTTTATTATTTTTTATTATTCAAAACCAGCTGTTGCTTGATCGTGATAGGAACCAATGTAGTCACTTGTGAAAGTCAATGACCAATTCAGTAATTGTGAAAAATATAGGTACCAGTTTGATCAAATCTGAAAAAGTCACAAAATGATTAATTAAGCAAACAAATAGGACTTATCTGATAATTGCTCTAAAAATAAAATATCCTCATTTGCACAATCGCACCAAGAACAAAAGCTTATTGGGCCTTAATGATATGTTCTAAGCGCTAATTATGGGCTTGACAGCATATAAAAGAAACAAGTGATCTAAAATATGGACCGAAATCCTTTTTGTTGCATATTCAGCTCATGTAAATTTTGTTTTTATTCCCGTTAAATGAATGCCCAAGCCATGCGGGAGTGGAGATTCGAGCAATCTCAATTTTATTGAGAGGTGTAATTATCAGTTACCACCAGACTATATTTACGATAATTGTTTATAACTCTTCTGATATGTTGATTGGGTTAATGTATTTATAAGTAATAATTTTATGTATTTGTGATAAAGATAAAAGACTTAAATAGCTTTTTATCTATAGAGAAAAATAGATGGGAAGAGAAAGATTAAAGATATAGGAGAAAAATAGAGAATAGTGGGTGAAAGAATAAATCTTTTGATATCATTTAAACAAAATTTGCCCTATTGTAAGATTAAATCATATTAAAGTTTGATGTTATTTTTCTTCTTGCCTTATTTTATTTGTGTTTATGGAGTTTGGTATACATACCATTATATTCTCAACAAGTGATATTTGATCCTAACAAAATATTATTTGAGTTTATTGTAATTTGGAAACATTTGTTGCTATAGATATGGTATTGGTAGGCACAAGAATATCTTATTAACTAATTAGAAAATAAATAAATTATTAAGGGTACATTTGGTATGGACGTATGGCATCTTACGTTAAGCTTTTACGAGCAAGTTTTAACAAGAAGCTTAATATTAATATTCTTTTTAAATCTACGACTACATTTGTACAAGTGGTTTTGATAGTATTATCAATAAATACACGTGCCAAATACTCCACCATTTATGTAATTTAATTAGTCATCAAATCCAATTTAGAGAAAATGGTTCCATTTAAATCAATACTTTTATAGAGCCCTTCGACCATATTTACCATTATTGTTCTTGAATTTGATTATGCCTCCATTGAAATTTCTAAGCACTTTTAAACAGCTGAAAAACAAAGTGATCGTTGCATGACAATTGTAAAAGATGGAAAGGGAATTTTATGCAAAAACAAATTGAATTATTTTAAGGGTAAAGTGATCAAATTGTAATGATAGCAACAACCATATCAATTGGCGCACTGGTACATTTCCAAAAATAAGGGTAAGGGCAAAAGCGATAATGTCCCTTTTATGTGAGAGAATAACTGTTATATATCATTGGTCAACTGGTTAAAAGGGTACCATTGCTATTTTTTTTTTATTCTCGTGTATTTTAACACAACTATGTCTATAATCGAAATAGTTAATACAACTTGCCCAAAATAATATCTAGTAAAGTACGGTAAACTATAAACATTTACAAATACAGTAGAATTCCTCTAAATTAATATTCTTGGAAGCTACCCTTGAGTATTAATTTAGAGGGGTTATTAATTTGAAGGGTTTTACCTTGTAAATTATTATTTTATCTTAAAAAATGAGTTTGTTTAATGTCTCACGTCCTTTAAACTCCTCCAACTGTTCTAAAGCATTTAATCTCCTTTATAATATCAATTTGTCAATAAGCTTCTTAAAAATCTCTTTGCAAATGTATCTTATCACACTTCTTGCACTCTTAAAAATTCTCTCTTCTTGTTCTAGATCTATCTTATTTCTTCGTGCTCCTAAAAATTCTCTATGTTCTATCTTCTTTGTTATTGCTCCTCCTTCTTAGATATTTGATCCTCATGTTACTATGATAGAGAGCATTCACAAAGACCTTTGCTAGATGAAGAAGGACAATCTTACATTTATTCAAATACATGTTACCCAATGGCTACTGGATAAGTACAAGCTTAAAGTCAGTCAAGGCACCATCTCGAACACATTTTGCCATAGCGAAGAACTACTCGGCGCCCATTACATAAGTGGAACTTCAAAACACCATAAGTCTGGCTCATACCATCCGACGGAAGAAGAAATGTGTTGCATTCCAACTGAAGATGATATTATCAATGATATCACAAGGCTAATGATAGTGTGGTTGATATAGATGACAACGACGACAATAGTAAAATTGTTGAAATGTTAAATTTAGTTTAAACCTTTTGGCTATAACAAGAAGGTGATGACAATAACTTTTTAAGGACAATTCAAAATATGAAAAATGAAGTCAAAAATCTCAAACATGGTGCCTTGTGCAAACTAACATCTTGAAATACTTTTCTGGTTCTTCAATATTAGATATTATATTTTGTATTTTTATAAAATTCCTAGGTTTAAAAAGAAAATTATTATTATTACAATAAAGCTGACCCGAGTCATGGCTGTAAGTTTTTATTAATTTATGAAAGTTAGTAATCTAAACGAGAATAATTTAGAGTGGCTCTATTGTAGCTCTTGGCCAACGGATGAAAATTAAAAGCATAACAAGTAGGAACTTGAGAATTTATGATATTTCGTGTAAGGGAAGCGTTGATTTTCATTAAGTTGTTGTACAAGATATATACATCAATGGTTCCTAATTGTATGATGTTAATTACATAAGAAAATGAGAAAACATTGGAGGAAATATTGCAACATTAAAATTCTAAAACTGATTCCTAAAATGGTGGAGTTGACTAGCATCTTCACTTTCACAATTCATGCCCATTTGTCTCACCATTATCTTTTCTTTCCTTAACACCTGCCTTCAAGTTGGAGTGGGAAGGTTCATGGACACCCAACTTGGTTCGAAAAGTTGTAAAACTCACCTTAGGTAAGGACTTAGTAAAAATATCGGCTGGTTGAGTCGATGAGGGAATGTAACGAGTAATGAGATGGCCCATGGCAACTTTCTCTTGGACAAAATGGTAATCGAGCTCAATGTGTTTAGATCGAGCATGAAACATGGGATTAACTAACAAGTGAAGAGCACTAACATTATCACAAAATAATTGAGGTGGCCGTGTGAGAATAATACCAATATCCCGTAATAAGAAAGTGAGCCAAGTGATTTCAGCTGTGGTTGAGGCCATAGAACGATATTCGGCTTCAGAACTCGAATAAGACACTGTTGGTCGCTTTTTGGATCACCAAAAGATGCAATTTGCACCAAGAAAAACACAAAATCCTATTGTACTTCGTCGAGTTATTTGACATCCAGCCCAATCAGCATCACTAAAACCGTAAAGAAAGGTGGAGCTATTGGAGAGATAACGCAAATCGAAGGATTGTGTACCCTTAAGATATCTTAGAATTCTTTTTACAGCCTTCAAGTGATTTATAGTTGGATTGCTAAAGAATTGGCAAATACGATTTACAAAATGAGCGATGTCTCGTCTTGTGAATGTCAAGTACTGTAAGGCTTCTACGATACTGCGAAAGGTGAAAGGATCAATGGGGTCATTGTCAGCTTCGGTGAAAGAATCCTTTAACGCCATTAGAGTGGCAACGTGAGTACTATGAAGCATGTGAGTTCATTAAAGAAGATCATGAATATACTTTTGTTGAGAAAGAAATAATCCACTAGGGAATGGTTTGATCTCAATTCCAAGACAATAATGCAATACTCCAAGGTCTTTGATAGCAAATTCGGTGCTAAGTTGATCAATGAGCGTGTTGATAAAGTCATCCGTGTTTCCTGCCACAATTATATCATCAACGTAAATCAAGAGAAGCACTGTGATAGTACCTAAACGATAGACAAATAATGATGAGTCTGCTTTACTACATGCAAATCCAAGATGAAGCAGAAATTGTGACAAGCGATCGAACCAAGTTCGTGGAGCCTGTTTTAATCCATACAAGGATTTTTTAAGTAGGCAAACATGATCACGTAGGCACTGATCAACAAATCCCGATGGTTGCTCTATGTAAACAGTTTCTTTGAGATGCCCGTGCAAAAATGCATTTTTTGATGTCAAGTTGGCGCATGCACCAATTACGTGAGAGGGATAAGGCGATGACAAGACGAATAGTCGTTTGTTTAACCACCAGGCTAAACGTTTCATCATAGTCAACTCCTGAGACTTGAGTGAAGCCCTTTGCCACTAATCAAGCTTTGAAACGATCAACTGATCCATTTTCTTTATACTTAATCCGAAATACCTACTTTGAGCCTATGACATTAACATCGGAAGGTCTCGAAACCAAGACCCATGTCTAGTTGTCATGAAGGGATTTAATTTCCTCTTGCATAGCGTCAATCCACCTAGAGTCTTTGAAGGCTGACTTTAATGTTTTTGGCTCGACGAGTGGTGGTTCGTGCAATGCTGTTGGAGCAAGAGCAAGTGCAACATAGTCCTTGAGGTAAGCTGGTTGGTGTCGATCTATTATTGGCCGAGGAGATTTCAAAGTAGAATTGTATGGAGAGGAGATCTCGGGATCATCTAGGGTGGATGAGTCATCTTCATCATTTGAGGAATTTTCAGGCTCAAAGAGGGAGGTGTCTTTAAAGGGAAGATCCACGTTCAATTGTCCATGCAAGTCATGAGTTGTATTTGCATGATTTGTGATTTCTTCATTAATGTTTTCTTTATTGTAAGTGGGTGGCACATGATTCTCAATCAAAGTAATTGCTTGATCAATTCTTTGATTATTTTGCTCCGGATTTTGTGTGATGTGCCTATCAAAATGAGAGAAAAAAATTTGCATTCAAATTATCATCAGTGTCAAAAACAAAAGAGGCGGATTTTTTCATATTGGAATCGACCGAATCAGTATTGCTTTTAATTGCTTAAGATTCACCCAAATCTCCATTTTCTTTTTCAAGCCACTCATCCAGAGATGGAAACTTAGACAATTCCAAATGATTAGGAGCGTCTTTGGTAGTCCAAAATGGAAAAAGCTCCTCATTAAATGCGACATGCCGATAAATGTAAACTCGCTTTGTTGTTGGATTCAAACATTGATAACCTTTATGAATTGAGCTATACCCCAAGAAGACACATGGGTAGGTTTTCTTTACAAACTTTGAACTGCCTTGATGTCGTAAGTTTCGAAAACATTGATACCCAAACACTCGCAAGCTGTTATAATCGGAATGTCTTTTGTACAGTTTGTGATAAGGACTTTGATTTTGTAACACTGAAGATGGCAAACGATTGATTAAATAAACCACAGTAAGCAAAGCTTCGACCCAATATGATAAAAGCAAATTTGCATGGAAGAGCGTTGTCAACCCTGTTTCAACGATGTGACGATGCTTTCGTTCTGCAACTCCATTTTGTTCTGGGGTTCCTGGGCATGAAACATGTAGCTCAATTCCATTATTAGCAATATTGTAACATCCCTAATTTTGAATAATTAATTTTGATTATGTGGATATAAAAAAGTATGATTAGAGGGGTGTAAAACATAATTAAATGTAATTTCTGACAGTGAGCACCGCGACGAAAAATGGAATTTCTTACAGTGAGCATCGCGACCAGTCACCGCGACCACAGATCGCGCTGACTAGCTCGCAGTGAAAAATATTAAATTCGGGCAGTGAGCAACGCGACCACCAGCGCGACTATGATACTGCGATGGGTGCTCGCGATGAAAGTGGTGAAACTTCTCCAGTGAGTACACCGACCAGGTGGCGCGACCACAGGTCGCGATGACCGAATTTGTATAAAAAAAGAAAGCTTCTCGCGGAAGCCAAACAGAAAAACAGAAGTAGAAAACGGGTGAGGAAGGAAAAGAAAAGAAAGAAGAAGAGAATAAGAAGAAGAAGAAGAGAAGGGAAAGAAGAGAAAGAAAAGAAGAGGAAGAAAAGAGGAAGAGAAAGGAAAGAGGAGGAAGAAAGGAAAAAAAAAAAGAAAAGGAAAATCCAGAAAGAAAATTGTCGTAAAACGGTATCCAGGTTGGTGTACACACAGTTCTGAAATTTTTTATATCGTTTATTGACTTAAAGCATTTAGAATCACGTTTACGACTTTCGTATATTCGTATATTGAACTAATTGTGTAATCTTTTCTATTATTCCCAAGTTTTGATTGAATTAATTTGTGATTAATATTTGAAAATGATTTCGAGGTACGGAAATGATTTATTTCTGTATTCTGTTATTTACAATTATCCATGAATATTGATTTTGGATTTGATTATTGTAAAGTTGTTTGAAAAGTGACTAAAATAGTTGTACTCTCTGAATTTTGATTTTATGGCCCTGATATATGTATAGGGATATATGGATATAGGAGATTGACATGTCAATTGGGTGAATATATGGCAGTACTGCACCGTGATTTCTTATGCCTCTGATGTTGATTATACGGATACTATTTTCTCGTGAAATGGAAAACCGACTGTTAAACACGGATACCATTTCCTCGTGAAATGAGAAACCGACTGTTTATATAGGGATACCATTTCATATGAGATGGGAAACCCGACTGTAAAACCCGTAATCCAGTCCTGTAAACCCTGTTATGTGTATCAAGGGCCCAATTGAGAACTGAAAACCAGAAAAACAAAGAAATATTATTACGAATGAAATCCAGAAACTTTTGAAATACTTTATTTTATATAGTTTTAGAGATTGAAATCTGATTCATTGTTTCGTATAGATATTTCTGAAATGCTGCATTTAAGATTTGTTGTTTTATGTATATATCTTTCTGAAGTTCTGAATTTATGTTCTGAAATTAAGATTTAGTGTTTTATATTATATTGCAATTTATTTTAGTGTACACCCACTAAGCTATATGCTTAGCGCATTGGTTTTTATCGCGCGTAGGTAACAGGGATACTGAGGAAGCAAAAGATTGAACAGAGAGAGAGTTGCAGGCAGATATACAGAGTCACAGTCACCACATTTTGGGTAGATATCTATAGTACTGTATAAAGTAGTTAGATATGCATGCATATACAGAGAATTTGTAATTGCGTTATATAATTATGTGCTGTAATTAATTGTTTTATGCTTTCTGTTTTTCATTTTCAAAGAACCGTAAATAATGAATTATGAATTGTTTTATTTTAAAAACTGTTTGGAAGTCGCACTAAACGGCAGAGTGCGCATTTGATTAATAGATATTTGAAGTGTTGTTGTGAATTATATTTGGTTTGAGATTGATTTGAAAACAGGTTTTGGGAAATCAGAAAAACAGAGGAAACTCTGTCGAAAATTTTAAAACTGAATTTTGATGGGCTCATTCGAAAAGGTTTTTAAATTATAACTTATATGGTTTTCAGTTTATAAACAGAATTAAGAAAGTATTTGAAAACCCGGTAACGCTCCCTGGGTCGATCCAGACAGGTCGGGTCAGAGGGTGTTACAAATATGGTCAATAAAAGCATTTGAGCTAAATTCTCCTCCCCCGTCACATTGAAAAATTTTAATTTTTCGATCAAATTGATTTTCTACTAGTTTTTGAAACTTAAGAAAATAATCAAGAAATTCTGACTTCCTCTTTAAAGGATATATCCATGTGTATCTTGAGAAATCATCAATAAATATGGCATAGAATCGAAAACATTGCTTGGATTTTAAAGGGGCCAGTCCCCAAAGATCGCAGTGTATTTTTTCAAGAGAAAATTGGGATATTTTATTTGATCGTTTGAAAGGAAGTTTACAACTCTTTCTTAATTGGCAACTGACACATATGGTGGGTTTTGCTAGCCAATTAGTGACACTAATAATTTTCCTCTCCTTTAACCAAGACAGAATTTTCGGATTTTGATGATTCTTTCCTTCCAACGAGTACAACTGCCCTTTTTTAGACCCCTTCGCGATCGTCTTCTGGTTTTGATCCTTAATAACAAATCCAAAATATGTGAATTCAAAAGTACACAAATTATCAGAAGTAAATTTCCCAACTGATAACAAATTTTTCTTCAACTCAAGGACTCCTAACACATCTTTGAAATTTAGTTTTCCCTCATTAGTAACAACACATGCATCACCGGGGTAAGAAATAGGTAAACTATTGCCATAACCCACATAGATGAAATCATTTCCATTGTACAGTTTAATGAATGATAGATTACCTGCATTGTTTGTCATGTGTGAAGTGGCTCCTAAGTCAACTACAAATGAATGATTGTTGGATTCGTTAAGGGAGAAAGTAGTGAGTGCTTGAGGGAGATCTTCAGGCTGATAAGAGTAATCAAAACGATACCAACATTCAATTGCAAGGTGATTTGCCTTACCGCAAATTTGACATATTATCTTACTATTACTATTGTTAAAGTTATTTGATCTTTGTGGCTGCTGTCTAAGACTATTCTCATCCTTTTGTTGTTGACCGAAATTGGTGTTTGGTTGCTTGAAAATATTACTGCTAGTACCTTGATTATTCACATGTCTACTTTGTGAATTATAGCGGCCAGCAGGGGTAAAGCCTCTCGCCCTTGAATTGAAATGTCCTCGTTCTCCACAATTGTTCCGACCACGTCCTCTTTGTCCAATAAAGGCTTGTGCATGTTCAATGAATGTCTTTTCTTCTTTATTCTTAGTTATGAGTGTTTGTTCATGTCCTTGCAGTGCTAACACAAATTGTGCAAACGAAGGGTAAGGTGGTTTAGCAAGCATTGCTAGGGAAAAGTTCTCATACCTTGGTCCTAACCCTTGTGAGAATTGGAAGACTTTGTGGAGATCTGGAATACGCTTTTTGATAGCAATAAGGTTGTCGCAAATGGATTTAAACTATCTGAGATATTCCTCTAGAGGGCGTGATCCCTTTTTGATCTTCATCAACATGCTTTTTAGATGCCCTTCTTTTTCTACTGTGATGGGAAGTAGTTGGGCTTTAAGAGATGTCCAAACCTCATAAGTTGTTGCGGTTTCAGCTTCAAAAATGAGACTTAGTACCTTCTCCTTTATATTGCCGAGAAGCCAAGTGGTAAGGAGGCCGTCAATATTGAGCCATTGATTAAGTTGTGGATTCGGACTTTCTTTCCTGATCCGTCATCGATTTCTTCAGCGGTTTTTCTTCACTAGTGAGATGGTAAAGAATACCTAAGCTTTGAACCAATAGGAGGATTTGCGAATGCCATAATAGGAAGTTTGATGTGTTCACTTAACTGAGATCAAGCTAGAACATTGGTGAAATTGTTGGATGTTCAACTCTGGTTCATTTTTTGAAACAGAAGAGGATGAAGACATGGTTTCAAGCTTGCAAGTTTTAAGCTCTAATACCATGAGAATTTTTGATATTTTGTGTAAGGGAAGCTTTGATTTTCATTAAGTTGTTGTACAAGATATATACATCAATGGTTCCTAATTGTATGATGTTAATTACATAAGAAAAGGAGAAAACATTGGAG
The DNA here is from genome assembly GCA_003430845.1 of Xanthoceras sorbifolium. NCBI lineage: Eukaryota > Viridiplantae > Streptophyta > Magnoliopsida > Sapindales > Sapindaceae > Xanthoceras > Xanthoceras sorbifolium. The sequence goes on from CM010619.1 coordinate 29,756,737, forward strand.
AAAATATTGCAACATTAAAATTCTTAACTTGATTACTAAAATGGTGGAGTTGACCAACATCTTCACTTTCACAATTCATGCCCATTTATCTCACCGTTATCTTTTTTTTCCTTAACATAACTACTATCGCCTAATATAGTTCAGTGATAAAGATATTTATTCAGTTTAATAATAATTTAAATTTGAATTACCTGTATTATAAGTGATATTAAAAAAAAAAAAAAAAAAGTAGAAACTAAAGAAATGAAAATAAAGGACTCAGCTGGATAATGCATGAGATTCGAATCACATATCATAAATAGTATTAAAGAGAAAAGATTTAAAGTAATATTTTTAAAAAAATTAATAACATCACGTGTACAATAAGTTCCCAGTCTAATCCAACTATTTGTGGCTTTTATTATTTGAATAATCAAGATGAGGTAGCACAACAATAATGATACGTGGGTCATTGCTAACCACGCATTTACTTTATAAATTAAGAGCACTATTCTTTCCGGTAAAAACAAAGTCCGGATTTACCGATTCTTAGATACAATAACCTTCATCGGATAGACAAGGAACATGTGTCACTTACACTATTAACTCTCTTTTTTCTCTTCCAAAGCCACGGTCTCTATGTCCACTTAAATTTAGATTATAGTAAATATTATTATTAAAATACACAACGTCTCTTCTTAGTAGGTTGAAAGTTTCAAAAGGAGGTTCAAATTCTTTTATATTATTTATAAAAATATAATTATGTGGGTAGATTTTTTTTTAGTATTAAAAATAATTATTTGGACCGTTAGTTTCAGTAGTTCTCATCCCCGTTACTCTCAGAATAATTATCTGAATCATATTTATATAATTTAATTTTGATTAATTTTGGTAGTTTTCTAATCCGTAATAGTATTAAATTTTAAAAATATATATATATATTTATTATCATCAAAATATGAGCGAATATTCTCTGTTTCAAAACCTATTAACTCTCAGTCTCTAACGTTTCCAAACTGACCTAGCCAACCATCAACGAGAAACGTGGTAGGCCCTGCACTTGTATGGGTTCAATGTCCACCATGATTAACTGTGCCAGAGCAGCAGCAAATCAGCGCTCTTCTCCTTGTGAGCACTTTAAAGTGAAATATAAATAACAGCGATGCATCGGAAACTGAACACGTATCCCATCCAATCTCATCAGCCCAACGTGGAACTGTGGAAGCACCAACCAACCATATAGGGAAAGTGAGAGATGCCAGTTGTCCCACAACATGAGTTTGGATCCCACCCAGCTTTCTATTATTGTCAACTCATGGGACCCACCTTCCAATGAAGTTACTCCTTCACCGCCTGACACGCGTCTCGGTACCACCCCAATAGCCCTTTTTGCCCAATTTCCCCTCACTTTACTCTCTTGTCATCTTCAAGGCCTGACCCAAAATATTAAAAGTGAAAACCAACCATTGCTTAATAAAACTTTCAATTATCATTGGTTTCAGTTTTGACTTTATCCGTTTTGATATATATCAATTTTTGTTTCTTTTAAATGAATTATTAAAAATCTTGTTTATCATTAAAAATAAAACAAGGATAATTTGTTTTTATCAAAATAATAAATATGACGTTTAATAATTTTAAAATTCTTACCAATAATTTCTAATCTTATGAAAAACCTTCATTGACTTTAAGAGCTATTAAAATTTGTTTGAAACTTTTCATATCAAGTGACGTCATAGAGCAGAAAAAAAAAGATTTTAAAATAAGTGGATAATCTAAATTCTAAAATTTGCTAGTCTTTTTGGTAATTTTATTTTTTTAAAATTATAAATTTGAGATGTCGTGGAAGGCTACGTGGAGGGAGGAGAGAAGGAGAAAACAAAACTGCCATCTCAAGTAGGGCATTTAGCTTGACTGCACAGTCTGCACTTGTACTTTTACCACACCCTCCCCTCCCTTGCTCACAGATAACACATTGCCATTTTTTATTTGTTGGATTACAAGTCGCAAAAAAAAAATGATAAAACTATATTGCCAATGATTTTTATTTTTTTATTTTTTTTAATTACTATTAACTTGTATATGTTGTTTAATTGATAATGTTTCATAAATATTTGATGAGTACATATTTCCTTGAAAAGCATTCTTAAAATAAAAAATTTATTCAAAATCCATTTTTCCAAAAACAATCTTAATTCCTACACTCCCTTTGAATCAACTTCCCCAAATTAGAATTTTCTTTTTTATAGTTAAAATCAAAGTAGCATGGTTTGACTGTAGACTACTATTATTTGAAAGTAAATCTAAATCTTCTCAATCTATTTTTTTTTTTTTTGTTTCTTAAAATCATATAAAAGTATTTTATTTTGGTTGGAATTTTTTTTAATTAAAAAAATACTATTTTCCAATCAAAATAAAATTAATAACCATAGTCCCTGCAGTAATTGGATAACATATTTTTTTTCCAATCAAATCTAATATTATATCATAACTTATTAATATCAAACACTAACGCTACATATCTTATTCAAATATTTACGTCCATAATAAAAATTAAATAGTAAATTTTATTAATTATATTTATAAACCTAATTTACATACTATTGTACCTAATTTGGCAAAGTCGTTTAGTATTTTTTACTGGAAATTTTTTGGAGAGCAATTTCTTAGTTATAAATATCAAACATGTTTTTTCCTGCCATATCAACAAACCTCAAATTAAGAAATGAATAAAATTTCTAATTACCATCATCGAAGCTGTACAAATGTATACAGTAAATAAAGTTATGAACATGAAACTGCATATAGGAGTAGGACACATAATTATTCACTTCTTTTGTTTGAAAAAGAAAGAAGAAGAAGAAGAAAGGAACAAAAGGCGAAAAGGATATATTAAAAAAAAAAAAAATTAATGCAAACGATAGAATCCAAGATAAATCTTGTGATAAGGAACTAAAAGCCACCTCCAAAGAGCGAAAATGGATAAGGTGGAGGTGGACTGGCCTCCACCCCTTCCACCATATCTCCAAAATAACCCATTTGCCCCGATATACTATTTCCCTGCGCCACTACAGCCGGCGCTGGAATCGCCGAAATTGGTCCGGGGTTGGCTGAACAGCCATAATTCATCTGTCTTTGCCCTAACCATCCTGCTATTGAATTTTCCGGCGACGGCGACGGAGAAGACTGACACAAGTTATCAATATCGAAACCTGAATCAGGGGACGATATCACTCCTAGGGTTCCCCCTTCTTCCTCTTCAGATTTGATGGAACTCGATACAGTACTCATTCCTGAAGAAGAAGAAGAGGGTTGTGATGATATCATCAAACGTCTCTTTTTGTCCCCGGCCGCTAGTTTCTTGGTTCGTTCCTTTTCGAGCACCATACGAGGAAGGAGATCAGGGTCTTCCACCACCTTGTAGAGAAAAGCCATCATTTGTTGCGGTCGTCTCTCTGTCGCCTCCAACCGCTTGTTCATGCCTTCAAGCTCTTCCTCTAATGATTTTTGTTCATGCTTTAACCTCGCTATCTCCATAGCTACCTCTTCATCGTCTAAGTCTTCAGTTTTCGTTAGCATGTAATGATTCTTGCTGTGTTTTCTCCGTATTATATTCTTCAGCAAGTGCTTTTGTCCTCGAAGAAACCACTCGTTCGCGAATTCCCATCTGTCCGGATCCACTTTTCTGAACCCCTGAAAATAGATAGAACAAAAACAACATTTGAACATATGAAACCTGATAAGCATTTACATGTACTGTAGGTATATACTTACGTAGGTGTTTAGTTGACGAACAAAGCTGGAGAAGTTGTTGTGTTTAAAGTGAGCAGGTAGGATTCTCTGCGAGAAGTCTAAAGGGTCGATGACGATGAAGCTGTTATTGGCTCTACTCCAGGTGATTAGCATATCCGTTGTTGGATCGTTGACCATCTGATATGTCTTCATAATGAACGGTGCGATTACGTTGTTGGCCTCCATCCCATATACTCTTCTCTAGCAACTTGCAACTTGCAACTCGCTCTCTCCCAAAAGTTTTCTCCTAGTGTATTAGTGGTTGGGCAGAGGACAATCTGTAATGGACTGTGGTTTGCATTCACTTAGTAAATTTTTCAGGCTTGTGGCACCACCGTAATATATAAGTGGACGCCTGTATAGTAACACGAGCTATCGTGGCACGAATCCTGACGGTTTTCACATTTGATGGGTCACGAGACGGACCTACCTGGCTCCGCTTTTATCATCATTGGCGACACGTCATGGTCCCTCTGTGTTAGATATTTTCATTGAGGTGAGTGCTTCTCCCACGCGCATAAGGTGGCGCTTGATAATTGGTGGCCTGGCAGTGGTCCCAGCTACAGTCGCTAAAGGACAGAGATGACTACTGCTAGGGATTAAACAAACGGCCAGTCACTTGTCTCTCACTGACAAAAACGATACTGTATTTAGTCAGTTAAAAATTAAAAGAGATTTGCTGTGTGCTTTTTATTGGGTAAACATCATCCTTCACAGCTTTATCTCCGTCTATACAAAAATCCTTTTTGGCTTGAAAACTTTTTAATTCCTCTCTCAACCAATTATCGTTTGTCACTTATGCATCATTATTCATTAGTGCTCTGTTAAGATATCATTATCATAAAATCATAATATAAAATAATTGAAGAATTTTTTATTTTTTATTTTTAAAGTGGATGACGATTTAAGTCTAAATCTTTAATAATATGTTTTTTTTTATTACTGAATATTTTATCAACTTATTTATTTTTAAAAATAATAATATCTGAAAATAAATAATTTAATATTTATACTTTTATTATTTTTTTATTGTTATATATTTTTATTTTCAAAAAGAATATTATAAATGCTAGTAAAATAAAATAAAAAAAATCTATCATATAAAAAAAATGTTACAAATATTTGTAAAATAATAATAAAAATAAAAGAAACAGTGATATTTGCAAGTTTGCACAGTAATCCGGATATTCATAAAATACAAAAATGGTTGACACAAATAAAAAAGGAAGAACAACTTATATAAAATAAATAAAAAAATAAAGACAACTTGTATAAAATGATAAAAATAAATAAAAATTGGCGAAACGATATTTATAAAAAATGTAACTTTCTAATTAAACGATAAAAATAAAAGATTGTAACTTTCTAAGTAAACAATAAAAAGAAAATTTTATAAATAAACAAACTTACGTAATTGTGAAGCAAAGTACAAAAATTGATGTATGTACACAAATAAATATAAAATTTCATTATAAATATTAAAATTATAGACTACAAAGTAGTTCGATAAAAGAAAATAAATAAATGGTTCTTAGTACTGAAGATAATTCGAGTCTCCAATTTTAAAAAGCTTTTGAGGATGAGAAGTAATTATGGTTTTTTTTATAAAGCCGTTTGTGATAAGTAATAAAGTAAAAAAAATAATTGTATGATATAGAATTAAAATAAAATTAAAAATATGTTATATTTGGGATGATAAGTTTAGAAGAAAATATTTTAAATATAATCGAGTAATTTGGAATTAAGTGAAAAATTAGAATTTTTTACTCTTTTTTTCAGTTGACTTTTGGTATTTTTAAGTTATTTGACCACTTAAAAAATAAATAAAAATAATTTAAGGGGTCCAATTCAGACTCATTAAATTTTAAGTGGAAAAAATAAATAACTCTAACTTTTTAATGCACATGCAATTATAGCTTAAATGGTTGCACACCTTCCTACTACTTCAATAAAGATAATTTAAGTCTAATTATGTAAATGTAATTTTCTCCTTTTATTGTGATAACAGTATAAATATGATTAAATTGTTTATCGATCACTCGTGGAACTCAGTAATAGGCTTGTGATTTATTTTCCATTTTATCTTTTAATCTTTTGTTAATTGACAAAATTGAATTTATTTACAAATAATTAAAATACTCTTATAAAAATATGTTAAAATAATCTCAACTGTATATATTTTATTCTAAACTTAGTTTTTTTTAAAAATAGTTTTTTTTTAAAAAAAAAACTTTGTATTTAATAATTAACTTTATATAGCTTGAAGTTAGATTTATTTTTTTAAAAGTATTTAAATTATTTTTATTTCATTTAAAATAATTTTAGATAAATTTATTTTTGATAAAACCTTATTTAAATTGTACACGTTTAATTATAATTTATTTTAAATAATATTAGTTAAATTATAATTATTTTAAAGTAATTTAATTTATATTAAAATTAATTTAATCAAATTTGATTCTATCTCATCCATAGCACACATTATTTAATTTATTGAGTAATACTAAACTATTCAAATTATTTATCTAACATCATACTCAAATAATATGATATATGAATTGTAACTAATTCAACATTTATTTTAATATCTCATAATTTATATATTGGTTACCGTTTACATACTATATTTTTTGTCATTTGGATGTAATTTTGAACAAATAATTTAAACAGACTAGCATTATTCATAATCCAATATATCTCATAAAATAATTTTATTTTATTTTTCATGTGAATGGTCTAATTAAAATTATTAAAAATAGTATTAACAATGTGGGTTTGTATGGTCACGGATATATAGTATATTAATAATCATATCTTTTAATAAAATTAAGGTTGTGAGTGTAATTTTTTTTTTTTTTTTTTTAAATGGGTACCAAATAATGAAAGAAAAGTAGATGACGCGCCTCCAGAAAAGCGAGTGAACAATAGTTAGAAGATATGGGCTTGTAATTACATTTTTTTTTTATTGAAGTTAGAAGAACGGATGGGTTTGGCGGGGTAACAAATAATGAAAGGAAAAGTAGATGACGCGCCTCCAGGAATGCGAGTGAAGAAGATTTAGAAGATATGGAGAGAATAGGTGTAAAATTTAAAATAACGAGGGAAAACAGTGGTTTAGATTCGGTTGGCTAGGGATTCGAATTGCCTTTGGCTTTACTTTTGGCCAAGAAAAACTGCTCGTGTGTTGGCGCATAGAGGGATGGGTCACATGTGGCGCTATGTGATTTCGCCACGGGTTTTACCTAGCTCCTTTTCAGTCTTTTGGATTTGTGTTTGGGTCTTGGGGAGCAGATTCATGTCCACCAAACTTATGCTTGTCTCCATATTGTAAGTTTTTATTTCACTTGTCGGTTTATTTATCTGTCTTTGTTTTTCTCAATTTTGCTTACACAAGCATACTCTTTTAAAAAATGCCAATCGTGCAAGATATTTTCATTAATGTATTTGTGGCTCAATATCTACAATCTACTAAAGTTTTCTGCGTGATGGGAAACTATGATGACCTATAAGGAAGAATACGATGTCAAGAAAGAAACCAGAATCTCCATAAACTTCCACTCGAGCACTCAAGTTAGATCGGCAGAACTCTCAGCACTCCCATTTATCTCTCTATCTATATTTTAAAAATGTTACTTACCTTCTTCTACCTTCATTGTCGTCTTCTTATAGAAGATTACTTTGCCTCGCCTTCATTTTGTCCCTTTCTTGTTCGTGAGGTGTGTCGGTGGGGTAGGGGTCATCTTCTGTTGCTTCCTTATTGTACCTCGTACGGTCACCCAATGGCACAGGTGCATATCATCCTTTTTTTCCGTTAGCTTGCCACGTGTCTGGTTATTGTCAGGAAAAAATTCTCTCTTCCTTTTAGTGCGCCGTCTCTACTCTGCATTTCTGACGAGACGTGTTTGCATATTCCTGCATCAGATCCTCCAATGGAATAATTTTACTTGTCAATTCTTTATGTAACACCCCCTGACCCGACCCGTCTGGATCGATCCAGGGAGCACTACTATGTTTTCAAAACTTTCTCAATTCACTTCATAAATTTTCAAAACATTGTGAGCCCATTAAATAAATGTTCAAACCATTGGAAAAACCACATAGTTTATAATTTAAAAACATTTTTCTAGTGATCCCATAGAAATTACAATTTTTAAAAATTTCGGCAAAATTTCCTCTGTTTTTCTGATTTTTCAAAACCTTTTTCAAATAAAATTCAATTCACACAAAATCCACAACACTTCTATATATCATTTTATCTAAACGCGCACTCTGCCGTTTAGTGCGACTTTCAAACAGTTTATAAAACATTTCATTAATTACAGTCCTTCGTAAATAAAAACAGAAAACATAGAATGAATAATTTACAGCACATAATGTCAAAACATAGGTACAAAATTCTCTGTATATGCATGCATATTTAACTACATTATACAGAAATACATGTATAACTATCCAAATGTAATGACTCTGAACTCTCCTCTGCAGCTGGTACCTCTTCAATCTTTTCCGTCCTCGGTATCTTTATTACCTACGCGTTAGAAACAAAACTAACGTGCTAAGCAATACTGCTTAGTGGGTGTACACTAAAGTAAATGATAATATAATATAAAACAATATATAGTATATCGTAAATTAAACAATAAAGCTTAAAAACAGAATTTCAGAAATATATAACAAACGTTTTTCAATTACTGAAACTAGGTAAACATACGGTATTTCAAAGTTTCTGGAATTCATTCAATATCATTTCTTTAATTTCCATAACATTTTCTAATCATAAATTCTCAATTTGGCCCGTGATACACATAACAGGGTGTACAGGACTGGATTACGGATTTTTCAGTCGGGTTTCCCATCTCATAGGAAATGGTATCCCTCTATATAAACAGTCGGTTTCCCATTTCGCGAGAAAATGGTATCTGGATATTTTCACAGTCAGTTTCCCATTTCACGAGAAAATGGTATCCGTATTATCAATAATCAGAGACAATCATACATCACGGTGCAGTACTGCCATATATTCACCCAATTGACATGTCAATCTCCTATGTCCATATATCCCTATACATATATCAGGGCCATTTAAAACTCATAACAAATAAATTCTTTGGTTTCAGAAATCAACGAATATCCTTGTAAATCAAAATCCATAAATAGGAAAATCAAACAATAATTGGAAATCAGGTTTTGGAAACATACGTTTTTCTTCGACTTTTCACAATAGTAAAATAGTGCACAAATAACCCAACAATATGCAACAATCCAATACGAGTATATAAACAAAGCCATACGAATATATATATAATCCATAACTAAATTCCAGACTTATTAAATCAAAACATTTATCATAAATAAGTTTAGAAACGTGTGTACACCAACCTGGATACCGTTTTACCGGTTCTACGTCCGTTTTCTTCTGAGTTTTCCTTTTTCCTTTCTTTTCTTTCTTCCTTCTCTTTCCTTTCTCTTCCTCTTTTCTTTTCTTTTCTTCTCTTCTTTCTCTCCTTTCTTCCTCTTCTTCTTCTTTTTTTCTTTTCTTTTTCTTTCTTCCTTCGGTCTCTACCCTCTCTCTTTTCTCTTATGTTTCGTTGGCTTCTTTGAGAAGCTAACTTTTTTTTTTATATTATTTCAGTCATCGCGACCGTCGTCGCGACCTGTGGTCGCGCCACCAGGTCGCGTTGTTCACTAGAGCAACTATACCGCCTTCATCACGAGCACATCTCGCGGTGCTCTGGTCGCACTGGTGGTCGCCATGCTCACTGCCTGAATTTTATTTTTTCATCGCGATCAATTCATCGCGACCTGTGGTCGCGGTGCTCACTGCCAAGAATCACCATTTTTCATCGCGAGCAGCTCATCGTGATCTGTGGTCGCGGTGACCAAGTCGCGATACTCACTGTCTCAGTTTTTCAATCTTCATGCATCGTTTTCGACCGTTCAATTTGGTTTACCTAGAAACCATAAAAATAAGCATATATTTAATTACGTTTTGCACCCCTCATATCATAAATTTTATATCCACATATTCAAAATTATTTAACCGAAATTTGGGATGTTACATTTTATGGATAGAAGATGTTGGTTTCTCTTTGAAGGAATTACTTGTTCACCAACTTTCCTTTTCCGAGAAGCAAGTCTTTGACTTGCCTTGTCACCAACGCGTGTTTGACTTGGACTTTTCTTCCCATGGATGTGGGATAGTGCTCATATTTTACTATAACCAGTATGAATATATACACTAAGGCAGATAAAATGGGTTTGCGAGTCGGGTCAGGTTGGATCAACTCGACACGACACAAACCCATTTATGTCCAGCCCGATACGACCTGTTTATTTAAACAAATTACACGGATTGACTCGTCTAACCCATTTATGTAAAATTTATTTATTTATATATATTATAAAAACATAAATTATTTACATACTATTATATAAAGGGGGTAGTTGAAAATACATCTTCCGAATTTAGACCTAATTGCACATATATAGATTTTTTTTCGAAATTGACACAAATAACTCCTACCGTTAGTGATTAACAGTTAGAGGATAATGGTCAATAGGTAAAATGGTATTTTAAATTTTAAATTAACTAAAATCATTTAGTTAATTAAAATTAAATAAATATTAATAAAAAATTAAATAAATAAATCATCTCCGTCTTTATGTTCATCATCTTCATTATCATCATCACCATCTTCATCTTCTTCATCTTCTTCATCTTCATCTTCACCTTCATCATCTTCAGTTCTTCACCTTCATCATCTTTACCTTCTTCATCTTCATTTTCACCATGTTTATCAATCTACCAAATTCATTAAATAAAAAAATTTTGCATCACCCATCAAATCCCCAACTCATCTAAAATCAAACAAACTCATCAAATATCCAACTTTATTTTCATCACTTAAATCAAACAAAAATAAAATAAAATCTTCATCACCTATCAAATACCCAACTTCATCATCACTTAAATAAATAAATAAAAAAAATCTTCACCTCCTATTAAATACCCAATTCCATCACTTAAAATAAACAAATTTGATTAAAGGAAAAAATAATTTTTTTAATTAACCTTTTATTAAATAAATAAAATAACTACATAGGGGCGTTTTATTAAATAATAACATATATATGAGGGGTATTTTGAACCTTTTACATGAAAAAGAGAGTCAACCTCTAATCACTAATTACAGGGGATGTTTGTGTTAATTTCGGTAAAAGATATATATGCGTATAATTAGGTCTAAATTTGGGGTTGTTTGTGCAATTACTCCTATGTAAAATTACAATATCCTTAAAAAATTTCTTGCTAAACGGGTTACACTTGAATCTACCAACAACCCGTTTAAATAAACCCGACACAAGCCGTTTATATAAAGAAGTTATACAGGTTGATCCAATGACCAACTTGAACCCTAATATTTATCTTGGGTCGTATTGGATTTGCGGTTTGTGACATATGTTGTCAACCCTAATATCGCATTTGACAATCAATTTAATAATTAATATCGGATGTAATAATTTAAAGTGTGAGATCCCACACCTAAAACCTCATTTATATATAGTGATTCTCTCCTGGAGGACCTCGATGAAATCCTACTTGGGCATCCTCAATCAAATGCATTTTAAAATTTTAATTGATGGCTAATCTCATTAAAATTACAAACCAAATAGCTAGGATACTTATTTGTTATAAAATTTTAGCATTCAATAACACACTTATTATGTTGTTTAAAATATTTACCGCAACACACTGATGTGTTGTTTGTTGACATGTGAATCACGTCAGTGCAATAAACAGTAAATATAATGGTTCAGTAATAAAAATAAGATCAGAGATGCAAAGATTTTAAAGTAGTTCGGCTGAAAATCAAAGTCTATATCTACTATTAAGATATTGCTCTTAGCTCTCACTTAGTGTTTCTCTAACAAAATTTGTAACCCTTATACCAGTGATGATCTTTCCCTTTTATAGTGTTCAAGAGATGATGTCATTACTGGTTTACATTGATGGAATTGCTAGAAATCAGGAATAAAATAATATCCCTAATTATCGTAAATAAATCAGGAATATAATCATTTAATTGTAGGGATTAAATACAAATTTGAATTCGGTCAACTGGTGTGATCAGATCCCTCAAATCATAGGATTTACCCTTTTTTGGAAAACACGCTTCGAGCTGAGTGACTGCGAGCTGGAGCTAAACTACGACAACGAGATGAGAGGTGATGAGATCAAGGTGATATCTATTCTTCATAGCTCGCTGAAGTGTTATAGCCCGCTTCGAACTTCAGGAGTTGGAACTTGCCTGCTACCTCAATTTTACCAACTTTTCTAGCCTGTTGGACTCTATTGACTTTTCCAGGTCCATTGAGCTATGTTGACTATTCTAGATTTATTGGGCTTTGGAGTCACTATGCATTAAACAAATTAATCATATTACCCACATTGCAAAGAACAATGCTCTACCTTAAGAGTTATTAAACATAGGATCCCATGCGTTTTTCATGTGTGATCGGGCTTATGTAATATATTGAATATTTAATATTACATATTCAAACTTTAATGTTACATAAGCAGAATCTTGCGACCTTCTATATATATGTATATTATTTAACGTTACCTATTAAGATCAACCTCACACTTATTTTCTTTTCTTTTTTTGATTTGATACTTCAGTTCTATTATCTTGCATCAATTAAATATATAATTGAAACAAGAGTAAATGCACATATATATAAATCCAGGATATATATATATATATATATATATATATTTTATTTTTATTTTTCTGTTCAAGATCAACTTATAGGTTTCTAAGTAAATGTAAAATTCATAACACTAAAATGATTTATATGCTAAACCTAAAAATTAAATATGAAGTCGTAACACTGTGCCATGCATGTGTAAAATTCTTAAATTGTGTAGAATTAAAGTCAGATAGTCAAAATTTGCTGCTTCTATCTCTTAAGTCCTAATCTCATAATAAATTACAAGATTCAATGCATTAATCTTAGCATATAGGTTTATACTTCGCAACAAGCAAATATAAATGCCCGACAAAAAATTTTGCCCAATTAGCAAGGTCACTTACCTCTACCTCTACAGACTATTTAATTATTTTGACTTGTGTGTTATAAATAGCTTTTATAGCAACAACTTTTGTCTTTTCTTCTAGGTGTCAGTATTATGTACCCTAGACCCATGGCAATGCATTCATTTCTGATTAATAGAATCTAATTAGCTCAAAATCAACCACATTTACCTAATATTTTATATCATTTTTTGTCTAATCAAAATATTGATCCCACTTGTTCTTGACACATATCTAGACACTTCTTTCTATTGTCATCAAAACTAGAAGTGGCTAAGTCTCTGATTGGTTGGTTTAAGTAATTAGAAAAATTAGGGTTTTGGTTTCTTGAAGTCTAAGTTTGATAAACAACTCCCCAAAACAGCTAAAGATTTAACTGCCAACCAATCATATTTAATCTTTGTTAAGTTATCAAATTGCTCACCTCATGCGTTCGTTTTATGATGAAACTGGCAGCCAATTATAACAGTATGGGCAATTTTTTAATATTATTTAACATGACCGACTTGCGAATTTGGTTGTTATAATAAAAGCTTGTCACAATCCTCCAATCTCATTAAAGTGGATTATCAAAGATTTACAAGGATCTGTGGGGCATGTTATTAGATTTTGCTACTAAACAAAGATCGGGTTTTGGATACAAACCATAGAATCTTAAAGGAACAAGCGAGTGTCATTAAATAGAAATCAAGGAAAATTTGTTTAGCGCCTTGTACCGACTTGAAAGAATATTCGGGTATGCATTCGAGTTCTTTCTTTTTCAAAACTCTTGAATTATTGCAATTAATTTGCTTTGAGGGATAAGAATACCATTCAAATCCACAATTCTAATAGTATAGGTGTGAGGGGTATACCACTGGACCGATCTCATAACCATTTTATTTGTCATAATTTTTTTTCAATTTATAGTTGTCAATCAAGGCTTACTATTATTATTATTAACATCATCTATATGGATTATCATTGGGTAGGTGTTTAATTGGTAGAATTGGCAATTGAAGCGGCTTATTGATAGTTTTACTTGTCAATTTTTCAGAAAAGTTAGCAGGCAAGTGATGCATGTCCTTCAATGATAATATATAATTGAGTTAAAATGTCTCTTGCCACCTCTGTTCATGTTGTTATGAATTGGAATGAGATTAATGAGTACCATCATATACTTTTCAAAAGAAGAACAAGTTTCCACTATATGCCTTCATAAATTGCATTTTTGCCGTTTAAGAAAATAATTATTTAGTATGCATTTTTTGTTCTTTGAGTAGGATCTACCTTTTTTTTTTTTTTAACATCTCATTTACGGTGGTAGCGACTCGAACCTAAGATATTACCAGACTGAATGAGTACCTTTACCACTGAACCATATTGAACGGTAGTTATCTCTCTTTTTTGTTTTCTTGATATTTTACAGTTAATCTAATTTTTAGATTATAAACTTTATATTATCACCAAGGGTATTTTTTTTTTTTTCCCATTTAGCAACTTGGTGCTTGATTTTTGTAACCATTGCCTGTTAGGAATAACCAATTTAATAATCTGAATTTTTATAAAACCTAAAATGATTTTTGAACAAAAATACTCTTACTTCTATTTTTAATATAAACCTCTGTTAATTAAAATAAATAAATAAAGAAGAATGATAAGACATATATGAAGGGAAAAAAAAAAGTCTTTCATTTTAATAATAAATCTAGATATAATGTAATGTTACAATTTTTTTTTTCAATTTTTAATCCATATTTTTTTTTAACCATTCTAATTAAAATACAAATCAAAGAGATATTTATAGAGTTTCACTATGAGCAACAAACTAAATTACAAATGTACACACACCAAACGAGTTTTTGTCCATAGAAAAATGACATTTGTAAGGAGAGAACTTGAAAATCCAAAAAAAGGTGAGGGAAAATGATAAGAGAAAGAGGAAAGAGGAAACGGTTCACTAACGAAAATAACAATTTACAAAAGGAATGAAAAGATAGAAAGTGAGAGAGAAAAAGTGTGGAGACAACGTTGCTACAGTAAACTGCTACAGTAACATCTCTCTCAAATTTGACTTGCTACAGTGATTCAAAATCCAGAAAAATCGCAGCACTTCCATCTCAAGCTGGATCCGCCGGCGAGCAAGAGAGGAAGTCGATCGGGATCCTTGAAGGCTGGAGAGGACCCTGAAGCTCTCCTTTGTTCGCGATCGGGCGGAGATCCATCTCCGAAACTAGCGCAGCCGCTGTCGAAGGCTGTGCAGGCGACGCCGAACCGACCTCCGAACTCAATGGACTCGTCGGTGACGACGAGAGGAAGACGATCCGAAGGTTTGCATCCTGGATCCGGTCCAGAAACCCTCCCTTTGACAAACCCAGGTGGTGGGCAGCAGCTTTCTTCAGCCCGAATCCATCAAACCGGCGACCACCCCTCCTTCCCCATGGCCGAGCACTTGGTTTTCTCTGCTCAGCATCCGCCGGAGAAGATGGTGGAGGGTCCAGGGGGAGGAGCCAACCCAGAATTCCACTGCAAACGTGCTCGCAGTGACTGTGATGATTTGTCGGCAATGCCGCATAGGGAAAGAGTTGATAGTTTCAAGACCAAGCTTCTTGGAGTATCGAATCCTAGCAACTGGAAGGGATTTGGAGATGGTAAAGAGAAGATTACAATTGAGGATTCTGACTTTGTTCTTGTGGAAGGATCCAATGGTCAAGATGTTATTCTGTCTGAAGAATTAAAATCCAAACTTTGCAAACCTTGGGTTAACGCCTTGATTTTGAAGATCATGGGGAGATCTCATTCCCTGAATTTCATGATCCAGAAACTCACTCAGAAATGGTCGCTTGTGGGTCAATGGCAGCTTACTGATTTGGAAGATGGTTATTTTGTAGCTAGATTCCAGTTTGTTGCGGATCTTGAATATGTATTGACTGAAGGTCCATGGATGGTCACAAACCAGTACTTAGTTGTGCAACGGTGGAGACCTAACTTTGTTCCAGGAGAGGAACCTATTCGTGTGATGCCAGTTTGGCTTAGACTCTCAGGACTGCCTATGGAATGGGTAGATGCTGGTTTCCTTTGGAAGCTGGGAGGTATTCTGGGAAAAACCTGTAGAGTTGATCAAATTACCGAAGCTCAGTCAAGGGGCCGGTATGCAAGGCTCTGTATTGAGATTGATATATCCCAACCTTTGAGAAGCTATATGAAAGTTGATGGGAAGATTATAAGAATTGAGTACGAAAATCTTAGTATGGTTTGTTTTCTCTGTGGTAAGGTTGGGCATGTCCAAGGTAATTGTAAGGAGGGGGATATGGATCAGGGGACTTCTATTGAAAAGGTTGTGAAAAATGCTGAGTTGGTGGATCCGGCGACACCGTATGGTCCGTGGATGATGGTTTCATATGGAAGAAATGGCAAGTATGGGGCAGGTGGAAAAACGGGCTTCCGAGGTCCTCTAAATAACTCAGTTAAAGGGTCTACATATGGCAAAAATCTGGGTGGCAATACTGGAGAAACCCCCCTTAATAGGGAAGATTCTGATGGGAAGGTGAAGGATAGGACCGTGGGTAAGTCTTCTGCAAAGGTGCATTGTAGTAGCCGCCCTCCCGTGGAGGAAATGAGTGGTACTAGTAAGGCCACTGAGACTGGTATTAAGCAACGCCCAATTGTTAGCAAGCCTATCCCATCTAAACCAGTAGGGGGTAAGGGCTCCAGATTTGATGTGCTTTCTGAGCAGATGGTTGAGGAAAGTGATGCAATCATGGAGGGAAAAGTTTTGAAGGGTAAGGACCTTTTGACTACATCTGGTGAACCTGACACCCCATTGGCTGCGGGTAAGTCAGTCCTAAGGGACATCCCTAACAGGGGTAAAACTCCTCGAAGGGATCAAATGGCTCTCAAGGCAGGTACTAGTAAAATTAAGAAGGTCCATTTCCCTAAGAAGGGGTTGCTTAATTTTAGAAGTCCCCCTATTCTACTGCAAAAGGAAGTTGTCTTGAATCCTAACCCAGTGGATGACATGGAGGATGTATGTGAAGATTCAGAAGTTTTGCAGAGCTTACATAAAGATGTTCTTAACTCAGATATGGCAGATAATGAGAAGATGAGGGCTACCTCAGGTGATCCGCAGAATCTTATTAGTGAACTTTTTCCCAATATTGTTGACCTTAATGCTGATGTGGAATTTGTTGAAGTGGTCTCTAATCTCAAAGAGGCCATGGTAGTAGCCCAAGAATAGGGTCTGCAGGTGTGCTGTTCCTATCCTTTCTGATTGTGTTTGATATTTATTTATCTAGCTTTATCTTGATGTTGTGCGTGTGGAATGTTAGAGGAGCTGGTAAAAAGAGTCTTGTTAAAACTTTATCGGATTTTAGGAAGATTTACAGATTCGAAGTTCTTGCTGTGTTGGAACCTAGAATCAGTGGCCCCAGGGCTCTGTCGGTGGCCAATAAACTAGGTTTCTCTAGTAAATTTATTGTTGATACTGATGGTTTTTCGGGTGGGTTATGGCTGCTCTGGAATAGCCCATCTGTCTCGCTAGAGGTTGTGGCTAGCTCGCGACACACGATTACTTTTGTTGCTACTGAGTCTAAGAAGTGTTGGGTTACTACTGTTGTTTATGCCAATCCCAGCTGTGGTATTAGAAAGAATCTTTGGCAGTATCTCAATCTTATCAGGGGTTGCTTTGTAGGCCCTTGGGTTGTTCTAGGAGACTTCAATGAAATTACTCATCTTGCTGAAAAAAAAGGAGGTAGAGCTTGTTTTTCTGACACAGGTTTCAGAGGCTGGATCAATGCTAATTGCTTGGTTGACTTGGGATTTGTGGGACAAAAGTTTACTTGGATGACGAAGAGAGGTGTGAATGACGATATTTGGTGCAGGCTTGACCGTGCTGTGTGCTCCATTGACTGGAGGATGATGTTCCCTGAGGGATTTGTACGACACCTGCCTAGGATCAACTCGGATCATTGCCCTATTGTGCTTAACTTGTATAGTGCCCATATCCCCAACAATTCTCTTAAACCGTTTCGTTTTGAAGCTATGTGGTCTTCGCATGCTGAATATAGTGGGCTCGTTTCGAATTGTTGGACCAGGAATGTGGGAAGCTTATCTGAAAAATTGAATGCTCTTGCTGCCAATCTTAAAGACTGGAATCGAGACAGTTTTGGTTGTATCTTCAGGAGGAAGAGAGTTTTATTGGCTAGAATTCTTGGGATCCAGAAAAGCCTCAGCTTTAATTATAATTCTAGTCTTGTCTCCTTAGAGTACCATCTCTCTAGAGAGTACAATGACATAATTAATCAGGAGGAGATGTTTTGGCATCAGAAATCCAGAAACAATTGGCTTAGATGTGGGGATCGTAACACTAAGTTTTTCCACTTATCCACCATGATCAGAAGAAGGCGGAATAAGATTGAAGGTCTGCGGGATGTGAACGGGGATTGGGTTGATGATAAGTTTGGTCTGAAAAGGATTGCTTGTGATTATTTTATATCCCTTTTCTCCTATAAAAATGCTAGCTTTGATTATACCAGTCTCCCTGCTTTATTTCCTACTATTGATGACATTTCTAGGGAAAATATGTGCAGGGGTATTTCTGAGGAAGAGGTAAAGTCTAGTCTGTTTGACATTGGGGGCCTTAAAGCACCTGGGCCTGATGGGTTCCCAGCTGTTTTCTTCCAGAATCAATGGCCGCTCTGTAAGGTGGATTTGGTGAATATGGTGACAAACAGCTTCAGACTTGGGCATTTCCCTTTTGAGCTAAACCAGACTCTCATTGCTCTCATCCCTAAAATCCCTAGTCCCCTGGAGATGGCTAATTTTCGCCCTATTAGCCTTTGCAATACTGCGTACAAAGTCATCAGCAAGATCATTGTTAGCAGACTGAGGGGTGTTATGGCAGACTTGGTAGGTCCGAATCAGGTTGCTTTTATTCCTGGCAGACAAATCCAAGACAATATTGTGGTGGCTCAAGAGGTTCTTCATAAATTTCGTGTCTCTAAGAGTAAGAAAGGGTTCTTAGCTTGGAAGATTGACCTTGCGAAGGCTTATGACAAAATTCAGTGGGATTTTATTGAGAATGTGCTTTTAGAGGTGGGGTTGACCAAACATTTTGTTGATTTGATCATGTTCTGTGTCAGAAGCGTCAACTACCGTGTTGTTCTGAATGGGGAGATCTCTGATGTTTTTTCTCCGGGGTGTGGTATTAGGCAGGGGGACCCTATTTCCCCATACCTCTTTGTCCTATGTATGGAAAAGCTCTCTCACCTTATTGTGGATTGTGTGAATAAGGGGTCTTGGAAGCCGATTGCTGTCTCTAGGGGAGGACCTCTAATTTCTCACTTGTTCTTTGCTGATGATCTTATCCTCTTCGGTCATGCTACTTTCCAGCAAGCTGAGAGCATGAAGCTTTGTCTTGATAGATTCTGTGGTAGTTCAGGTCAGGAAGTGAGCTTCAGCAAATCTCGGGTGTTCTGTTTTAGTCTAGTGAGGGATGGAGACGCTAGGGCCCTTGCTAGTATATGTGGCTCCCCCATCACCAAGGACCTGGGAAAGTACTTGGGAGTCCCTCTCTTACATAGTAGAATCACTAAGCATACATATTGTGAGATCCTAGAGAAGACCCAGAAAAGACTTGCTTCTTGGAAGAGTGCCACCCTCTCTATGGCCGGTCGGGTTACCCTAATTAAAGCTGTCACTGCAGCTATTCCTGTTTACTCCATGCAAACTATTAAACTTCCTAATGATCTGTGTTGTAGGCTTGACAAAGTTAACAGGGATTTTTTATGGGGGCATACTGTGGATAAGAAGACTGTCCATCTGGTGAACTGGAGGACTGTATGCACTCCTAAGGGTAATGGTGGGCTTGGAATCAAGAGCACGAAATTGATGAACCAGTCCCTCTTGGCTAAGGCTGGGTGGAGGATCCTTCAAGGTGACAAAGGTGTCTGGAGCCAGCTTCTTACTTGTAAGTATTTGAATAATGCTAACTTGTTGACTCCTGGTGATAGTGATAAACCTGTTTGCTCGAACACTTGGAAGGGCATTAAATTTGGAGCTAAACTCCTATCCTCTGGCATTAATTGGAGGATAGGGAATGGTAATTCTGTTCACTTCTGGACGGATGTCTGGGCTTCAGATTGTGGCTCCCTTGCTAATCATGCTGCTGTGGTTCTAAATGACACTCTGTTGTCTGAGAAAGTTAAGGATTATGTGGTGGAAGCTGGCTGGAATCTGCGAAAACTAGCGACT
Organism: Xanthoceras sorbifolium; assembly: GCA_003430845.1. Lineage (NCBI taxonomy): Eukaryota > Viridiplantae > Streptophyta > Magnoliopsida > Sapindales > Sapindaceae > Xanthoceras > Xanthoceras sorbifolium. The sequence goes on from CM010619.1 coordinate 29,776,833, forward strand.
GTTCTGCCTTGGAACATCATTCATAAAATTACTAAAATCCATATTGGGAACATCCCTGATAAAATTATTTGGGGAGGGTGCTCGAAGGGTAATTTTTCGGTGAAGACTGCCTACAACCTTATGCTTGACTCCGATTCTCCTCCTTGGCAGTGGAATTTTATCTGGAAACTGAAACTTCCCCCCAAAGTCCTGACTTTCCTCTGGTCCCTTTTACACGGAAAGATCCTCACTAATGATCATCGCAGGGCTAGGTGTTTAACCACCGACTCCTCTTGTCCCAGATGCTTCTCAGGTCTGGAGTCCATTGATCATCTCTTGAGGGGCTGCAAATCTTCAGTGGGTATTTGGAACCAGGTTTGTACTGGTTTTTCTTCTTCTACAACATTCAGTGATAGTTTTATCTCTTGGATTTATGCTAATCTTAAGAATACTACCATCATTGTTGGTGATGCTCCTTGGTATATGGTGTTTGCTTTGACTGTATGGTATATTTGGAAGTGGCGGTGTTGTAAAGTCTTTGATACCAATTTTGTCATTCCTGTTAATTCTCACATTCCAATTTTTATGTATGTTAAGGAGTGGTGGAATTGTATGGGGACAGGAGGGAATTTTAAGGAGCCCTCTCTTAGGCTCATTTCATGGATTCCTCATGTGGAAGGATGTGTTAAGTTGAATGTGGATGGTAGTTTGAGGGCGAGTGATAGCTCCATCACTGCGGCTGGTGTCTTAAGAAACCATGATATCTGCTGGAAAGGGGGTTTTATTATCAAGATTGGTATGGGGAATATTTTGGAAGCTGAGTTGTGGGGCTTATATGAAGGGTTAAAATTTGCTTGGACTTCTGGGTTTAAGTCTATTGTGGTGGAGTCTGATTCCAGGGATGTTGTTAGCCTTGTTAATACAGGGCCTTGTTTAAATCACCCTTGTTTTAATTTAGCGGATGCTTGCTGCTCTTTGCTGAAAGCCAACTGGGCGTGTTCTATTGTGCATATTTTTAGAGAAGCTAATAGGCTGGCGGATGTTTTGGCTGGCATGGGTCATGATTTGGCCCTTGGTGTTCATACGTTGGAGACTATTCCCCCCCAAGCGGCTCTGATTTTTGAGGATGATCGCAGAAACCTAGCCATGGCTAGACTAGTCCCTGGCTAAGTCTCTGTTTTCTTTGTATCTTTTGTTTCTGCTGGGTTTTACCCTCTTTTGTACCAAAAAAAAAAAAGAGGAAAGAGGAAAGGGTGAGAAAAGAAAGAGAATAAATTGAGAGAGAGGAAGAAAGAGAATCTAACTCATTTCTTTTTTTTTTCCCCATTAATGAAGGGCAATTTTATCAGCTTATTTATTTTGATGCTATAAAAATCAAGTTATTTATCATCAGTCTATCTCGAAGTCACACCCCATTTAGTGTTGGTTGGTGCCATTCTCACTATTACTATGTTCTGTGTATAATATGGATTTAAACATTTTATTTTGTTTTTAAATTTTAGGGTTAATTTAATTTTAAAATTACAATGTAATGATACAAAAATCGAGTACAAAATTAAGTAAATTGAAATTCAACTATATAATATATTGTTTATTGAAAATCGCATTCGTATTATTTTGGCTTGGCCTTAGTATTTATGGATAGATAATTAATTTATTTAAATTTTACCTTATTGACTTGTTAAAGTTTAATTGAAGTAGTTGTCTCGACCATACTTGTATGATTTTATTTCAGTTGGTCCCGATAATCCTCTGATTCAAAAGGTGTCAGATTTAAAAAAAAAAAAAATTAATTGGAACGGACAATAAATTTTTGGTACTTTGTTGACTTATTAATATTTAGTTGGTATTTGAATCCCAAAGATTGAAATTGGTAAATTTGAAAAACAAAAATTTAGGAACTATACGAGCCAAAAAAAATAAAAATAGGTTAAAAATTATATTTTTAAATAAATTAAGGATCAAATTAATAATTACGTAAAGTATTAAATTGTAGTTTAAATAAAAGTACGATATCGTTGCAATATGTCTAATTATCAAGGTATTTTATAATAATTTGTTCACTTTATAATTAAAATCTTATATTTGGACAAGAAATAGAGGCTAGATAAATTTACCTTTATATGTATTCAAATACTGCATATATAAAAGAACACTCTGTTTGACAAATTAATATGAACCTTTTACTTAATTTTTTCACTCTTTTACTTTGTCGTGATCACAATGTTAGCTACATATTTTGTTGCTTAATTTAACATCTCTTGTTTCCTTTTGTGACTTAAATTTTTTTTTTTTTTTTGTGGTTATAAAATATGATCAAATTGTGAAAATGTAGCTTATCCAAAATTTTATTGCTTTCATTATTCGATAATCAAATTGGCTTAGAGTTAATAGTGCTTATATTTATTGAAAATGGAACATTGTTTGGTAGTCTTTTAGAATTCTTATGGTGTAAATTATGCTTATTATATTGTTTAATTTTTAATATCTTTTGGTGCTTCTTATGGCTTAAGTTTTTAGTTATTATCTATATAGGTCATAATGTAGTGAAAAAATATGTTCGATTATTTTAATAAAAAAAGATGATAGGTATTTTTTTTAATAAACATATTTATAAATATTTTGATTACGTCATTTATGATAATTAATCATGTAAAAGACTCATGAATTACGACATGGACCCACGAACATAAGCTTTTTTTTTTCCTCTAAAAGAAGAACCGTACAAAACACATCACTTGTTTCATCAATCAATTATGAGTGAATTATTTCATTTGACAAACGTAATGCGTGTGTGTGTCTCAACAAGTGAACTTATAAAGGGTCCCCATTTCGTCCTTTTATGTTCCTCCCACGAACCATTCTTGTCTTGTACAATTGCGTTTTCACAACAATCTTAGCTATGCCTACCTATGCCACCCCACATGGCCCTGGTGGGTGGGTGGATGTCCACGTCTAGTGACCACGATTCCCTTGCCTTTCATATTTTTCTAGTGATAAATTTCTTATTTATAAAAGAAAGTACTACTAATAAATTTTGACGAGATTTTTGTGCAATTTCGAAGAAAATGATGTAAACTTTATAATTTAAGATTATTATATCTAATTCCAAAAATACTACTTCTTTGACTGTATATATTATGTCAAGTGTCGCCTAACTCAAGAGTTTAAAATGAATCTCCAACCGCAACTTCTGAACAACCTCTAAATGATGAAAGCTTGAAAAAAATTGACACCGCAATTTTAGGGTTCATGTGTTTTCTTTGCCACCTGCCGAGCTAGTTTCATTCTTGGCAAAAAGGTGATGAGATCACAGGTGTATTCATCATTAAAGTGAACCTCGCTATGCTTGCATGCGTATAAGCATGTAGAAGGCGAAAAAGGTTTATACTTTATACATAGAAAAATTCATCTAATGCAAAAGTTAGTGTTCTCAAATGTTAAATTGTGAATCTTTTCTTTATTTTCTTTATAAATATTTCAACACTCTTCTTAAAAGTTTTGTTAATTTGGATCCTCTAGGCACAAGTTTTTTAAAAAATATTTATTCATGCAAAGACATCTAATTTGACCCCATCTAATATCTCAAAAATATAATGTAAACAATCAAAATTCAGTTCCTCATATAGTGAAAAAAAAAAATTAATCTGCTCACATTCACATGTAATGTAGATTTGCTAAACGAGCAGGCTAGCTATGAAAAAAATATGCAGTCCATAAACTTACCTGACCAGGAAATTTATGTGCCGATCCAGAAAAGTAATATAATCTTCTTTTTAAATGAGAGTAAATATATAATGTTCTAGAAGAAGTTTTGCGAACTTTTATGTACGACAAGTGAGAATATATTTTTACTTGAAATTCGACCATCACTTCAAGCACGGAATATGCAATATAACATGTAGGTCTCAAGAAATGGAAAACAATGTCACTGGAATTCACAGCCTTCTACATAAACAACTAACAACATAAACAGGGCATTATCTTTCTCTCTCTCTCCCCCTTTTTTTTTTTTTTTTTTTTTGAGGAACCAAACAAGGTGTTATCTCTATTTATAAAGGTTGCATTGCCACAGCGCAGAGCTTTTGCAAAGAGATGTCAATGTGCAGATAGATTATATATAACTCACAAGTCAGAAGCGCTACTGACTTGAAATAACAATAATTGAGATCAAAAGAAAACAATACTCCACACTAACCACCAACCTCAAAGGGCCACCATCCACCTGTGACGAGGTGAAGTTATCTGAAAAACAAAACCTCCGGAAATAGAAGAAACCAGCTCTACACACTGCTCATGAAAATCCCACTCTATATCAGTCAATGATCTTAATCAACACTGTAACCGTCCATGTCTTTCTCAGCACTCCCCTGGGTCAAATCAGTTACCAGAAGAAGATACTAAAACATTATATTCATTCAGATGACTCTGGAATTGAGCTAGTCGGTTCTGCAGTTCCAGAATTCCTGCAGCCTTCTGTGAGAGAATGGCATTTAACTTAGAGACATAAACATCTAGTTGATTTCCCGGTTGGTCAGCTTCAACTAGCAAATTCATTTCCTGCATAAATATGAACAATCATACAATGATACAAGTCAGGCCATTGCAGACAAACAGAAGGAGGCAAAACACAATTCTACTAACCTCCTTCACCATGTCCATTGTCTCCTCCACTTGTTTACGATGAGCAGACACAAGATCTTCCTCTTCCTGAAACAAAAACAAACAAATCTTACTATGCTGTTAAATGATAGATCAGAAAGGCAATTTTAGACATATAGGATGTAATCACCTTCAACAGGGCATTAAGATCATCATCTGCATAAGAGTTGTTTGCCTCAAAGTGTGGAAGATCCCCCCTCTTCTTCGGAGCATCAGTTTTCCGCCTATCCTGCAAAGTTGCCAGTTGTTGAGTCTCTAGCTTCTTATTATTCATCCATGATGTTTTATCTTGTTCATAGATCTCCTCAGAGTAAACATAATCATCTTCAGCCATGTCATATTGACCACCTCTCTGACCCTTGTAATAATCCGAATACACAGATGGAGCTAAATTTCCCTCTGCCCTTCCACTAGGAACACGATCCACAATCGAAGGTGGAGCCAAATTTCCCTCTGCCCTTCCACTGGGAACACGATCCACAATAGAAGGTGGAGATGTTTCTCTTTCAATTTTTTTGGCCCACCCGTACCTGTTCTTTTCATTGGGAACATCAGTTTTGTTATTCTCCGATGTTAATTTAGTCGGTAAAACTGAAGATACGGGGAATGCAGTTGAGTCTCTAAGGTTGGAAGATGAAGATAGTGGATCCCTTCTGGAGCTGTTTCCTTTTGACAAACTCTTCACCCTGGAATATTTCAAGAGAAGAGTAGTTACTCCATGCCTCCCCTCTTTCAAGTAAGGCAAAAAGGTCATTTACAGAACCATACCTGTCAGCATATCGCAGTGTGTTAAGGGTATGTTCGCATGAACCTGAGCTGGGTGAAATACATGATATCATAACAGTGCGTGAGTTACCAACAAATGAATCTCGGAGAACTTCAGTCAGTTTACTCCCTCTAAAAGGAATGTGACCCTGATCATTGTCGAGAGCTCTAATGCATTCTTTCAATGCGAGTAAGCTTTTATTAATTTCTGCACCTTCCATTCTGCAAATTCAAAATGGAACCAGTAATTCGTTGAACTCACATTATTCCTAAATGTTGGTATTCATGGCTCTCCCAAATTAAGCACAGAACAAAGCCAGTTCATCAAGTTCATGCACTTTTTGGCACGGATTATCTCTTAGGAGCACACATGGCGCCGTGCATTGAGTTGCTGCTATTGCTTTTAAGGACCATAAAACAAGATTGCTTTATTTTCCACGAAAACAAATAATTCAAATGTATAAACGTTACCTGGTCTGTTTATCATTATCAGTGGTATCTGCTCCTCGCTCACTTCCAGCAAGATCTATGAAAGACAACTTTCCTACAAGTCGAGCAGGCTTTGATTCAGTGCCATCAGCTGATCTCTTGATGGCAAGCTGAAGTATAGCATGTGATCGTGAGGACTCCTCATTTGCACCAGTGGTACCAGTACTTCTTGTTGCATTTCCCTTCTCAATCAACTCTCTGATAGTCTCAACATTTGACACACTGTATTCTTGCAAACCCACTATGCAGACCTGCTGTTTCCCATCCTCCCTCATGCAAAGTTTACTGCACAATTGGAATTCCATAAAAATGATTGCAATTTATTTTTTAGCCAACATAAAGCCCAAGCTGAAAAAACTTACTTGCGGTCATTCAGGAGATCAAAAACTTTTCCTCCATATATCTCAAAAAAGCTGACAAACAATTGGAAACCTTGGTTCCGATGCGTGTGGTGCATTAAGCTTAAAATATCATGGGATGCTTTTAGGGGTAGTGGTTGCATAGTATAAGTCTTTCCGCTCCCTAAAATTGTGAAAAAAGAAGAAGAAGAAAGTTGACAATGTTAAGAAAAGTCAACAGACTGAGAGAACATACAAAAAGAAGATATAAATATATTGTTATTAACTGCCTCTTTTAGAACGTTAGATAATCATTAAAAAGATTTAAACTTGTAAATAGTAGTATTAAGCTCTAACACCCTTATACGTGCAAGACCATTAGGCTTGTCACTGAATAAAACTCAAATACAAACACAAATTCAAATATGAAGAAATACAAATAATAATACAAAAACAATCATGGACAGAGACTTGAACGCAAGACCTCTTGATAAAACTATCTCTATGACCTTATTAGGTACTGCTAGCCCCAAGAGCTTAAACTTATGAATAAAGACCCAAACAATAATATTAAACTCTAACAAAAAGGAAGATACAGATGTAATGTAATCAGATAACATGTTGAAACAACATCATACTCAAGTGATGAGCATGTAAGTATTTGATCCCAATTTAAGTTACAATCTCATAAGGGGCGCAAATGTATTAGGACAAAACAAACATAATCATTCAGAAAAGATTCAAGAATAATGACTGATATATAAGTTGTGTAAGTTACAACTAACATGTACCCTTCACTAAGAGCAGCAGCAAAAAGAACATTATTAAAATTTACAACATATTGAGAGGTATTGTCCTGGACTTGCTTGTACAGAAGGAAAAAATTTGAAATAGAAAGAACTATGCATTAGACCCAATACTGTTTGAGGCTGCACAGATTGCAGAATAAAAAATACCTGATTAGTTTGAACAATTGCAAACTTTCAGCAAGGTTAACAGAGAAAAGGTTTGCCAACATTTCATTAGTTATCTGTCAGACGACTCTTCTTATGAGCTAAGATGCTACTTTGATTATCATACCACTATAGTTTGAGAGGATAGCAAATTTGATGGCTCCTTATAACTATCCCAATTTAAGTTACAATCTCATAAGGGGCACAAATGTATTAGGACAAAACAAACATAATCATTCAGAAAAGATTCAAGACTAATGACTGACATATAAGTTGTGTAAGTTACAACTAACATGTACCCTTCACTAAGAGCAGCAGCAAAAAGAACATTATTAAAATTTACAACATATTGAGAGGTATTGTCCTGGACTTGCTTGTACAGAAGGAAAAAATTTGAAATAGAAAGAACTATGCATGAGTCCCAATACTGTTTGAGGCTGCACAGATTGCAGAATAAAAAATACCTGATTAGTTTGAACAATTGCAAACTTTCAGCAAGGTTAACAGAGAAAAGGTTTGCCAACATTTCATTAGTTATCTGTCAGACGACTCTTCTTATGAGCTAAGATGCTACTTTGATTATCATACCACTATAGTTTGAGAGGATATCAAATTTGATGGCTCCTTATAACTATGCTAATGCAATTAGTGATATTTTTAACTTCCTAACAACCCCCTCTAAATAAACATGAATACATAGTTTATCAAATATAATAGTCTAGTCCACAGGGTTAAGTGGTTAACCCTTTTTATATCTTTTCGCTCGACTACACAATCATATCAATCAAATACTTCAAGTAAAGGTATACCTCAAACAGCACTATACACCGAACTATTGAGGCCTCCAAATGTCGGCGAAGTTGGTTCAATCAAGTAAAAGACAACAAAGGCATTAATCTTTTATATTGCAAGTGTTCAAAATATCTTTCATTTCTTTATTCTTTGCTTCAACCAGCTTAAAGTTGAATGAAAATTAAATCTTCTCATTGCCCAGAAATTTGAAATAAGAACGGTATGTTATTCAACCTATACTTTTAGAGTTTTAATTTCTTTTATCAAAACTTTAAAAAATTACAAGTAGTTTTAGCAAAAGTAAGAATTTGAATGTTTACATTATAGTTAAAGTTTTCAGACAGCACTATAAAAATTTTAGCAAGTTAAGAACGTGGGAACATTATCCTATGTTTGTGTAGCAGTAAGCATATCATAGCATCTAACATACATTCCCAAATAACTTGCCTGTTTGCCCATATGCGAAACAGGTTGCTTTTGTTCGATGGAAAATTAGTGGGACTACGGGTTCCACAGTCTCAGAGTACACCTACAACAGTAAGAAAAAAATTCAGCTCAATTATACTAGTAATGTTAGCAAGTCAAATCATGAACTCACCTCATCATTTGAAACGTCTTCATTCAGCACAGCATCAAAAACAAATTCATGTTTCTCGACATATTCGGTCAAGTCAACCTGCAGAGGACAATAATTTGGATATTGAGGAAAACAGCAACTAGATCACAAGTTCCTTATAACATATAGAGTTAGAGCCATGAGAGATTGTTAAGGAGAAGTGCTTTTAAAATCAGTCAGAAAAGAAAAATTAGACTGAAGATAGAATCCTATAAAATTCCTTCTACCAACATAGGCATTCAAAAATTTAATAACCTAAATTTCTAGGTTCTGATTCCAGTGTCATGAATCCATGAAACTTTGCTAACCATCGTCACACCCATGCTAGGGAGAACAGGAAATGCTAAAGCATCTATATGTTTTGGAGCCCGGTAATCAATTGTGCAGGTGAGCTTTTGTAAAAAGAAAATGTCCATCTGAACATTGAACAACCGCTATAAAAATGATCCACCAAGTTCTCACCTTCATTTTTGTTTCATGAACTGTGAGATAATTGGAATGTGGTTCTATGGTGATGATATCTTCCTCTTTCTTAGCCATTTCCTTTTTATTTAATGGTCTCTTGCGCACCTGCATTTGACATCATATCCTTTTTATTAATCAAACAGGGTAGTAAAACACAGCAGAAGCTTTCACACTTACTTATATTCTATATGTTTACAGAACTTCAAATTGAATACTTTCTTTCTTCCTTCAACGGGAAATTTAAAATTCAAATTGAATACTTTCTTTCTTCCTTCAACGGGAAATTTAAAATCCGCAGCCTACAACTAGCAGCAATCAATTGGCATCAGATTCACAGTTTTTTGAAGGAGCAAAAGTGACAGTATGCTACGCAGTTAAGATAAAGATTATAAGTTAAAAGGCATCAAAGAGACATACCACAACTTTGATCTTAGCAACATTGTTGGCTCTTTCTTTATCTACTGAGAAACTTTTAAGAAGGTTATTCTCTGGCACACCTCGGGATCGATTTGCAATTTTGCTGGTAGAGAAATATGATTCCGAGTCATCAAAACTTTTACTAGAAACTGGCTGATGGAGTGAGTATCCTTCATGTACTCTAGTAACTGGCATCTAGTCGTGCAACAGAAGAAAAAACATCAGTAGACCACAAAATATAAACTCCGGCAAGTCAAGGACTTTTCAAGTTAAAATATGCTAACCTTTAAAAAAAAAAAAACCAATTAGAGAAAAATACTATGTCTATTCTTTCATGCTTTAGTTGACATTGATGACTTGATGTGATCATCCACTTTTCAGGGTATGAACTTCTGGGACCAAATAATTCACCCAAAAAAAAAAAAAAAACAAATGTACTCAAAGGAAAGGCATTTTGATGCGTCACAATCAGTGATCGAACACTTGTAAGCTATCAAATTGAAAAAGCTCCATCAAGAAGAAAAAAAAAACAAACATTGATTCTTCTTTTTCATTTCAACACGAACTAGATTTATTTATTTATTTCAATTAGCATGATCCGAACAATAAATGCAGTTGAATAAACAAGAAAAACATATCATTTTACAGAAAAAAAGACATATCAAATCGGAATCTGAAAAATAGCACTGACCTCGGGTAAAAGTTCAGTATCAAAAGAATGCAGATCCAGCAATCCAGGGCTGAGCTCACTAGGTGACACGTAATCATCGGCATTCTTCCTGAGACTAGACGACCTCGAGCAGAGTGGCGGCGAGGATGGGTCCGGTGACTTCCTGCCCATTCTTCCTCCTCCGTATAACCCGAAGTCCTGAACTTTTAAATGAATCGCTCATCAGGATATAACTACCGAGTAAATATAAAAACATAAAAAGGTCAGAGATTGAAGGAACACCTGTGAAGAAGGAACATTTGACGACGATTGAAGCCATCTCGCACTGAAAGACGAGTCCAGGAAGTTATCAGAGTATTGACGCTGGTGGTGCGCCGTCGTATTAGATCTCGACATCTGCCTCCCCACTACGTTCATTTTCTCTCACTAGAATTCCCGATAAAAGTTGCGTTTCTCTCTCTACTTTTATCAGTTTCAACCTGTTTAAAAAGAAAACAAACTCTGCCGGCGGAGCAGTAGACAAAAAAGCTTCAAAACGGGAGATATTAAGTGAAACTGTAATGGAGATGGCTGTTGCTAATGATACTATTTTGAAACTTAATAGTTTCTCTTTAAACAAAAGACTAAAGAGTGCAAGTGAAATGATTTTGAAACTTTGAAAAGGAAGACCGGGGCAACTCTCGAGACTCGCGGAGTTCACTGTTTAATTTACCGACTGGCGCGTGTCTATCACCATCATTTTTAGAGGAAAGAACGCGTGGCGGACCCTACTTCTCTTTTGAACGAGTGAGGGGAATGGAATTGCATTGATTGTATGAAAGGTCACGGGCTTACGGCTTTCACCTGTTCGCACAGCGGAGTGCTCGACCACGCTCGATCACAGGAGCGTGTAGGCAAAGCGCTCTTGAAGCAGTATAGTAGTTATACGGAGTCAAAGACGTCTTGGGCATAGTTGTTGGTCCTCACGTCGGCTAGTGCGTGGCCCACTTTAGTGAATCGCGGATTAGTGTTACAATTATTCTGTCTGCGTTTTCTACCGTTGATATTTGGATAGGACCCATTTGTCAATTTATTTTAACTAGCACCTCGACCGGAGGACGGTCGAGTTTTTGGACGGTCCCTTAGGATGCTTTCATCAAAATTTGATTGGATAAGAATATAACTCATAGATTTCAAAAAAAAAAAAAAAAAAATTCATATAACTCATAAGATAATGTTGTGACTTGTGAGATAGGGTAGAACAAAGGGAGGGAAAATTGAATTTTGAATGGCATTTGAGTATCCTTATTCTTTATATCACATTATAATATGAATTGTAGTCCTCAAAAATCACTCGGGGACACGGGGCACTACAACCTGCAAAGACAGAACGCACGTGACCCGCAGGACGTCTGGGACACCGGGGTGGTGCAGGCCAAAGTCACTCCGACGGTCAAGTTAGCGAGTGCTAGTAAAAGTGTAATGTTTGTAAATGGAGATGAGTGAGAAATACTTCCTGCTATCTTCACAGTTGGGGTTTCTTTGATCAAAGGAGATGTAAGGTCGGAGGGTGATCGGAGAAGATGAGCAATGGCCGGAGGGTGTGGTTCTTTCTCAGTAATATCTGGATCTCAGTTTTTCGGCCGTCCTTTTTTATGAGGGATTATCTTCCTCTTTATAGGAGACTGATGCTTCTTCTTTTTGAGGGATCTCATCATTCTCTCTTCTCTGTCTTCCACCAAGAAAGCGTCTGGGTGCTCCTTTTGATTGGGCTGCCATCAAGTGTCATTATGACTTTGTAGGACCTGTTTCAAAGTAGATCACAATCTGGTTTCCCTCGGAGCGACGGAGATGCTATGTCGTACGACATGTAGGTTTCTTGTCAATCTGGACCACGATTGGGTGATGTAGCACGGTCGTACTACATAAGTGCTTCATGTCGTGCGACATAGTCTTCGGACTAGTACGCCGTCGTACTACATGAGTGCTTCATGTCGTACGACAAGATCTTCGAACTAGTACGTCGTCGTACTACATGAGTGCTTCATGTCGTACGACAAGATCTTCGAACTAGTACGTCTATATGATGGTACTTCATGTCGTGCGACTTGATCTTCATGCTGAGCCACCGTCGTACTACATGAGAGTGTAGTCCCACTTTTAGCTACGGGCTTTGTCTTTGGGCCATACTTTGGGCCAAACATATTTTGGCTACTACAGTTTGCCCCCAAACGCATTGGATTTAAAAAAGCCAAGGGGTTTGTGTCGTACGACATGTAGACATGGATATGTATGTGTGAATTCTAAGGCTGGTTCGACATTGTCGCACGACTCTGTCCTTCTGAGAGAGTGTATCAGTGTTGGTGAGTGGATGACAACGCGTAAGTTTTGCCATTTGTCGTGCGACAATGTCACTTAGAGAAGGAGCGTTTGGTCTTCAAATGATTCCTCGATATCCGTGCCGAAATAAATGCAGTTTTTATGGGCAGCGTGCATGCCTGGCTCATGATAGGTTATGGGAGTATGTGTCCAATGAGAAGCTGACATGTCAGCAATGCTTTCTTTTAATTGCCGCCCTTTCCTTTTCTTCTTCATTTTCAATTTTCTAGCTTTCTCTCTCATTTTCTTTCTCTCTCTGGGAACCAGTCGCCTGTGCAAGCTCCTCCGGTGTTTTTTGATCGTTTTTCGACATTTTCACGCGTATTCCGGCGAAGTAGTGATTATTTTGCTCCATTTGGTAAGTTTTTCTTGGCTCCCTCGTTCTTTTGATTTTTTATTTGTGTAAAATCTGGGTTTTTCTTATGTTCTTCGAATAGTCTTTAAGAAAAACTTTAAAAAAGTTTTTAAAGTTTGTTAGATCGAAAATCTAGAGTTAGGTTTAGGCACAAATTGTTTGTAGAGTCTAGGTCGCACGACAGTAGCCAAGACGTATAGGTCGCACGACCTTCTTAACAGTCTTGGGAGCTGATATCAGGTCGTGCCAAGTCTTTGATCTAGGTTATAATACTAACTATTGGCTACTGTCGTTCGACTTGTAGGTCTGATGTCGAGTCGAGGAGATGAAAGTCCTCCCAGTACCTCTGGGCGTGGATACGACGATCCAATAGATCTGTCGTACGACTCATGGGGAGAGTCAGAGGCAGCGAGTGCTGAAGTAACCATTGCTTCCTCGTCGTACGACACCGTGACAGTTTCTCTTGCTGGTACATCGCGAGTGACGGACGACGTAGCAATGGAAGTGCCTTTAGTCGAGCTGCCGGGCGACGCAGCAGGCCCGTGTCCAATGGGACCCAGTAGGCCGCTAGGGTTGCTTTTGAATAACCCGGCTAGCGTGTTGACTGAGGACGACGTCATGCGCCTTCGATTCACCTATGGTATTCCTGATGGTGTCGCGCTGAGGGCACCTTATGAGGAGGAGAGGCCAGACTGGGACGTCCCAGGATGGACCTGTTTGTACGAGTTCCCGTTCCAGCGGGTGGGATTCAGGCTGCCAGTAGTCGGACTACTGAGGAGGGTGCTAGATCACTTCGAGCTTGCCCCAGGGCAGCTGATGCCCAACAGCTGGAGGATCCTGCTGGCGCTGGATCTGTTGTGTACGAGAGAAGGGATAGTCTTCGAGCTCCCCGATCTTTTCTACTCGTATACCGTGCGGGAGCACGACACAGAGAAAGGGCGCTATAATTTAAACCTTCGACCTAACAGGACGCATTTGATCACGGAGCTAACCACAAATGATAGGTTGTGGAAGGACAGGTATTTCTTTGCGAGGGGCCTGCTTGTTGATTGGCCTCTCGGGGAAACCGTTGTCCGTGCGACTTGGTCTAAGGCTGGTGAGTCTTTATGTTAGTAGCGTCGTGCGACTGTCTTTGCAATTTTTTCTTACTAACTCCTTTTGTGTTTGTTTTGTAGTGAACACAGGAGCGCCTCAATCAGTAGTTGGGTTGACGTGTGTGACGCGTACGGAAAAGGTTCTGTCGTACGACGTCAAAGATAGGAGTTGGAGGAGTATACTATCGGAGGAGAACTTGCGGCCGAGTCATCTCTGGAAATTTAGCATTATAAACGAGCCAGGTACTCCCTACCCTGCCTTCAAAAATTTAGTGGAGTTTGTCAGGGTCAGGCATTGTGTCGAGCGACTGTACGGCACTCGATTCCTGACTCCCATTTTATACGTCGAGCGACGCTTTGCTGTTGATATTATGGCTGGAGAGATCGCTGCACCTGCTGCTGATGATGCAATGAAGAGGCTGAGGGAGAAGAGAAAGGGCAAGAAGAAATCTGAGTCGAGCGATCAAGCGGCCTCCACTCCTCCACCTCCTCCTTCTAGTCGTACCAAGACCTCCCAAGATGTTTCTTCTGCTGGGAGGAAAAGAAGAAGGGAGGATTCAGCATCTGGTGTCGACGCTTCGGTCGACCTAGTCTTCCCACAGGATGCCTCTGCATACTCCAATGTGGGGTCGATCCTTCCACAAGTCGAGCGGCTGCTGCTGCCTGAGGACAAGAGTCGCCTAAAGGAGATGGGTCTTTCCCAAGCTGCTGACTGGGGACTTGGTCATCTCTTCCAGGTATGGTCGTGCGACATATTCATTTGTATATTCTGTCTTAACTGTTTTATAATTTGTTTTGACTTGTATTTTTATTTTGTGTAGGCTCTTCAGTCGCACATCCACCTGAAGGAGGAGCTGGGCGTCGCCCTCAAGAAGGTGAGGGACCTGAAGGTGAGCAACCAGAGCTTGAAGGCTGACAATGAAATGCTGAAGGCTTCGAATGTAGAGGCCAAGAAGACTGCCCTTGAAGCCTCGAGTCGAGCGGTGGAGGCCACTTTGGAGTTGAACAGGCTCAAATCGAGCGTCGATAAACTGGAGGCTAAACTGAAGGCTAAGGAGGCTGATTATGACTCCCTGTATGACAAGGCAGAGGATAACGTCCTCAATGCAGTCATTAAGACTGGCGCGGATTTGATGAGGGAGTACAGGGACGGTCGCGCGACCGAGTGGAAGGTTGATAGCTGGATCGCCGACCACGAGGAACTGTCGCGCTATGATGAGGATGAAGCCGATGAGAAGCCTGGTGAAGAACCTGTTCCTCCTCCTCCAGAAGGTTCGGCCATCGTAGCCTTGGCTGCCCAGCCGACTGGAGAGCATGATGACCTTGCCCCATAAGGGGTTGTAAAAATTTGTTGAACGTATTTATTTATTTTTAGTTTTGCTTTAATGTATGCTCTGTTTAAACAACAATTTTTCTTAATATATGAAGTATGTTAATTTTTCCTTGATGTCGTATGCTTTTTATGATAGTAATTTCTTTTTCTGATTGCGTGATCTGTTGGAGATGGAAAATCCATGACCTTGAGTGCGGGTCATGTGACCGTGTGGAGATGGCGACCATGAATGCAGGTCGTGGTTCATGACCTTGAGTGCGGGTCATGTGACCGTGTGGAGATGGCGACCATGAATGCAGGTCGTGGTTCATGACCTTGAGTGCGGGTCATGTGACCGTGTGGAGATGGCGACCATGAATGCAGGTCGCGGTCCATGACCTTGAGTGCGGGTCATGTGACCGTGTGGAGATGGCGACCATGAATGCAGGTCGTGGTTCATGACCTTGAGTGCGGGTCATGTGACCGTGTGGAGATGACGACCATGAATGCAGGTCGCGGTCCATGACCTTGAGTGCGGGTCATGTGACCGTGTGGAGATGGCGACCATGAATGCAGGTCGTGATCTGTTGTTTGTGATATTGAATTGCCCCAGTTGGAGTGTGTAACTGCTCAGTTGCACACTGCAACTTGTGATGTAGTTTAAGATAGACTGTGCAATGCTGACCTGCGTAAAAAATATTGTAGAGTGATAAAATTCGAAATATATAGATATATATATATATATATATATATATATATTTCTAAAACTGATATTGTTTTAGATGGCACGCGTTCCAGCTGTTGCCGATCTCCATGCCATCTGTACATCGTAGTTTATAGGCTCCATTTCCAAATACATTGGTGATTTGATATGGTCCCTCCCACGTAGGACCGAATTTGCCTGCTCCTTTTTCCTTTGTGTTTTGGAAGACGCGGCGAAGAACCCAATCTCCAATATGGAATGACTTGAGACGAACACTTCTGTTATAATGGCGGGCGACTCGTTGTTGGTATACGACCAATCTGATTGCGGCCTTGTCGCGGCGCTCGTCGATTGTGTCGAGTTCACTCAGTAATTCTCTGTCGTTTGCTTCTTCTGTTGCGTGTCGTATCCTATAAGAAGGGTAGTCAGCTTCTGTTGCTATGACGGCTTCTGAGCCGTAAGATAGAGAGAATGGTGTTTCTCCTGTTGACGTCCTGACCGTCGTACGGTAAGACCATAGCACACCTGGTAGCTCATCGGCCCACTTCCCTTTGCATTGGTCGAGTCGCTTCTTGAGGGTGGACATGATTGTCTTGTTAGTGGATTCTGCTTGTCCGTTAGCTTGAGGGTATCTTGGGCTTGAATAGCTTAGTTTGATGCTCCACTTGTCGCAAAAGTCTTGGAAATCATATGAAATAAATTGTGAGCCATTGTCGGTGACTATTTCCTGTGGAACTCCGTAGCGGCATATGACATTCTTCCAAATGAAGCTTTTTACCTCGGCGTCTTTGATTCTTACATATGATTCGGCTTCGACCCATTTTGTGAAGTAGTTGGTTACGGCTAGCATGTAGACTTTTCCTCCGGTAGCGACGGGCAATTTCCCTACTATGTCCATGCCCCACTTCATGAAGGGCCATGGTGCTGAGATGGGGTGGAGTCTTTCCGGGTGTTGATGTGAAATGTGGGCGAAGCGCTAACAGGGGTCGCACCTTTTGACGAGGTCGTGCGACTCGGATCGCATGGTAGGCCAGTAATACCCGGCCGTGATTGCTTTATTGGCTAGGCTTCTCCCGGCCGAGTGATTTCCACATTGTCCCTCGTGTAAGTCCTTGAGTACTTGCTGAGCTTCGACTGGGTCGACACATTTGAGGTAGGGCCCGGAGTAGGATCGCTTGTAAAGTTGACCTTCTATTATAGAAAATCGGGCGGCTTTGATTTTAATTCTTCGAGCTTCTACCTTGTCAGATGGGAGGGTGTCGTCCCTCAAATAGTCGTGGATCGGGGTAATCCAAGTGGGCTTGTCCGAAATTGGTTTGATTTCCAGCTTTGTCGGCTTCCATACGGCTGGCCATTGGACGAACACCATTGGAATAGTTCGTTCAATTGTGGTAGCTAGTGCGGACCCAAGATTGGCCAGTGCGTCAGCATGCGCGTTATCGGATCTGGGTATTTGCTCGATGTCGAATGACTTGAATGAAGCTTGTAACTCTTTTACCAAGGTCAAGTAGGCCGACATTTTTAAATCCTTGGCTTGATAGGACCCTTGCAATTGTCTCACAATTAATTGGGAGTCACTGCGTACCTTGATTCGTTCGATGTGTAAGTCCTTTGCCAAGGTGAGCCCGGCTATGAGGGCTTCGTACTCGGCTTCGTTGTTGGTGGTCTTGAATCCACATCTGATGGACCTCTCGATGACGTGCTCCGTAGGGGAGGTAAGTACTATTCCCAGCCCGCTGCCTCTAGCGTTACTTGATCCATCAACTGCTAAACTCCACTCCTCCCTTGGCGTGTCGCGCGACATAGTGCAAAGTTCTTCCTCCGCTCGTTGTAGAATCCCTGGTGTGAAGTCTGCTATGAAATCCGCCAGTACTTGCGACTTGATCGCCGTGCGAGGTTGGTAGCTGATGTCGTACTCGCTCAACTCTACGGCCCATTTCACTAGACGGCCGGATAGTTCAGGTTTATGTAGGACACTCTTCAAGGGGAAGGCAGTGAGTACACTAATAGTGTGGCATTGGAAGTACGGCCGTAATTTCCTTGCGGCCGTGACTAGTGCGAGGGCTAATTTTTCGAGTTGGGCGTACCTTGTCTCTGCATCGAGTAGAGTCTTGCTGATGTAGTATACGGGGAGTTGTTTGTCATCCTCCTCCCTTATCAATACAGCGCTAATGGCCGTTTCGGATACAGTGAGGTAGAGCAGGAGGGTCTCGCCTTCCTTGGGTTTGGATAGTAGAGGCGGGCTTGCTAGATACCTTTTTATATTTTGGAAGGCGTCCTCGCTTGTTTGATTCCAATCAAATGACTTGCTCTTTCTTAGAGCATCGAAGAAAGGCTTACATTTTTCAGACGACTTTGAAATGAATCGGTTGAGGGCCGCGAGCCGTCCAGTTAGCTTTTGTACGTCTTTGATGCTTTTGGGGGACCTTAGATCCATGACGGACTGGAGTTGATCTGGGTTGGCCTCGACGCCTCTCTTGGTTACTAAATAGCCAAGGAACTTCCCCGAGGAAACGCCGAAGGAGCATTTGGTTGGATTAAGCTTCATCCCATACTCGTCGATGATGTCGAACGACTGCCGGAGGTGATCGAGGTGTTGGTCTGCTACTAATGACTTCACTAGCATGTCGTCGATATAGACCTCCATAGTCTGTCCAAGCATGGTTGCGAACATTTTGTTGACTAATCTTTGGTAGGTTGCCCCAGCGTTCTTGAGACCGAATGGCATTACTTTGTAGCAAAAAATGCCGCGCTCCGTGATGAAAGAAGTCTTCTCTTGGTCATCTGGATGCATAAGGATTTGGTTGTAACCGGAGAATGCATCCATGAAGCTCAATAGTTCGTGGCCTGCCGTAGCGTCTACCATCATGTCGATGTGTGGGAGAGGGAAGGAATCCTTTGGACAAGCTTTGTTGAGGTCTGTGAAGTCGATGCAAACTCGCCACTTCCCATTCTTTTTCTTCACTACCACTACGTTCGCGAGCCAGTCTGGGTAACTTACTTCTCTCACCGAGCCAATGTCGATTAGCTTTTGGATTTCTTCATTTATAACCTTGTTGCGCTCGGGCGCGAACTTCCTCCTTTTTTGCTTCACAGGTGGGTGATCCGGGTCGACTTGCAACTTATGCACTAGGACTTCTGGGCTAATTCCGATCATGTCTGCGTGCGACCATGCAAAGCTGTCGTGCCGCGCTGTCAAGAAGCTGAGTAGTCTTGCTCGGATTTTTTGTGGAAGGCGGGATCCGATACTAACTTTGTGGTCTGGAAAATCGGGATGTATGGATACTTCGTCGAGTTCTTCCATATCAGGTTCGTCTTTGTTGGTGGGGGTGCTCTCATTCTGTAATTGCTATAAGTCGGACGACCTGCTTTTAAGAGTGTTTTGGTAGCAGTCACGCGAGATCTTTTGCTGCCCTCGGATCTCGTGAACTCCCCATCTGGTAGGGAAACGGATGACCTGATGATATGTTGAGGGCACTGCCCTCATCTCATGAATCCATGGGCGACCCATGATTATGTTGTAGGACGACGGACAGTCCAGGATGAGGAAACGTGTGTTTAAGTTGACACCTTCCGCGTATACTGGAAGGGTGATTTCTCCCAGAGTATTCTTGTGTTCCCCACTAAATCCTACAAGGATTGTAGAGCGACGTATGATGTTACACTCGTCAATATGCATCTCTTTCAATGCGTCGAGGAAGAGTACATTTGTCGAGCTTCCATTGTCCACTAGGATCCGTCTGATCAAACAATTGGCCACCGTCAGTGAGATGACTAGTGCGTCGTGGTGGGGATTGAATAAATCCATGTGCTCATCGCTGCTGAAACTGATTGGGTAGTTACACGTGGGATCCGCTGTAACATCCCGGATTTCGGGTGATGAATTTTTGTTATATATGAAATATGTGAAAAATAAATTTTTACTATTTGAGGGGGTGTAAATGTAATTAAAAGTATGTTTATTTTATGATTTCCAGCGGACCGGATTGAATAGTGAAAAATGAATGAGAAATGAAAAATTGAAAAACTGAACCAGAGGGCATCGCGACCTGGTCACCGCGACCACAGGTCGCGACAGCTCGCTCGCGGTGAAAAACGCAAAATCTGGCAGTGAGTACCGCGACCAGTCACCGCGACCACAGGTCGCGATGGCTTGCTCGCGATGAAAATGGCAAAACCTGGCAGTGAGCAACGCGACCAGCCACCGCGACCACAGGTCGCGATGGACTGCTCGCGATGAAATTGTCAAAAACAGGCAGAGAGCAACGCGACCAGTCGCGCGACCAGGGCGCGCTCGCGAAGAAGGCGGTGCGCGCACTCCAGTGAGCACCGCGACCTGGTGCCGCGACCACAGGTCGCGACGGCGGTCGCGATGGCGAAAAAAATATAAAAAAAATAGAAGCTTCTCGCAGAAGCTAGAGAAAACAGAAACAGAAAAGAGAAGAGAGAGTGACCGAGAAAAAGAGAGAAGAAGAAGAAGAGAGAAGAAGAAGAAAGAAAAGAAAAGAAAAAGAGGAAGAAGAGGAAGAAGGAGAAAGGAAAGGGAAGGGAAAACGAAATCGTGGAACTGCGATTCTCGAACGAAAAGACGGTACCGAGGTAGGTGTACGTTTGTTTTCGAAATCGTTACGAAAATATTCGTTATTGTTTTGTTATCGTTTTCATTTTTCGTTTTTCGTTATTGTTTTCGGTTCGTTTTCAATTTTGTAGAGATTTCTCGCATTTGATTTTCGTATGAACACTGTTTATTGTCTTTATTGTTGAGTTTATGAAAAATCGATGTTGATATCTTTATTTTGGACTATTTTGGACTGATTTGTGATAGATTGTATTTCAATTTCGTTTTCGAACACTTTGATTGTTGTGATTTGAGAAAAATATTGCTCGCATGACTATTGTTCATGATTTGTACTATATTGTGATTATTGTGAAAATAGTTTATTGAAACGGCCCTAGGATACGTAGACATAGAAACGGATATAGGAGGTTGGTATACCAGCTGGGTTTTACTGAGCAGTACTGCGCCGTTATTATTGTGTGATTGTTGTTGCGGGGCAATCTCGGACAATCACACCGATTTAGTGATCGTTGTTGCGGGGCAATCTCGGACGATCACAATGATACTAGCGATTGTTGTTGCGGGGCAATCTCGGACAATCGCGATGATATTAGTGATTGTTGTTGCGGGGCAATCTCGGACAATCACGTGAACCCATATTCCAGTCCTAGAATGTTTAGTATTCTAGTGGCCAGAAATGAGTTGAATTGAAACTGAATTGAATGATTTAATGGATCGAATTCATACGTTGAATTTCAAGTGATTAAAATTGTTTAAATGCTTTGATTTTGACATTAATTGTTTTGGAACTTGATTTAGAAATGAAATTCATAGTGTGGTTTATTGTCTCTTTAAAGTATAATTATATTGTAATTTATTTAATTGAGTTTTAGTACACCCACTAAGCTTTATGCTTAGCGCGTTAGTTTGTTTCTAACGCGTAGGTACCAGGAATCCAGAGGAGGCTAGAGATTGAAGGAGGAGCAAGTTGCAGACCGAGTCACAGGATTGTACAGTTGGGTAGCTATACTTTTGTTATGTGTATATATTCTGAAAGCATGCATATACAGGGAATTTGTAAATATGTTTTGTAAAATGTTTTGTAATTAACTAGTTTATGATTTCTGTATTCTATTATCAAAATGATTGTAAATGTTTAAGTCTGATTTGTTATTATTTTATAAACTGATTGTGAAAGTCGCACTAAACGGCAGAGTGCGCAACTGATTGAAAGTGATAGAAGTGTTTGTGTGAAAAATGTGAATTTTTGAATTGATTTGTGTAAAAGCAGGTTTTTGGGAAGTCCGAAAAACAAACGGCACTCTGCCGAATTTTCGCTAAAAGTTAATTATTATTATGGGCTCACTTGAAAGGGATCTTTAAAATATTTTATGGGCTCACGGTGATTTTAAAATGAAAAATGAAGTTTTTAGAAAAAGTTGTGAAAGTCCGAGTAGCGCTTCCCGGGTCGGTCCGGCCGGGTCGGGTCGGGGGGTGCTACATCCGCCGTACGAGTTCGTTGGACGTTCGTACGACCGGCCTGTCGTGAGTGGCGCTTTGCCTCCGAGTAGGTTACTCCATTCACTTCAGACCCGCCAGAGATGACGTTCACAGTTCTCTCGTGTTTGGGAGGTTCTGGTGGTGGTATTGAAGCAATGTCGCGCGACCCCTCTTTATTCATAAAAGTTTGCTTACCTTTATCAGTCAGGAATTCTTTAAGGTGGCCTTTCTTGAGTAGTTTGGACACTTCCAATCGTAGCGCCACGCAATGCTCAGTTCGATGGCCGTGGTCTCCATGGAATTCGCACCATTTAGAGTTGTCTCTTTGATCCGGCGGGCTCATCATCTTGTCTGGCCAACGAACCGACCTACCCATTCCTTTCAGTATGGCAACTACCTTCGTTGGTCTGATGTTCAAGTTGTATTCTGGTGTTATGTTTTTTGGACGAACGAACGGCCTTGGTGGTCTGTCGTCGCGCCGGCGCTCGTAGATCATACGGCTGTCCCTTCGGGGTACGGCTGGATATGGCCCGCTGCGTCGGGTGTTGATTCGTTGTTCGACCATCCTCTCCAACTTATCCTCCTTGTAGTTCGCTCTATTAGGTTTATGGTTTACTTCGTCTTCTTCCCATTTTATCTGTGCCCATGTCTTGGCGAGGACGTCTTCCATGGTTTTACAAGGGTATTTGGTGAGCTCCTTGTACAGATCGGAATCATAGAGTAGACCCTTGCGGAAGGCTGATATGGCTGTCGCCTGGTTGCAATGAGGGATGGACACTTTTTCATGGTTGAAACGGCCAACAAAGTCACGTAGGCGTTCATTCCTCCTTTGGCTGACTGTGTAAAGGTCGTCGGATTGTTTTTCTAACTTCCGACTACTAGCGAACTGCTCTACGAAGGTGTCAGTGAGTTGAGCAAAAGAGTTGATGGAAACATTGGGAAGGTTGGTGTACCATTGTAGGGCAGGTCCTACGAGGCTTGAACCGAAACCTTTGCACATACATGCTTCCCTAAGGTCACGCGGGACGGCGGCTGTGAACATCCGTTGTCGATACTGCGCAATGTGGTCGTCGGGATCCGTCGTACCGTCGTATTGCTTCATACCTGGAAAGTTGAACTTCCTTGGCATCTCCACCAATGCTATTGTGTCGACGAAGGGAGAGTCGGCAAAACTATTGGCCGCACTTTTCTTTATAGGAGTGGGCATTCCCGGAATGCGTTGGATGAGTGCTTCCATCTCTGTGAACCTTCGTACCAAGTCTCGGTTGGCCAAGGTCGGCTCGGCGCTCACTCGGTTTGAGTCTGACGGCGCTGAATGCGAAGGGCCGGATGACGTTCCTTGTAGCGGGATGGTTGGTTGGGTTGAGCCGACGTTGCCATTGGGAGTGGATATAGGTGGCACTCCTTGTATTGCTCTTGCCACGTCGTCTGATCGATGTCCTCCCATCCTATTTGGTATATTCTCTGTCGTATGTCGTGCGACGATATGGGGTCCACTCGTAACTCGAATGTTGGGCTCTGAGCCCACGTGGGTTGGATCGAGGTCTCTAACGGTAGTACCATGTTCGTCCGGGCGGACTGGCGCGTAATAAGTAGCGTGAGTGGCTTGCTCAAATGGCACGGGTTGGGACGTCGAAGCGTCTCCAAACGGTCGTACAGCAGTGAGTGAACTGATCCTATTCTGCAATTCTTGGTTCTCTGCCAACACTCGTTGATTCTCTTGTTCGAGTGCTTGGAGCCTTTGGGTATTCTCTTGCATCTGGGATATGAGGAGTTGTACCCTAACCTCCATTGCGTCGTGATGAAAATCGTCAGATGACATAGTCGGGGTTGCCGCGTTCTACCTTTGCTTGCTTAGAGATTGTCGTGCCCCACGGTGGGCGCCAAATTGTAGTCCTCAAAAATCACTCGGGGACACGGGGCACTACAACCTGCAAAGACAGAACGCACGTGACCCGCAGAACGTCTGGGACACCGGGGTGGTGCCGGCCAAAGTCACTCCGACGGTCAAGTTAGCGAGTGCTAGTAAAAGTGTAATGTTTGTAAATGGAGATGAGTGAGAAATACTTCCTGCTATCTTCACAGTTGGGGTTTCTTTGATCAAAGGAGATGTAAGGTCGGAGGGTGATCGGAGAAGATGAGCAATGGCCGGAGGGTGTGGTTCTTTCTCAGTAATATCTGGATCTCAGTTTTTCGGCCGTCCTTTTTTATGAGGGATTATCTTCCTCTTTATAGGAGACTGATGCTTCTTCTTTTTGAGGGATCTCATCATTCTCTCTTCTCTGTCTTCCACCAAGAAAGCGTCTGGGTGCTCCTTTTGATTGGGCTGCCATCAAGTGTCATTATGACTTTGTAGGACCTGTTTCAAAGTAGATCACAATCTGGTTTCCCTCGGAGCGACGGAGATGCTATGTCGTACGACATGTAGGTTTCTTGTCAATCTGGACCACGATTGGGTGATGTAGCACGGTCGTACTACATAAGTGCTTCATGTCGTACGACATAGTCTTCGGACTAGTACGTCGTCGTACTACATGAGTGCTTCATGTCGTACGACAAGATCTTCGAACTAGTACGTCGTCGTACTACATGAGTGCTTCATGTCGTACGACAAGATCTTCGAACTAGTACGTCTATATGATGGTACTTCATGTCGTGCGACTTGATCTTCATGCTGAGCCACCGTCGTACTACATGAGAGTGTAGTCCCACTTTTAGCTACGGGCTTTGTCTTTGGGCCATACTTTGGGCCAGACATATTTTGGCTACTACATGAATAATGTTACATTTTTCGAAAGTTTATTCAAAATATTATTTGAGTAATAAATTTAAATAAAATTTTAGATAACATTACTGTTATATTATATACTTGTTTCATTACACCCTCTAATGTCAAGTTGTTAACTGTATGTGAAATTGTTTATATCTCAAAATTACACTATAAATTTTTGTGAACCTACTCTTAAAAATTCATATATATTAAATTGATGTGTATAATATTTTAGACTATTTTTTTACTATGAAATTTCTAAAAACTCTCTTTAAATTTGATCGTTTTTAAAAATAACCATATAGTTTTAAATTTAGACGAAAATCTCTCATTATGGTTTCTTATTACACAATGAGATGATTTTTTTAAACTGACTTTTGAAAATAAAAATTGACATGAACTGATTATTTTTTAAAAATTAGTCAAAACCTATGGGAAATGTATAAATCTCCCGTGAAAAAAATATTTTATTTTTTAGTTTTCTACTGGAAAAAGATTAAATGAATTTTACCACAAAGCCTTAAGTTTAATATGTCTATTGAATTCTTAAAAAGATAAATTGTAATGGAGTACCCTGACGTTTGGCTATGCTGCAATGAAATTATGAGTTTATTCTTAATTACATATTAGTACTCTACTGTTAGTTGACTCAGTAAAAAATAAAGTTTTGACAAAAAATTTTACCTGAAATGATAAAAATACATCTGATTAAAAAATAAAAATAATATTAATTTTTAAAATTAAAAAAATAATTTAAATAGATCCGTCCATTTAAAAAAATTAATTTTCTTTTTAATTTTTTAATTTTAATAATTAAATTTTTTTTAACTAGAGGTATTTTTATCATTTTATATAAAAATTATGGTCGAACTTTTATTTTTAACTAAGTCAACTAACGGTAGGGTACTAATGTATAATTAAAATTAAACTCACGATTTTATTGTAATATAATATTTAAAAAAATTAATTTTTTAAAATTTTTAAATTTTAATAATTAATATTATTTATTTAACTAGGAATATTTTTATCATTTTGTATAAAAATTATAATCAAACTTTTACATTTTACTGAGTCAACTAACAATAAAATACTAATATATAATTAAAACTAAATCTATAATTTTACTATAATATAATTAAATATTAGAATAGTCCGTTGCAATTCGTTTAAGAAAACTTGATAATTTGATAATATAACTTCGTTTTTTTTAAAGCAGTTGGATACGCATGTTTACTGTTCCCAAGTAGGGAGAAAAGAAAAAAAACTAGATGGTTTTGTCAACGTACATAAGAATTGTCCAACTATTTAACAATCAAGTTGAGATGGCCGAGTTGGTCTAAGGCGCCAGATTAAGGTTCTGGTCCGAAAGGGCGTGGGTTCAAATCCCACTCTCAACATGAAATTTGTTTTTTTTATTCCGACTGAGTTGACTCATTCTGAGTTTAGACAAAAATCAGAGTTTTGAATCTTTTGATCGTCCGCGCGTACGCGCCCTTTAAACCCAAAAGTTTTTGCAACGAAATCAAAATTGCAAAAATGGCCCAAGCCGCGAGGCTAAATCTGAGAATGCAGAAGGAACTGAAACTGCTTCTCACCGACCCACCTCACGGCGCGTCGTTTCCACTCCTTTCCGACGACTCCGATATATCTTCCTTGTCCACAATACATGCCCGTAAGTTCCATTGACTTTTATCTTCCAAAAAAATACTTGTAAATGTTTAGTAATGATTTCATCACCATGTCCATTTTATTTACCTGGATATTGCAGATATCGAAGGTCCGGAAGGAACTGTATATGCTAAAGGGATTTTCAACATCAATATTCAAATACCTGAAAGGTCTTGTTAACAGTTAACCTATGTCATGATTTTTTATTTTTTTCGTTTTTGAAACTCGATGTTGAGGGTTTGGTTTTTAATTTTCAATTTAATTGGGTTATAGGTACCCATTTCAGCCTCCAAGCGTCACCTTTGCCACCCCAATTTACCATCCTAATATTGACAATGGAGGCCGAATTTGCCTGGATATTCTCAATCTTCCCCCAAAGGTGATTCCATTGTCGTTAATTAATTTTTTTTTTTTTGTCCAAATGTATTTCTTATTTCAATCCATTAATAATGTTTATAGGTCAGGGTGCAAAGTTATACAACAGAAATCTGAGTTATTGATCAGTTTTTCTATGTTTTGTGATTGTTCAAGTGTTGTGCTTTATTAAGCTTTTTTGTTGATTATTATCTCATGATTCCTCTTTAGCTTGTTTTCAGCAGGCTTGCGAATAATGTCACAGACATGCATGGAAGTATAAGAAATCAAAATAGATTGAGATCAATTAAAATTGGTATTATTTGTAAAGTCTCGCATTTATGTTGAAACTCCTTTTGCTGCCTTGGCTGCATTATTTGAAGATCATCATCTTCAAAAAGTCAGTGACTTCAAGTTGACTGGAATTCAAAAACTGTGATTCCATGCTACCATGGTAGTGTTATAGCAAAATCTTTATTGTTTTGGAAAAATAATTAGATCTCTCCTTTGGAAGCTCCCCTTTCCGTAATGTTTTGTTGATTTGGCATGGAAGTCTGACTTTGTATATTTAGTATGATTTAGTAGATTTCCTTCAGATGGGAGGTGAAGTTGGAGTTTTAGGTCTAGGTTCTCCTTTCAAAATGAACTCAATACACATTTTATTCCTAGGTTGGGAATAACCGTTTTTCCATTATAAACTAGCAATTAAGGGATAAAAGCCAGGTCTTTCGATGATACGTAACACTGAAGTTTGTGATCTTTATTTGATATTTTGAAATTGCGTGGTTTTCCCAGGCATGTTTTCTCTTTATTCATTCGGTTTAAAATTGTTAATTTTTTTTTTCATAAATCTAATTTCTAACAAAGCTCAGGTTGTGATCCAAGCAGGGGGCTTGGCAACCATCATTGAACATTTCAACTGTGCTTACTAGCATAGGATTATTACTGACAGAACCAAATCCTGATGATGGTCTAATGTGTGAAGCAGTAAGTATTATATCTCACAGATTAATTGAGCACCAATTGTGATCTGTTAATAAAGAGGTTTATCTAATGCTGGATGTGTTGAGTGGATGTTCAGAGCAGAGAGTACAAATATAACAGACAAACTTTTGACCAAAAAGCCCGATTGATGACTCAGAAGTATGCTAAGGGAGGAGCTGGTGGGAATGGTTGCAGCACTCAAGACGTTCAAATTAACTTGAATCCAAGCATGGTTTGTCAACATATAATTTGTCTAGTGTAATTTTCTTGAGATATGATTCTTTTTTGATTTGGTAATTTCTTGCTGCCGACACAGTTCAGAGGATCAGAGAAGACCAGACTTGAATCCAATTCAAGTCAAAAGAAGCCACGTGATATCAGCCGGAAGTTGTCACTGGAGTCTTCAAGCTCTAGCCAAAATAGGGATGGTGATCGGGAGGTGAATCAAGTACACAGTGACCAACTATTTCTCTCTGACCAGATGGAAGCTAAAGGAAAAAGAAAGGAGGTAAACATTATTCCTGATGAATGCAACTTGAGTCACGATAAACTACATGGAAGCAGGCGGAAGCTATCATTGGAATCCTCTTTTCAATTTCAGAAGAGAGACGGGCATGACAAAAAGAATCTAGTGCCAAATCACTCTTCCCTTTCTACCCCCCAAACTGCTTCCATGGCTTCTTCAGGGTCATCTGTGCTTCCGCCTCACAAATGTAGTCAGCAAAACCTTCATTGTCCTCAAGCAAGCAAACTGGTGACTGGCAGCACAAACACGATTAGGAAGCAGTCATGTCAGTTTGGTGAGAAACGGTCATTGGAATCTTTTGATTCATTTCAAATAAAGGATAGGAAGAGAATGCTTACTCAATCTCATGTATTGCCATCAAAGCCCCTTTCAAGTGCATCACATGGGGCCTCCTCAATTACCCCATCTGAACTACAGCCTTGTAAGGATTTTATTGATACTGGTAGAATGGGAAATTGCTCCACTGATGCAGAATGCAAGAAGATATCCTTAGCTGGCAAGAAGCTTTCCCTTGGATATAAAGGCTCAACACAGATTCAGAAAACGGAGAATAAGGAGGATGTAGCACCGGTTTCACCAGTTGACATACTATCACTTTCAAGCCCTCAAAGCTCTTCTATAAAGAGAGGAATTGGGCGAAAACTGTCTCTTGGTCCTCTGACCCAGTTGCAAGGGAGCAATGAGAACAACAGCCAGTTGTTTGTGCACTCTGAGAACCTCTCTGCAGCCTCATCTATGACCTTGACCGCGCAACAACATTATAGATGTAAAGAAAAGAAGCAGCCTAATCAAGAACAGGATGCAAAAGTCGGTGGGAAGAGTGAGGTGCAAAGAGTAGAAGATTCACCAATATCTGAGGCAGTAATTGTGTTAGATAGTGAAGATAGTGAGGATGAGAAAGATGGAGCTTTGAGGTCCAAGCTGTTGGCACGGAAGCGCATGGGGAAGTGGAGAGCTAAAGCTTAAAAAATGGCAACGGTTTCTGGTTGAATTACTTGATGGATGGTGCACTTGTTCTTTAACAAGCTTCACTCGTGCACTTGTTCTTTAAGGTCCCTGTTGAATGATAAATGTTAACATATGAAATGTCTTATGCCTTTAACATGTCTTGATGTGAAGTTTATTTCTGGACTTGGATAAATATGCATTTGGTTATCATTTGGTTACATATTGATGGTTGGTGCTGATGCTAATTGTTATGGGTATAATCTTTTAAGGAAATGCCACCTCACAGCCAATCACCAAGAAAAGGACAGAGGAAGACCTGTCTCTAATATCCCTCAAAATTGCACCGTTTAGCTTTAGAGGTCGCAAGAACGCTTTGGCTTATCGCGAGAACTATTCCTACGACCATGATATCTTCCCGAAGAAGCCTCGAACACGCCAAACCTGAACCTGGACACTGCAGCGCGCCAGTCTGACACCTGCCACGGACACAGTTGATGTTAGAAACCTGTCATTGAGGGCAGCAGACGAATTAAATGCCCGGGCAGCACGGATTACCGTTCTTTTCACCAATTTTGCCACTATTAGGCAATTTTCTGCAGGAGGTTAGGAATTATATGTTTAAGGAAACAATCTCCTGACCCCCTCCTGAAAGGAAACCTGAACATTCCCAACAAAGGGGAGAAGGACCAGGATATAAATGGAGGACCTAAGCAATGGAGAAGGTAAACAATTAATTATCATTAAAACTCTAAAAGAACTAAATATATTTTCCCTCTCGTTGAAAGAGATAACTGACTTGATCGTCGGAGATTGATCGTCGGTCCACATTCGGCATCTTTCACGATTCTTTCTTTCTTGACAGGGAGCAGATTACAGAGATTCATTCCGAGAAGCTTACGTGTTCTGCGAGAACCTTTTTAATAAGATTATCTCAGATAATCTCATTCAAATCACCTGACAAAGCTAGTAAACCACTTACTTGGCTTCGTTGACTGTAGAATCCATTTTTTACTGTCAACACTAATAATAATAGAAGTGGCATTAAAAAATTAAATAAATAAATAAATATCGATAATATTATGCCTCCCATACTTCTATAATTTTGGAGGTACCAATATACAAAATTTGGGATAACAAATATCCTCCAAAATCTTTAAGGATATATCAATTATTATTGAGATATATTAGTAATATTGTGGATATATTTGGGAATTGGGATATATTTGGTAATATTTTTATTTTATTTAATTTTAAATAATTTATATGTTATTTTTTAAGAGTCACTATATTAATTTAAAAGCGCCTATAAATAAGTTCCTTCAAACGGACCCAATATTAGGGTAGAAGAAAAAAATTGAAAAGGGTTCGTCCTACTCCCCCTCCAAATGGAGGGTTAATAATAATGATGATAGTAGAAAAAAGATGGGAGTGTTTAGAGCATTTTGTTGCATATTCTTTAAAGGGGAGAAGTAAATGTAAGTACCCTGGAATTACGTATGCCTGTGATTCCTACTCTAATGGGACTTAATGGTCGTCGGGCTTCAAAGTCAACATCGGCCGTCCAAGCTCATCGAGTGATGGTTGGGCTTTGACTCGGATTCACTGTAGCTGTCGGTGGCGGTTACACAGTCCTCTCTCTCTATGTTCAAAATTTTCAGTTTGATGTGTTTTCTCTTTCCTTAGTCAATTAAAAAGAAACACAATTGTGTGGGTAAATCCCTTCTGTTATCCAGAGTAGTTGTCCGAACCGTTGGTCTCGATAGTTATCATCTCCCGTTGTTGGGAGTAGTTGTCCGGACCGTGTTTGTATAATTTAATCTTAGTTAATTCCGGTAATCCTCTGACCCGTAAAGGTATCAGATTTCAAAAAAATAAAATAAAGAGAAGATAGTGGAGGGGTAATTTTGT
This sequence comes from Xanthoceras sorbifolium, assembly GCA_003430845.1. NCBI lineage: Eukaryota > Viridiplantae > Streptophyta > Magnoliopsida > Sapindales > Sapindaceae > Xanthoceras > Xanthoceras sorbifolium. Next base: position 29,808,017 of record CM010619.1, read on the forward strand.
CCAAAACACCATAATGTTGCTATTTCAACTCAAAATATTAAGCAAGTGCCATTTAAAAAAATAGCTCATTGTTGTTGTTATAATAATATTATATTTTTCTATTTTAATATTACATAATTTATTTTCAAATTTATAATTGTTGTTTTGATTATTATTATTATTATTATTATCCTTGAATTTCTAATATTTTCTATGAATTGGAATTTTATTTTCTATTTAATTTAGAAGTTATTATTATTAAAATATTATTTATTAATTATTATTACATTCATTTTCATTCAATTATGTTTCAAATCATATTATTATTTCTAGTTTTTTATTTCAAATTTATAATATTATATTATATTTAATTTTGCACTTTTATTTCCTTACTAAAATTGTTAATATTGAATTTGAATATTTATTTAATTTCAAATTTTGATTAGTAGAATACAAACTCCGTGATACAAAGGCATCCTCAAAACAAAAAATACCAAACTTTTGATATATTAACAATTTTAGTTCCTTACTACAGATAAACTTTTACATATCCCACCTTATATTCCAACTAGTAAAATATCAATTAATAAATAGATTAATAATTAATATTATTTTAACTCACTTACTATTATAAATTCATTCACTAATTAACATCTACTTAAGCATAAAATGTCTAGCATTACTTGATAACAAACATAGCGTAAAAGGCAGAAAACTTAACAAATAGGGCTGGAGTATAAATAACTTATCAAAATGTGGCCCAAGGCAGCAAAGCAATTGCCGAATTTGCCTATCCCGGCTCTGTTCAGAAGCAATAAATAATATAAGGTAATTAGCAAAACAAAAAATAAAAGAAGATAGCAAATTAAATTAAAGCCCACTTTAATAATAGGATAATAGCCAGTTTCATACTCCCCCCACACAGACTAAAGATGACTTCACACACTTCAACAATGACAACGTAGCGAGAAGAAAAGACACCAAGACAAACAACAGAAACTAGTTTATTCGAAACCCTGGTAATTTCTAGACACGTCGACAATACTAGCAAACACAGACCAAGCACCATGAGCTTTATGTGGCCATAATAGCAAAGACCATAATATACTTGTGACTAAAAGGCAGCAGAAATAGCAAGGAAAAATACACAGATAATGGGGTTGAGAATCATTCCTCCTCAGTCTCAGATTCAGCATTCTGTAGCCACTCGATAACTGGCTTGGCATTCTTCAAAACCTGTGAGTTTTTATTACCACCATCAAGGCCCTTCTTGTACCACTCTAGTATGAACTCCTCTTCCAACACATCATTGTCATACAGTGATTTCAAAACCAATGCTACATCCTTCACCACGTCAGGATTAGACTTCCCACAAAAAGACTCTATGGAATGCAGCAGAGCCGTCTGCGTTCCCTCCTCTTGAGTTGCTGCAGCCAGGTACTTCTTCTTCTTGGAGACCTCTTTTGCAAACCCCTTCTCAACACCATCAAAAAGAGCAGCAAACAAGGCATCCATTACTTCTTGGGGAGTTCCAGAGTGTGTACTAAGGAAGGATTTCAGTTGGCTTGCAGAGGATCCCTTCTTGAGGAATTCTTTCATGTCATCAACAAGCTTTTGATGGCTATTAATAACATGAGATCCGTTCTCATGTCCCTTTCTATCACGCTCTGGAGACTTCTTCACTGACTTTTTCTTCTCTTCAGTAGTGGAAAGCATTACCATATCAGCAGTGGCAGCACTCAACTGCTCTTGGATACGCTGCTTAGCCGCCTCCAATGAGGTATCTGTCTGCCACTGGACATCATTATCCTCATCATCCGTGACTGCTTGCTCATTCTCATCAGCTTGGCTACATGCTGGGGAGTGATCCTCATCAGAGGCATGCGCTTTTTTCTTGATTGATGCACCTTTGGAAGCAGCATCCTTTGAATTAGTAGAAGAGCCCTTCTTCTTTCCTGCTTCTTTTTTAAGCTTCTTCAGCTCTTCATCAGCAGCCTCACCCTCCTTAAGCCTTTCCTTCTCAGCCCTCCTCATTGCCTTCTTGTCCTTCGATGATTTCTTCTGCTCGGGGGGGTTCTTGAGGATAAATGTTGTAAGCTTGTCCCTCATATCCACGTCTGATATAAACCCACATGCGGCACATTTCAGGGTGACCATCTGTGTCTTAGTTATGATAACCTCAGTTTCCGGGTTGCCACATCCATAGCACTGCACATATTTCTTGATGAAGTTCTCAAGAAGTCCGGCAAGCTTGGCAGTGTCATGGGCCCCATTCACAAGTGAAATTCCAGTCTTCTCGTCAAACTTAGACTGGGCCCCAAGTTCATTTCCAAAATACTTTGTGGTGTAAGATGCAGGCCTGGCCAAGGCCTTTGCAATCTCAACCATGTTAACCACATTAGTCTTGATGCCATTCCCTCTTCCTTCAATCTTGGTTATCATTCTTGGCATCTTATACCTATAAAAGGCATCATCACTGTTGGCGGCACCAATATTTTGCAAAGCCATCTTGCTTGAACTGTGAAGGGCGGCAAATCAAGCTAATCAGAAGGGACAAAAGTAACAAGCAGTATCCTTCAGAAATCCTCCTTTACCAGACAAAGGTCGCATAAACTGGCAACCAGAACAGTGTGCGTTATATGCTTCAGATAACCCAATATGCATGCAGCCAAATCTGTGAGAAGAATGTCTGCTCTTTTTCCTAGACGTAGGACAATACTCTCCAAGCAATCCAATTGATGACAAAAAGAGAGAGGCCCGTTCAGACATAAAAGAAGTTTCAAACTTAACACACTCCACTTTGGCAAACTACAACCCAGCAGATTAAACTGCCAACTTCCTGAAAGCAAATAACAAAGTTATACAAGATTAAATTTTATTTGAGTACTAGATAGTTGGGACTCATAACTACAAGTGCCCAAATCATATAAAACACGTATCAACCAAAACCCAAACATCAGAAGCTTAAACAATATTCAATTACATATTGATTATTAAGGGCTACAAGTATTTCTGGAGCAAGTGGATATTGTTAAATATTCTGATGTTTGGGTTTTGGTTGATATTGTTTTACATTTTTTAAGAAAAATGTTTTAAAAAGTACAACAATAATTACAGATGGATAGGACAAAAACATAAATATATTGCCCTAAACTCGTAAAGATACCATAAGCGTGAACCTCTCGACATATTCTCACAACATCCCCACCCCACTGCACACGATTCAGACTATCCTACTGCTTTTCTTTTATCATCTTTGAAGGTATAATCTCTATATTTCCCATTCTTGTTCTTTTTTTGTTTTTTATTTTTGTTGAACAATTTGGCTTTTATATGTTTGAATCGCTTTTGTCAATTTGTTGTGTTTATGTTTAATCGGAGAGGTAATATTTTGTTGCATATGTGAATCTGCTGCATATGATTTGGAACGATTTAGATCTATAATTTTTTAGTCATGCTTTTCCTTTTAATTTTATGTACTGTAGAATCTTGATTGCTTTAATCAAACATATCTCCCACGAAACACAATCCCATACTATCATTCAGACAAAAGAATATGCTACATAATTTTTTTTTAAAAAAAAGAAAAAAAAAGAAATCAGATCTTGAAGATAAGTACTAGACTAGATTAGCAATAAAACACAAAAATAAGACCAAATTTGATAAAAACGGAAACCTAAATCTAGTCTACGGATGCAGATCTATCAAAGGTAATTGATAAAAAAGAAAACCACAAATAATATACACAAGTAATAAATCCTTTTTGTTTTGTTTTATGATCTAAAGTTCTAATACTTTATAAGCTTAATGTCTTCAGTATATTATTTGGTTCAACAAGGTTTAAAACAAAGTTTTTATTTTAATTACAAAAAATTAGAAAGAAAAAAAAAGTCAAAAAAACTTACCAATACCTTTGGACGAGGCTCAGACCGAGCGGCGATGGCGGAGAAGAGAAAACGACCGTCGCGGCCAAGCAAGCACGAGAAACCAGATGCAAGCGTCGCGACGGAAGGTGGTGGCTGGCTGCTTTTTGAGAGAGAGAGATGGAGTTGGATTGGGAAGCGTGGTGCGGCGCTAGAGAGAAGGTGAGAGTCAGAGAAGAGAGATGCAATAATGAAATTGGTTAGGTTTTTATATATACATATATATACTCTCTCCAGAACCGACCAGAACATGGGTGTTCAGATCGGATCGGGTCGGTTCCCGTTTTCCTGCCCTATCACACCGTTCGTTTGAAGTGGGCCAAAAAAGACTTTATCCCCAGATCTGAAAAAAAGGCCCGGCCCACATTAAAAACGGATATAACATAAAGTCTCTTTGTCGTTAAGTGATGAGAGGCGGTTGAAGTAACGATGGCATCGTTTGGCTGCCTATCAACAGCTTCCACATCGAAAACCCTAGCAACCTCTCCTTGTGCCGGGAACAGGCCGTCGTCTTCTGCTTCAATGAGTCTCAGTTCTAGCTGCTCTCTCCTCTCCACGCCGATGTTCGGCTTCAATCGTTTAATTTTAAATAATCGGAGGCCACGGAAGCAGGTGGTGCGTATGGCACCTGACGAGGAGAAATTGACGCGCCGCAATCCTCTGGATTTTCCCATAGTAAGTTTAATTAGCTTAATTCTTTTTCTTTTTTTTTTATTAACCTTTAGCTTGAATCCTAGTTACTGGCACATGTTCTCAATGCGTTCTATCAGTTGAGTAGACCTTTGAAGACATACTGTATATGAGAGATGGAGTTCGTATATCTTAATTCTCTGGAAATTGAAAATTTTGCAGTTATCTTTTCTTAAATCTCTGAAAATCAAGTTTTTTATAGTGCAATATGGGTACATTTTAGCCACCGGTGGTTTGTTTTATGGTGTGCTTAGTTGGATGATTAATCTATTTCCAAAAACTCGTTTTTGATAAAGATTGAATTGAATTTCCAAGAAGATTGTTGTATTTCAAAATTATTTGCTCTTGTATGGTGTGGGATGGTAAATAATGTCTATAAATCTTTGTTCCAGGAGTGGGAGAGACCCAAGCCGGGTCGTAGACCTGATATATTTCCTCAATTTAGCCCAATGAAAACACCGTTGCCTCCTCCACTGCCATGTGATCCTCCAGAGGAGGAGGAAGAAGAGGAAGAAAAGAAAGAGGAACAGGAGGAAGATCCTGAGAAGGAAGAACAGGAGGAGCCGGATAAGCAACAGTAGCATTATACACCAGCGGAGCTGGGATTTGCATCCTATAGGTTTGAGGAGTCATTACTTGCTTCTATATGCTGCACATAGAGAGTGGATGTCATGATAATTATCAGGGTAAAATGTTGTTGAAAAGTGATGTTCCTCTTTTAATATGTAGGCTTTACTATTCCTTTTTGTAGAATTTTAGCATCATAAGATTGTGATGAATGACAGATTTTTTATATGAAATCTAGGCTGGTATTCTTTTTCCCCTCAAGCTGCTACTTGTTTTGATTTGCTTCTCCTTAACAACTAAAGTTCCCCATGTATTCACTAGAAAACTTGCAAGCTGAAGGTGGAACTTAACTAAATCTGTGGTTGGTATAACAACAGCAACAATAGTTAATGGGATGTTGATCATCTGTGTTTGGTTGCTGAGTATCTTATAAAAACAAAAAATTGTCCCAATTTTTCAGCTGCTGTTTCCGTTTAAGGCTTTTCTATAAAGTAGGTAGAGCAGCTATATACATGGATGAGTTAGAAACTTCTCTATAGGTTCTATAGGTTCATGAATGAGTTCAGTGTGTGAAGCCAGTTTATGAGCATATCTGAGTGTGTGTGTGTGTGTATGTATATATATATATAAATACCAGATCATCGCAAAGCCATTCCTTATCAAATGTGCAACGGCAATAGCTCTATATGTTAATCGTCTTGCTAACTCCAAGCCTCGCCTCACCACCTACTGCAATGCGCCCATGTTACCATGGTGTTATCCATTCAATGCGTAATTACTAGACGCAGGAAATTGCAATGTTATTCTGTCAACATCATATACCAGTTTCTCAAATTAACCTAGCTCAGTTTCAAGATTTATCAGACAGCTCCAAAACCACGTTCTCCATATTGCTATAGAAAAACTGCATAATGGATTCTTATGGACCTACCTCCTAAATTACAAAGGGTAGATCATCACTAATATTGACATTGCAGATTGGTATGCATGATTTATGAAGTAGTTGATGCAATTGTTCCATTTTCTACTTTGTTATTTAAGCCGATAATTGCTGCCAATAATCTGATTGATCTACATTATATATGAACCACAACAATTAAAAGGTTAGCTGGAACCACCTCAAAAGTTGATACACGACAACATGGATCTCTTATTAAAAGATGTGTTAGCTTAAACAATTATCGACAAATGGATCACTTAAAGAGGTTCTAAGTTAATGATATGTCATCTACGTAAGAAAAGAAAAGGCTTTATTATCTGCTAAGTGAAGAAAAAGCAAAAAGCGCAGTGTCTGTTTTTCCAACTATTAACAAATTTTATATATGTTTATGTCACGTAATATAATATCAATTATATTTTTAGAAATAAATAAAATTATTTAAAATTAATAATATTATTTTTTAATTAATGTTAAAATAATTTTTTAAAAATATTTTAATAAAATAGGACAAATTACAACTAACTTATTTAGGGTTTATTTTTTTACAGGCGAAATCAATTTATCGAAAAATTAACAATTAATTCTTCTACCATTAGCATTTACCGTTAAAATGACTGTCAACTATTTTAAAAGTATAAAAAGATTAAAATATCTCTAATTAAAAAAAAATCAAATTTTAAATTTTGAAATAAAATTTTAAAAAAAGTCTAGGGAGGTCCTCCATGGAAGATCCATAGAGGACTTCCATGGGAGAACGAAGGGAGGTCTTCCCCTTCTCTTTGTCATGCAATGAAGGTGGCCGCTATGCGATTCGCCTCCCATTCTCTAACAGAGGTCGTCGCACCAGGGCGTCGAATTAGGGGAGGCCAATCCATGGAGCTCTGGTTGCATTTTTTTTTTTTCAAATCAAATGGACGGTGGAAATATTAAATGTTTTATTTTTTAAAATAAATATTTACCGTCCATCCAAATGAGATGGACGGTGGAGATCTTAAAAAAATTTCTTTTTTAAAATATGTTAAAAATAAATTAAAATAACCAAAATACTCTTAAAATAGTTTACTTTTATCATTGTTCACTAACATTTTGTAATTGTTGACTAACGACAAGAGAGTTACTTGTTAATTTTTCAATAAATTATCTCCGCCTATAAAAGGGCAAGCTCCATATAGGTTTGCTGTAATTTATTTAATAAAATATATTAAATTAAAGTTTAAAATAGATTAAATAAATTTAATTATATATATATAATTTAATAAAATAGTATAAATTGAAGAGAGAAAAAAAGGACAAATAGTGTCCCATGGTAAGTCCCGACATGAAATTAATTGACTACATGAGATTATACTAAATTCAGGCCACCAAAATGGGACCTTTGTTTAGTACAAATTATAGAATTGTTGATCTTATATTAATATTATTGATATATCTACATAGGACTAATCATTCACCATTATTTCATTTCTGGCGTGGCATCACCTTAGTTGGCGCAAAATCTGAATGGTAGTAGGACCACCAGATCATTCTCGGGTCAAAACTTCCTCAAGTCTCATGTGCCAGTGCCTAGCTTCCAGTCCCTGTTAGAATTAAATGGACAGTTAGGTATGACTGTGTTTGTGACTGGCAGCTGAATATATCAATCTCTCAAATCCCAATAGCCTACTCTCCTTCTTCTTCAACACCAGCACCGCCTCTCTCCGCTTGCTTGCTCTCCCAACTCACCAGAGCCATGGTATGTACGTATCACATCATCACCACCTCTCAATTTCATTATCTATTTCATTCTATTTTTTTTTATGTGTATGTTCTGTATTCAATTTTGCACTGCAGTCTCTCTCGCCATTGTTGTTCCGGTCACTGGTGAGGTTCGTGGCATCGCTAGTGAGAGAGCCAGCTGCCTCAGTCACCACCTTGTTATATTACAGTCAACTCCTCCCACCCAACGTACTTCTGGAAAGAATGGTTCGTCACGAGTTTCTTGATCAAGAAAATTATTTTTTTCACTTTCTCATCAACTTCTTGAGATGTTGCTGGAATTAATGTATATTTCTATTACAATTGTTCTCGATCTCCTTTTTGCCAATTTTTCTTATGATTCTTCCACCTCTAGCTGTTACAAATATTCGAGTCAGAGATGAGACTGGTAGTTGTGATTTTTCCTTTTAGGATCCGACGCCATTCTCTGATGCAACTGTGAATAAGGATTATTCTGAGAAATTTTTTACTTTGACTTGAATGATTCCGTTGTAATTTTTGTGTTATATACACAGAATGTTAATACGAATGAATTATTTTTTGTTAAAAACAAAAGAGCTGCTTTTTAATGTCATTGTTATGATCGATCTAATGATATTGATTTCCAATTTTTATGTTAATTTGTACAAATACGTGTATATTTTCATGTTAGTGTTATGAGATTGTTAACACAGCTCAACATAGATGGTTACCAGTGCAACTTTTTCAGAATTCAGATGGCGAACAATTCAAAATCAAATTGTCATCAAGTTGTATATAGCAGCCCTTTCATTGACTAAACAACTTGAGGACGAAGAGGCAGTGCAAAATTCAGATTGAGGTAACATGTGCAATTAATATATGCAATTTAATTGTCAAAAACACTTTCTTTACAGTTCAGTTAGTAATTTTTTAACGATTATTGGAATATAGACATCATTTTTTTTAAGACGAACTGTAATGGAGTACCCTGAAGTTTAACCTTATCATAATAAAATCGTACGTTTAGCCTTAATTATACGTTAATACCATTATTTAGTTGACTTGGTCAAAAATAAAAGTTTGACCAAAATTTTTATTTAAAATAATAAAAATATCCCTGGTTAAAAATTAAAAAAAATAATATTAATTATTAAAATTTAAAAAATAATTAAATGGATTCAACCATTTTAAAAAATTTAAATTTTTTTAATTTTAATAATTAATATTATTTATTTTAACTAGGGATATTTTTATCATTTTAAAATAAAATTTTGGTCAAACTTTTATTTTTGACCAAAACAATTAAAGGAGGGTACTTAATGTGTAATTAAGACTAAACTCACGATTTCATTACAATATGGCTAAATGTCAAGGTACTCCATTACAATTCGGCTTTTTTTTTTAACATTCACTTTTTTCAAAAATATAAATTCAATAATTGTCATGATTTTACTTTTTTGTAGCAAGTAAATAACACATAACCTTTCTAAAATTTGTCCTATTACAAGTGAAAACAATTTTGTAAAACTTTTGCACATAACTTATGGACTGCTAGTGAAATATGTTAGGATTAATGGATGACTTTATTTACTCACCAAAAAGATCATAGTACTTTTATAATATTTCAATAAAATTACTAACGTACCATCACTTTTTTTTTAAAAAAAAAAAGAAAAAAAGAAGAAAAAAAAAGAAAAACCAATCTCAAATAATAATAATAATAATAATAATAATAATAATGAAAATGTCTAGATTGAATCTTGACCAAAAAAGAAATGTCAAAATCCAATATGGATTGTCCATCAGATCTAATAGAGGTCCAAATTGGATTTGGACCATCCTTGATGGAGATCATATCTCTATTGATGGAAACTAGGTCCTCAGACGACGGAGATTAGGTTTCCATATGGAGACGATCTCCATTGATGAAGACAAGGTTGAGATCCCATACGGGATCTTTATCGTCCATCTATTTGGGATCTCAACCTTTTTTTTTTGTTTTAATTTTTTTCTTTTTAATTTTTTTATATTTAATCCTCACCATCCATCTAATGGACAGAGATAGACTTTGAGATCCAAAAATATATTTTGATTTTTTTTTTTTAAATAAAAAAGATGAAAATAGACTTTTAACAGTTAAATTTAACTGTGTTGACTAAGAGGTTATTTTGTGTTGATTGACCATAAAGTTATTTCCGTTTGCAAAGAGACAAACCTCAAGTAGATTATGTGTAATTTGTTCTTTTATAAATGGGTGCTGATATTGCCACTTATTTATATGATTTAGACATTAAGATCATATGTTTTTTTATCTGAAGACTGAATATGCTTGAAGTTTTTTAAAAACTGAACAAGGACTGAAACCTGAAATTTTGATGCCATGTTTATTTTTTACTTTCTAACTATTGAATAAAAGTGTTGATTATTATTTTTTAAATAGAAACATCTAAATAAACATAAATTTGAAAATATATTAATATAAGAATGATAACTAAAAAAAATATTGTAATTATAATTCAGTGATTAGCTATTAACTGATAAGTCATGATTTTTAACTTTTATGTTAAGTTGTTTTTTTAGTATTTTTATATTGTTTAATCACTTTAAAAAAATAAAAACAACTTAACGTGTCCAATTAAGATCCATTAAGTGTTAATTGGAAAAAAAACAAACGGCCCTCGTTTTATAAGTATATCTATATTTAAAATTTAAAAATTAAGTCATTACTATAAGCACCTATTCTAATGCCAATAATACTCTTATTAAAATTAATTTACTTATTTTATTTATAAACCCTCTTAATTATTATTAGTACACCCAATTTAATCCTTATATCATCATTTCGTTTAGGGCTAATTATAATGACATCCCCTGAGGTTTGGCATAATAATACACATAAACAAAGTATGTCATTTTTTTACAGTAAATTACCATGAAATTTTAATGTTGTTACACAAACATCCCCTACTGTTAGTATCAGACCGTTACCGTGAGTGTGTCAGACCAACTTTGAGGGTAAAAGACTAAATTGCCCCTAAAAAGTTACAAGACATTTTATTGACATCCCCTGCCACCTTTTTATCTTAAAATTATAAATTTCATTCATATTTTTCCCCTCAACAAAATTACAAATGACATATTAAAAAAATAAGAAAAATGAAATTGGAGGCTTGCATAAATACGTGACAATTGGGATAAGGCTTGCATGCAAATTTGATGACCGTTGGTTCTCAACAGTCATAAAAAATTTGCCTATTTAAAAGGCAGTGCTGGTGGCATCCTCTCCACCAGAATGCCCAAATATGTTACTCGTACTGTTACGTCCATTCTTAAAATTCTGAAACAATTTAATAACATTTATATCATACTCTAATTTAAATAAAATCATATGTTGTAAATACACATGAACTGAAATAATGGTGCTGGGTATGAACTGAAATACACATGACCCTAATTTATATGACATAAAATCAAAAATATTGTAAATACATATCAACTGAAATACTGTAAACACACACAAATGCTGTAAACACAAATAAATTAAATACATTTGTTGTAAATACACACAACACACACAAATGAAAACAAGTGTTTCCAGCAATACAAATAAATAAACTAAAATAGAAAATAAGTGTTGTTGAACCATAAATAGACAATATACAATCAAATCAATGACCAAAACACATAATATATATTCCTAACAATGACCATAACATAATGTTATCGTATTTAACCCCTCACATATAAAAACCTTAAATTTTAACCCATTTATGGAGCCCCAATTTCAGTAAAAACAGCTATTGTTTTGAAACAAATACAAGTATTCGAATTCAATCATAATATTGTACAAATCCAACTCATTTGGGAATAAAAAATTAAATAAATCAAATAAATTGCTTATATCCAGTAAACCTATCATTAATTTCAATTATCACAAACTTAAAACACTAACATGCATGTGTAGTAAACCCCACATTGTGCAACACTTATATTCTGTGTTTCAAAAAAAATCAACAAAAATATTTTTTTTCCAAATGACAAATATCAAAATGGACGAACACATACCTGCAAACCTTCGTGAAAGTGAAAACTGTCTTCCAATAACCAACAGAAAGGAGCTGCTTCGAAAACGGTAGTAAATAGGGGTTCAACAATGGCGGTTCAAGTCTGAGAATGCAAATGGGGGTTCAACAATGGAAAACTAAGAGAGAATAGTGTGTTGTTGTGAGAGGCAGTGATTGACAGGGGTTTTTGGGCGCTAAAGAGAAAAGAAATAGTGGTGAGGAACAATTAGAATGGTTCTTGAGTGTATCATAAGCAATGGTCATGTCACATAATTTTTTAATATTAATATTTTATTTTTTATTATTTTTTTACAATCAGAATGGTTCTTAAGTGTATCACAAGTAATGTAATGGTCATGTCACATCATTTTTTAATATTATTTTATTATTATTTTTTTTTACTGTAGGCGCATTTATTGCTTCTGAAAAAATCTTTCAACTTTACTATTTTACCCTTAAATTTGGTCTGACATACTCATGTTAACGGTCTGACACGAACAGCAGGGAATATTTGTGTAATAATATTAAAACTTTAAGGTAATTTACTGTAAAAAAAAATGTCATGCTTTGTTTATGTGTATTATTATGCCAAACCTTAGGGGTGTCATTGTAATTAGCCCTTTCATTTACAATAACATAAACATCTTCTTTCCATAAATTTTTTTTTATAAAAAAAATCTCATGAATAACTATTAATCAATGGCTTTATGCCTCACTATCCTTTTTTTTTTTTTTTTAAATTATGTCAGACATAAAATAAAGATAAAAAAAAAGTTAATTTTATAATTTATTAAAATATCTAGCATCTATTTTAAAAGTACCCAGACCAAAATACATTTTGAACTATTATTTCTGAAAAAAAAGAAAGAAGAAGAAATGCATTTGAATTAAAAATGTAATATTTTTCATTTATTTCACTTGATAAGATTTTTGTAAATATTTTTGTATGGTATCGTGGGATGCTATCATGATGACACCACAGTAACCGTCCATTTGTAATATAGGTGGCTGACCGAGACTTCACCGTCCCTTTTTTAATTTTTGAATAAACTTCCAATCGTGAAGTTTTTAATTTTTCTGAAAAAAATTAATAAATACGAGTTAATTACACTCAACCTCCCTGAGGTTTGGCTAATTACATTCGAAATCAAAGTTTGCATTAATGGACACTAACATCCCCTCACGTTAATGTTGACCGTTAAAATAACCGTTGACTTTTTTTTAATTTTTTAAATGACCAAAAGACCCCTGTCAATTTATATTATCAATTTTTTTACTATTCATTAAAAAAATTAATGGTGAGATCCAGATTGGATCTCCACCGTCCATCAACAATGATGGACGGTGGATTTCCACCAAAAAAAAAAAAAAAATTTTGAATGTTCATCGTCGAACCCTTCTAGGTTCGCGGAACCCAGAGGGTTCAAAGATTGAACCCTTCTGGGTTCGATCTCGAACCCAGAAGGGTTCAAAGAACGAACCCTCTAGGCTCGATCTCGAACCCAGAAAGGTTCGAATCGAACCCTCTGGGTTCGTGGAACCTAGAGGGTTCGAAGATCGAACCCAGAAGGGTTCGAAGAACGAACCCTTCTGGGTTCGATGAATCTCGAACCTATAAGGGTTCGAATCGAACCCTTTGGGTTCGTGGAACCCAGAAGGGTTCGAAGAACCTTCGAACCCTTCTGGGTTCCACGAACCCAGAGGGTTCGATTCGAACCCTTTTGGGTTCGAGATTCATCGAACCCAGAAGGGTTCGATTCGAACCCTTTTGGGTTCGAGATTCATCGAACCCAGAAGGGTTCGACGATGAACATTCAAAATTTTTTTTTTCTTGGTGGATCTCCACCGTTCATCATTGTTGATGGACGGTGGAGATCCAATCTGGATCTCACCATTAATTTTTTTTTAATAAATAGTAAAAAAATTGATAATATAAATTAACAGAGGTATTTTGGTCATTTAAAAAAAGTCAACAGTTATTTTGACGGTCAACGTTAACGTGAGGGGATGTTAGTGTCCATTAATACAAACTTTGATTCCGAATGTAATTAGCCAAACCTCAGGGAGGTTGAGTGTAATTAACAGATAAATTAATAGATACGGGTATATGGCATTACTCTAAATAAATTTTTATTATTTATTCATGTTTATCATTGTTTTAGATAAATTTACAACGAAGTACCTTAATATTACTTTTATGTGCAATCACAGCAATTTTTTCTGAATTAAACAGAAAAATACCCTTGACCTAAAGTTAAATATTATGCATTTGTGCTATTAAAGTTGAGCGGTTAAATATGATTAAACGTCTAAATTACACTTTAGTTAGTTTTTTTAACAAGTATAACAATACAATTAAAATTTAAGATAAGAAAATAATATAATTTTAAAAATTACAATAAAAATTTTTAAATACAAAATATTTAAAATGAAAGCTAATGTTTTTTATTTTGAATAAAAAATTAAATAAAGTTTGAATTTTTTTTTATTAAAAAAATGAAAGAAAAAAACAAAAATAAAAAAGGAAACCTGATCTCATTCGATCTCTTCCAATCTATGGACTTTGCACCAGAGAAGAGATGGTGCGATTTCAATCTATTTTTTTTATATTCTTTTTTAAATTTTTTATTATTATTATTATTATGATTAAATATATTTTTTAAAATTATTTTCTTTTTAATTTAAAAGGTTACTGCCACAAATGGCCTAATTGTCATTTGTCAATGTTAGCTTAAGGTAATTTTATGCTCAATTTGAAAAATTCAATATGATTATACATAGTACAATGTCAAGAAATTTTATTGTAATTTACCCTTTTAACTTTTTGCTTCTTTTAATAATATATAATATGATCTGCCGTCCAATGTGGTAATGTTGTAAAGATATTTATTCAACTTGATAATATCACAGGTTCGAGTCGTTACTGTAGTATATGATATACCAAAAAAATAAATAATAATATATAAGATGAGAATCTCAATTTAAGTTAGTTAAAGAAAAATCCATGCTAATAATATATTACTACTTTTTACAGTAATACATAAAATGTTATTCTTCGATTATAATATGCAAAAACTAATATATAAAACCTTATACTTTGATCAAAAGATTCTACGGCCACAACATAAATAATATGTGAAATTTGTCTTTATCATATTATTTTTTTCTTTAGGCAGATGAGAGGCTCTAGATAATTAGTCAGAACAAACAATAATTTGAGTGGTCCATTCTCAAGCTGACTTGGATAATTAACCCTAATATGACATTAATATTACTTTTAACTTGGCACTGTTTGAATTTATTTATTTATTTTTTAAAAGCATTTTTTTTATTTTAGTATTACATTATCTAATAAGATGATATAGTTTAGGATGTAAAATGAGATATAATATATATATATATATATTTATTTTTAAAAAATATAATTATAAAATTAATAATTATTGGGATCTATCGAGATTAATTACTATACGAACGATCTTAATATTTATTTTTATAATGAAGACATTAACTTTATAAAAAAAAAAATTTAGTGGTGGTTTAGTGACAATTGAACCACTAATATTAAAGTGAAAAAAGTGAAAAATATGTATATTAATCACTTAAAAAATAAATAGATAGTCAAAAGACGTCCGGTGATACTGACACAGTGACACGAAAGATGCATTTACAATTTTACATTGTAGTTAAAGACCGTTAAAAGTGGCCGTTACATTTTGTTTTAAGCGGAGGCGACATTTCTGTGCTCCGAAACACCTATGTCTAGCGACAAATAAAATAAAATAAAATTTCAATAAAGTCCTGAATGTTGAGTTTTAATAAAGCAATTGACAGCAATCAATTAGGTGCGGTCCAGCTCAGAAAGATTCCACCAAATCACGATACGTTTTCCTCTCATCAGGCGGCCACGATCTCCCGTAACCTCAACCAATTTCTCCGTCTTATACGCACCCAATCGAAGCGCAACAACATCACCGTCAACACTCACCATCACTCGAAACTAACCTCCGCAGCGTTTAAAAATGATCACTTGAAACCCCGGTCTTTACGCAAATGAAAAAGGTCAATATTGGAACTTAAAAATATAGAGACAACGGGCAGTTGAGTGCAGTCACCGCACCTCACACTTTTTTTCAACGAGTGTCCAAAAAAGGTCTTGCCCATAGATATGTCCAAAGTGTTTTGATTTTGATTTTCTCTTCTCATTTCGTTAATGTCAGATCTTACATTATCTTCTTGATTTTCCGCTTCCTAGAACCATTTTATTGTTTTTTTTCTTTAAAATTGTAACGGTCACTTTAACGTTTGGAGCTACCGAGAAGAAGATGCTGGACGGACTGTTAGGTCGAGGTTTTGCGTCCAAATGGTTAGTGCTCTGATCGCTCTCTGTGGATTTTGGTTTCATTTATTTATTTATTTATTTTTTGTATAATGTGTTTGTATATTATTGGTTGATTTCTTGTTACAGTAAATCGTTGATAAAACTTACCAGGAGTCGGATCGATGTGATAAGAAGAAAGAGGACTGCGACGCAGAAGTTTTTGAAAAAAGATGTAGCTGATCTGCTCTCTAATGGTCTTGATATTAATGCTTATGGCAGGGTAATTTCAATTCTGATTTAAAAGCTTTTTATGATTTTCTTTAAATTTTGGTTTCTGCTTGGTAGTTATAAATCAAGATAGATTGCGATTATGTGCAACCTCGTGTTATTTTCGTTTTTTTTTTGGAACATGCATTGTTCATTTGAAAATTTAGGTTTTTTTTTTCTTTTTTTATGCAAGGGCTGGTGTGGTTAATTATAGTATAAATTTACATCTTAGGAAAGTGTTTATTGTTTCCATTGTGTTGAAACAGGCTGACGGGCTTCTAGCTGAGCTGAACGTTTTGTATTGCTATGATTACGTTGAGCAATGCTGCAGTTTCGTATTGAAGCATCTTTCCGTCATGCAAAAACTGAGGTATGACTGGCTCTACTGCTATTGCTGTGAAGTGATTTCTTATTTAATTTAATCTTATATGACGTTTTTCCAGTAGCAATTTAGTATGTAAATATCTGTTTACTTGTAGTTGTATGTGCATCTATGCATATATTGGTTTCTATCAGTATAATTTTATTATCAATATGATGAAATCACCAGACAGAGTGATATGCTATGACTTACTGTTGTATTATCATCTAGATTCATCATTCTATCCAAATACACTAAATAGTTCATATATCCAATATATGCTATAAGTTATGCAGCTGTTATGCAAGAATTTGTCTCGTTTTCGCTAATGTGGAGCTTTTCTTTATATTTGATCATGTTAGATTTTTATCTCCTGCATGCATTATTATTAGTTTGTGGTGGATAGAGTCTGCTATGATGTGTAATTTATAGTTGTATGAGTGTTGACCTTCACATAATGGACTGCAATGTGTGAGTAGATTCCAATATGATGTATGATTTATTGTTGTATAAGAGTTGGCCTTCACAATAATGGACTGGAATGTGGTGGATAGATTCTGATACGAGGAATGATTTATTGTGGTATGAAAGTTGGCCCGCACAATGTTTGACTGGAATGCTGATATGGATGTTATGCTTCGGTAAAATCCACAATGCTGG
This sequence comes from Xanthoceras sorbifolium, assembly GCA_003430845.1. Taxonomy (NCBI): domain Eukaryota; kingdom Viridiplantae; phylum Streptophyta; class Magnoliopsida; order Sapindales; family Sapindaceae; genus Xanthoceras; species Xanthoceras sorbifolium. The sequence continues at coordinate 29,825,505 of CM010619.1, forward strand.
GCGAGATTGAAATAAGTCTGCTAATTAATTTAAGCATTTGTGTCCCTTGCTAATTGTGAAAACTGAAAAGAAACATTGAAAGAAATGATTTAAAATTGTTTGGTCTGATTTGGAACCCATTAGCAGCGTATAATTATATTGCCAATCCCACAAAGGTACACAAATAGTTGGAACCTTAAAGATACTGGTATTACCTTACATATCCATATGATAGAGATTGGAATTTACAAACAATTCTATGTTATCTAACCTTAAGTATTGGGGAAAGGTATTGTAGAAATATGCAATATTAATGTCATATCAGAAAGCTAAACAGAAATGTGCAATATAATGTCACTGAATCAGAAAGTTAAAGTTTATTTATGTTGGACTATCAATTTTTGGTCAGACCTCCCGTTCCACCTTGTAGTGCTTCAACTGCTCTAGTATATAGTATATATTCTGCCCGGATTATGTTCTTAATGTTTGGCAATTTGCTTGAACTGGAACTCATGTTACTCTTAAGATCTTATTTGACCCTTACTTCATGGTTGTCTGTACAGGGATTGCCCTGAAGACTGCAGGGAGGCTGTCTCATCCCTGATGTTTGCTGCTGCAAGATTTTCTGATCTGCCAGAGTTGCGTGACCTTAGGCATATGTTTCAAGAGAGATATGGGAATTCCCTGGAATATTTTGTTAATCAAGAGGTATTTTTCATAGAACTGTGCGTAACAAAATCTATTAATCCTTATCCACTTTCTTATGGCTGACCATCTTAATTCTCATTGATAGTTGGTAGAGAAATTATCTTTGAAGCCTTCGACAATGGAAAAAAAAATTCAGTTAATGCAAGACATAGCATCAGAATTTTCCATAAAATGGGATGCAAGGACTTTTCAACAGAGGATGTCCAAACCCTCTACATCTGCACCGGTATGCTCATCTTTATTTTCCTTTCATGACAGTTGTTAATATCAGATAAGATAAGAAGCAAATCTGGGGAATACTAGAACTTGTGTCATTTTTTACTTATTTGAACAAATTGCTCTTTACTTCTTTGTTGCTGAGATCATTTGTAATATGCGGCTATTTGTTGCAGGACCAACCAAAAAGTTATGGATATTTGAACATCTCTAATGATAAGTATAAATCAATTAATGGCAAGGACACTATCCCAAATAATGACAAAGATCTTGTGTCATATAAAGATGGGCTTGAATGCATAAGTAATGGTTACAGATTGAATATTAGTAATGAGGACAATGCCTCCAAGAGAGACAAGTGTATCCCTCAGTCCAGACAGGCGCTCTCAAGAGATGGACTCAAGCCCCTAAGTGGCAGGGAAGAAAGTATCCTGAAGATGGACAAACGTGACTTTTCACTCCAAGGAAGGCAAGAAGTTGTTGGTGATAAGCATGAAATTTCAGGTGGAAAGGGAGATACTGCTCTAAAAGCAGTGAGAGTTGGCAGTTCAGCTGGTGCTAAAAAAATGGAATATAATGATGGCCCAACATTCAAGCCACATGGGGGCAGAGAGAATGCTGTACCTAAGAGGGAGAGCGAGGACGGTGTACCTTATGAAAATCCATCTATTGCTCCTATTTATGCAGGACAACATTTAAAGAGCAATGGAAATGTCATCTTTGATTCTGACAACTGTCGCAGCCAACACAATGATGCAAGTTCAACAAGAAAACTTCAGGAGGAAGAAATACAGAAGTTGAATCCTTACTACAATAATGCCCTTCCCCCTCCCTATGTTAAACCCAATGTCAAATCGAAGGATAGCAAACATGGAGCCAATTTAGGATCTTCACATCCCGGTTTTGATAGTAATGGAGTCTCTAAAGATTCTTCATTGAACGTCAGAGCTAATGTTGGTGATGCGTCAGAGCAGATTGTTAGATATACAGAATTGTACTATAAGGACGATGATGATAAAGGTAATCCCATACCAAAACCTAGATCAGTCAGGAGGAGGCACGTTAAAGAATCATCTGCTCATGATGCTGTTGGCAATGTTGGAGATGTGGGAGTTGTAAAAAGAAAATCAAGAAGCAAGAGAAGGGATGATTCAAAACGAGGCCTGCAAATTTTGGTTGGCGATGAGCACGGTAAGAACAACGAAGAGGAGAGGATAATAGATAAACTGTTGATGCATTACAGTAAGAAACCTTCAACATATGAAGAAGGAATGGTGAGAAGAAAATCCAAAAGTCGTCATGCAGGGGAAGGCCCCCAGAATCTAAGAAGAGATGGATCTGATGAGATGTCAGAGATGGTGACTCTTCCAGCCCGATCAATTTCCCTCCCAAATGAACAAGCAGCTTCATCTGAGACAACAAAAGTTTTTGCTCGTGCTGCTTCCTTCCAACCAGATAAGTCAAATGCAGCTCGGCATGTGCATCCGAAGTTACCAGACTATGATGATTTGGCTGCCCGGTTTGCAGCACTGAAAGGAAGGTGAAAGCTTTACGGAATAATAATCTGTATCTTTACCTCTTGGCATGATAGCATCCATTTTGTCAATTAAGTCTGGTGCCGTATTTGAAGTAAGAATAAGATCAGTGTGCGTGCTCCACGGGGTTGGCCTTTGGAATTGCAGTTATCCAGTAGTAGAAGCACACTCCTATGTGCATGTGCTCTGGCATTATTTTTTCTGCGGTCACAAATTGCATCTTGTACTTGATATGAGTTCAATGGCCATAGCCTATGATGTTAAAGGTTGTAATATTGTTGCTGTAACTTGAAATACTAGAAGCTGAGATTGAGATGGCTTACATTGCACTTTTATTTGTATGACAATTTACTAATATTTTTTGATACGTATTCGAATGTCATGTCATCGATAGAGATTGGTAGTGAAATTTTGACCGAGTCGGGGCTTGGTGAATCTAAGGGTTATTGTCGTTTTGTCAGTTTTTGAACACAGTTGATATGATAGCAATCTGAATAATGTGAGAACGAAATTGACTATTTTGACCTCAAACAAGTTGAGGACAAAAAGAAGTCTTAAATTTTTCCCATGCCCAATGCCTGTGAAGGTTCGCATGCCATCTCCTTTCCTTATCTAAGGTAAAGGGCTCTTTCCCGCCAAAAAAAAAAAAAAAAAAATCCTCTCACTCTTCATTCCTTTATTACTCTCCATTATTTCACGGCTTCCATTTCACTTCATACACAGAGAGGAAGAAGAGAGAAGCAGAGAAAATATGAAAGACTCGTCCAAGGTCATAATGGGAGCAACACTGGTGATGGTGGTCAGCCTTGCCATTGTGTTGGGTTTGGTCCTAGTGCTCTTAGTTGAGCTCTGCTGCTCTCTATTGCTCCGCCGACGTCGGCTTCCAAACACCACCACCACCACCATCAACAACACTTCTTCTTCTTCTCCTTCTCAGGCTCTACAAGCCCAAGACAGTTCACCAAGTCCTCTCAGTAGCTTTTATGCTCAAGGTGTTCTTGATGCTCCAAGAAGGTTCTTCTTCCCTGCAGTTTCCTCCAAAGAAAACAATGTAGAAATAAAGAACCAGAGCTTGAAACTCCATAGTGTTCTTGAAATACAAACCCAAGAATCCAACATGAGCCATCATCACATGGGCATAATCTCTCCACCATCCCCATCAACTTCACCTCAGCCCATTCAAGAAAACCCAATTCAGGTTGGTACCAACGACGCAGTTTATGGCGGTAGTGGTGGCGGTTGCGGTGGGGGTTGCAGGGAGCATTTCGTGTACATATCGAATCCCATTTACGACAATGATGCGAGCAGGTTGATGAGCAGGGCAGATACTCCATTTGAAACTCCAGATACATCACCTTCACGTCTAGAAACAGATGGCTCTTCAGGCGAAGACGAGATAGCCCAGCCATCACCATCGAGTGAACAGTCATTGCCTGTTACACCTCCATTGACTCCAATGAAGAAACTCCCAGCAGAAGCTTGTTCAGTTGCTTTGAGGGATGCCGGGTCCCTGGGAACTTCAGGTAGTGACTCTGTTAGCAATAATGGCATTTCATCTTCCTCCTCAGGCTCTCCTCGCACATCTCCTTCATGGTGATTGGTGAATTTCTTACAAAAAAACTAGAATGTGATGTGAGGAACTGTTCTGTTTTTTTCTTTTCTTTTCTTTTTTCAATTTGTTTTTGTGAGACGAGGTTTTTTTTTTTTTTTTTTGTGTGAATATAGTGAAGATAGTAGTACCAGTACGCAGAAGCTCAACTTTTTCTTCGCAGGCGTGACCATGGCTCGTTCACCCAAACCACGTCTATGCCAACCAAAATTTTTTTACTTTATTAATAATTTCTTTTCTCTTCACTTTTCAGAGTTGCCCTTTTGTTTTTATGTGCTTGTGTGGTGTTTTTGTGGAAAGTTGTATTTATTTATCAGTAATAGAAAACGACCCTCTATTAGGGTGTCTGGTGTTTTGGGATTGTTAAGATGCATGTGATTTGACTAGAAGACCAAACAAAAAAATTAAGTAAAGAAAGAGAAAAAAAAAAAAAAATCTCTGTTTTTGAGAGACCTCGAGTACTGATTTCTATACCAAAGAGCAAAGAAACAAAAAAAATGTCACCTGCAACTGCGAGGCTTTTGTCCACTTAATATAATGACAAGTTGGTTGCAAGGCAAGAAGCTTCAGCATTGCTTGAAATTATCAAAATTGTATTATTAATAATGCCGATAGTTGGTGAATCCACTTGAGTTAAAATATAATATTGACCCTTCTAATCACATATTTGTTCAAAACATTAAACATGTGAAGGTAGTTTTGGGCACTTGGGAGGTGCCCATATCGCTGGCTGAAAGGGCTTTCAGCTCCATTAATGGTTCTGTTCTTCGTTTAACTTATTTTATGTTATATTGTATGTGCTGTGTTGTTTGAAGCATTCTCATGTTTTTCTTATCTACTTGGTTTGCAATAAATTCGAACATTCTTTATATGTATGAGATGTTTTGCAAGCCCATAGTGTGATAGTGAATTCTGTCTATTGTGCTAAAAGAATCAATTGATATTTTCAACTTAGAGCCACTATAATAAACGAAAGAGCAAGGAATGACAAACCTAAAACAGTTTAATTGAGTTGGAAAAATCCTCCATAAATGAGCTTTAACGACTTTAACCCCAGAAGCAAGTCAGGAAAAACTCTTCAAAGATGAGGGTGACACCAAATTTTCGACACTGAAAATGTTTGTTAGCTAATCGACTGATTCAAAACTTCAACATAATCTCAGGTGATTTGTGAATTATCAAGTGTGGAAGTGCAGAACATCCGTACCTTTTTATGCTAGGTCGCACAATTTTTGGATGTCTCATTAACTGATTGCGTAACTTGGATGTGTTTTTGATGAACTAGTCCACATAAAAAAAGTGCAGAATGGTCCGCACCTGAGAAAATTACATTTTCCAATTACTGTATCCATAAGTCAAGTCAATGTTTTCTTGCTTATGGCATCAGGTAATTAGATCACTTTTATTCATTTTGAGTTCCAAAAACATTTACAAATGTCCCAAAGCCTTTGTACTGAAAAGTTCCCATGTACATACAACAGGTTTGCATTTGATATTGAACTGGTTTGTTCCGCAGAGCAGCAAATGATTTGATGAAACCTGTCAACATAAATCAGAAGCCAAAATCAAGTCACTTATTATCAAGGAAGAAAGTATTGTTTTTAAGACTGTAATTTAGAAGCACTGATTTCATCAGCCAAAGGAGATGATAGCCAGCACGCTAGAGTGATGAATGTGGCTTCAGACGTCATTGTTACTTACAGTTAACCAACATGGCAGTGTGATCTGATTGGACAGTGATGAATCTCCAGTGACTGATGAAAATATGTTTCTATATTTTATTTTGAAAATGGCACATCAAAAGTAATTGATTATTTGGAAATTTACGTGTAATTCAATAGCAAGTCTCGGCATTATGAGGAGCAACAGAATCCTCTTCTTCCACCTTCTTGCCGTCCAGGATGTAATTTCATTCCAGTTTGACGTGAAGGGTTAGCCTTTGCCAATCTCTTTGCTGCAAGAGAAATGTTGCCGTGAGCAGAGAAAAGAAAATTCTTAATTCGACTCGTAACTAGATTCTAAGAACAAGTGAAAATATATGTTATTTAAATGACATTTAATTGCTAAGAAATGAAGCTACCAGAGGAAAGTAAATATAACACACACATTTGGCCTAATTGCTGAACCACAATACTGATTTCTAGGGATTTTCCTAATTAACTCTTTGTTGTTGAAAATCTAATTTTAGAAGCATTCAAGAATTCCGCCTTCATTTAATCTTTTACTCGACTTTCCTCTATTTGCGTAAGCGCATGTGAAAGCTCAAAAGGCTACAATAAATCTTAGCATTGTCCATGGAATCCTAGATTAGACAGTGCTTGTGGCTTCATCAATTTGCAGCAGATATGAAGATGACAAACTTATTTTTTGATATTCTATAAGAGTTTATGTGCAATACCTATTTCATAGAAGAGCTCGTTGACATTCTGTGCAGTTTTTGCAGATGTTTCAAGAAAAGATAGGCCATTTTCTTTAGCATATTGCTCACCATCCTGCAAAAATAGTTACAAGGATTTATAGTTAATATAAATAATTTGGCATACTTTCTATTTCTACCCATAAAATCACAGGCATGGAATGCTCCTTTACAGGGGTTAACTCGTGTCTGTATTCTCCCTGTTCCATGGTAGGAGGCTGGAGTGGTGATAAAAGTGTCTAGGTAAAATCAATTTGAGAAAAAAAGATGAGGAGCATTAAGGCACCTAGGTATCCTCAATGCCCAAGATAGATGAGAATCATCGTAATGTACCAAGGATCGCAGAAAAACAATATGAAAACAAGAGTGCTACCAAGGATCTCCAAGCATAGTAAAAGAATCCGGGAGAATCAGGGTGGGGCAGTTCTTCAGTACATCTCTTGCTATTGACATAAGAAAAAGAAAACGGGGAAAAAAAAGCACAGAAAGAGGGCAAAAGTACAGATTGTAATATACCTCATTTCCCACTTCTCTCTTATCTTCCAAGTCAACCTTGTTTGCCACCAGGAACATTATCAAATTTGGATTGCCTGTGCAGTATTAATGCGAAGAATAAGATGTCGGATTCAGCAATTGTGTTTGGATAATTAGTAATATGGTCAGAATATCATTTTGAGGGATAAAAATTCAACCCACTGAACTGATGCTATTTCCAACTTCAAATAAATTCTGGTTGAAGTCAAAATCCAAACATTTAAAGTTATTAAGTCACTTTGGAACTCAAGTCAGACAAATACTTTATACTAGGTACTCAAATTAAAACTTATAGATGGGCTGCAACTATATATATATATATATATTCAACTTCAAAACTTGTACACTTCGTCAAACAGAACCATTTGTAGTATTGGCATCTTGGTATGCCAAAAGCAAATTTATCTTAGGGGTTATATCAATAAAGCAAAAGTGATACTCTTGCATACTCAAAATATGGCATGTACTAGGTTAATGAAATAGAATTGTAAAAGTTACAGAGTATCGAGGGTCTGCTCAAGAAGAAAATTCATGTGAAGATTCGAAATATGAAATACATGATAAACCTATTGCAAACTTTATTCACAATAGAAAACGGGGGGAAAGGAGAAGAATGATGTATGACACAATTTTAAAACTAAACAACTATTACTCAAGATTTATGTAAGAGTGTCGGTTACCTTGTCTCTGCAATTCTTGAACCCATTTTTTGGCTCGTTCAAATGAATCCTGAAAACAAAACACCATTCGTCAAACCAGTCAGGTGGATTCCCAGTTAGAATACCATGACATCCATACAACAATTCACACACACACACTGTTATAATATTTTAATAGTGAGGCTAAATGTTGTCCATTCATTATCTAATAGCTTAATAGATAGTACTACCTCTCCATTTAAAGATAAAATGTATTTCCAGGCACATAAAGAAGCTCTAAATAACAAAAATAGTTATTAACACAATAGACAGAGACTTAAGATACATAATTCTTGGTGTCTAGTGTCTACATTACCATTAAATCTATATGTTAGTGAGACAAATTTCACATAAAGAGACTAGTTATGTCAACATATTATCCTATATTCTTAAGGTCAGACCTTAGAATGTCTCACTCGTAAGCTTACTGTATGACAAATGATAATGTGCACATCTAGTTTCACACTTCAAAAAATTAAGAATATAATTGTTTGCTTTTTGCAGTTAAAAGGATATGTGAAAAGGTGTATGAAAGGTCACACATGGTTAATTCACTACAAAAATTTACAATGAGATAATATAAAGGTTAAAACTGAGATCAAGCCAACTAGAACTAATTCATAGGGTTTTCTTTGAAGAGCAACTTTGTTTATGCTTAAAGAACTCTTATAACATACAGAAAGCTTGAAGAAAATTACCATGCATGTGATATCATACACCACAACAGCTGCAGCTGCACCACGGTAATACATAGGTGCCAAGCTATGGTACCGTTCCTGCCCTGCCGTGTCCCATATATCAAATTTTATGGTGGCTTCATTCAATGACAAAACCTGGGTGAAGAATGCTGCTCCAATTGTCGATTCCTGCAGTTTATACATATGTCAAGTGGTCATGCAATAAATGATTATTTGAGGAAGAAAAGAAGATGACGTAATTAACTAGGTTAAGCATGTTTAAATTGAACCTGGAAATCAAAAAATTGGCCTTTGACAAATCTCAACACCAAACTTGTTTTCCCGGTTCCCATGTCCCCCAGAATTACCTGAGAAAAGCGTATTATATGTAAAAAAACTAGGACATTTAATCCAAGTAAATATTTAGTAACACATCTCAGAATAATAATGGAGTTAATATAATCAAGGAAAAAAAATAAAATGTTGAAATAGTATTACAATCAGAGCAGCTAGATTTTACAGTAAGAAAATATCAAACTGTTATAGAAAAACATGGGAGCTAGTGAATCCATTGCACGCAAGCTCCTGGGAGTAGGAACACTTCCTATCTATAGAAGAACAATAAAGATTAAACTAACAAAACTTCCATCAAAGATCATCAAACAACTCTCATATTGGGTAACTTAATATTTAACATGAAAATAATATATATATATATATATATATATATGACAATAGAAGCAAATTTTTATTGATTTAAAGCTTTTTATATCCCCTGTTTAATCTATAAACTAAACTAACCTTCCTAGTTTAAACAAAGCATTCAAATCAAAATACAGAAAAATAAATTATTGAAATCCCCTAAAGTCAGACAAAACTAACAGTCTAACACGATATATAAACAGCATAACAAGCTGTACAAAACAATAAATCAAAAATTTTGAAAAACCCTAACACTAGTACTCTATATATACTGCAAAATTTTATTCAGAAAAAAAAAAAAAGGAAAAACATACCCACCAGCTTGGCTTGTATGTTCTTGTTTCCTGTCCTTGCCATTACCAATCCAACAAATTTCTTTTCTTTTAGGTTTTGTTGATCAAAATTAGCAGATAATAGAAGTAGGCCGAAGCAGAGTTTTGTTTACTTCTTTTTCCTGTTTGTTTTTCTGCGTTGAAAACTAAGCAAGGGAAATGATAAGAAGAAGCAAATTGATGTTGCCAGAAATATATTTGTTGTTTCCACGCAAAGTGTTAAAAGCTGATTGGATGTTTTAAGCTTGGAAACCCTGGAAGCATCAAAATAGCTGTTTCGAAGACGAGACTGGTAGTTTTCAGTTGACTGTTAAGTTGGTTTTATTTTTGTATTTTGTTTGTTCCTGTTCCTCGTCTATTTCGCGAAATATCGGGTTCGACAATATAATATATCGGGTATTATCTAGTGTTAGTCACAGTACAGTTCGAACCGACCGATTTGAACCCAATCGTAAGGTTCTTAATCGGAATCAGGTTGCCTGTTCCGGTTACGATTAAGAATCGGGAACTGAAATCGGGATCAAAAAGTTTCGATTTCGATTAGGAATCAAAAATCGGAACCGATACCAGGCAGTCTGGTTCCATTTTTTTTGGAACCAAAACTGTCAGTTCTAGAATTGGAAGAAACCGGAACCACCGATTCCGATTCCAAATTAAAAAATAATAATAATATAATCATTAGAGCCTGACAGACCCCAACGGTTATATTATATGTGGCCCAACAACATGCCACATGTTGGCCAACCGTCATTAAAATGACTGTTGGCCAACAAAGTTAGCTGCAATTTACAGCCAACACCGGCACTCCCCCCATCACATAATTTTCACACAATTCTTCCTTACTCTCAAATTCTCAATTCTTTCAATTCTTTCATAATTTTTAATTCTCTCAATTTTCTTTCAATTATTAATTATTAATTTTATATTTATTATTTTTAAAATTTAAATTTTCAATGGCAAGTTCTGAATCCAAAAAATCAGTTTCCAGAGGCAAGACTCCTCTAAATATTGAAGAAATAAAATAGCGTAATTCTATATGCAAGAAGTCAAATTATTACGACTTTCTATAGCAACAAGCATATATAGAAGAAACGTACGGTAATGAATTTCAAATTCCTAATCCCCATATACATATTCCTAAACCTATTTCCACTCCTCAAGGCCCCATACACAGTCTCACCCTGATACTAGCCAATCTCAAAATGTGCCCAATTTGGGTAATGATGATGAAAAGAAGTATAAATATAAACTATTTAGAGTTCATATGAAGAATGTGGAAAAAAAACTCGGAAAATAGGTCGTATGTTGCAACTATTGTTCCAAAGAGTTGAAGTGGAATAAATATGCAGGATACGGCTAATATTGGAAACACATCAACACCTATCAACCAATTTAAGCATCCGCGGATAATAATAAATTGACAGATACGCATCTCCTAACTATCAATTATTTAAATATAATGATGTATGTAATAGAGAATAATTAGCTAGGATGGTAGCGGTAGAACATTTACCTCTTAATTTTTGTACAAATTAGGTTTTTTAAATTATTGTCATAAAATTTTAAATCCTGCTGCATATAAGATACCTAAAAATACTGTTAAACGTACAATGTTTGATATTTATAAAAAAAAAAAAACACTTTAGTTAAATATTTTAAAAATTATGAAGGTTGTGTTTATATTTGGAGTGATCATTAGCAAAAACATACATATTTATGTGTCACATGTCATTTAATTGATGATGCATGGGTGATGCAAAAAATAATTATTACATTTAGAGTTTTTGATGATTCTCATACTGCTGATAATATATATAAACAGATGAAAATTATTTTTAAAGAATTTTCGATTGAAAACAAAATTTTTGCAATTGGTTTGATAATGCTGCAAACAATACTGCCGCTATTCCACAATTATGTACTTTATTTTGGCGGTAGATTTTTTCATTAAAAATGTGTTTACTATAATTTAAATTTATGTGTACAAAATGGTTTACAATTACTTCAAGAATATATTAAATCAATTATGGATGCTCTCTATTATTTATGGAAACATCCTAGTACCACAAATCGTATGATCCGATTTCCACGACTAGATTTTTTACTCTTTGGGATCCACTTCATACCTAGCACAAACACCAACACTGAAGGCTATATTGGGTCTACTAACTGTGAGGTACAACAAACTTCTTATAATGATTTTCATTTTTAAAAATAGTTTAAAAAAAAACACCATTTTAAAAATGATAACAAACGCGCCTGAAGACTCTCTTTATCTCTCAAGATTTATGGGAGTTGGTGGAGGATGACTATTCTGAAGGGTGGACTGTAACACCCCTGACCCGACCCGTCTGGATCGATCCAGGGAGCGCTATCGGGTTTTCAAATACTTTCTTTATTCTGTTTATAAACTAAAAACCATATAAATTGTATTTTTAAAATGTTTTTCTAGTGAGCCCATCGAAATTTATTTTCAAAATTTTCGGCAGAGTTTTCTCTATTTTTCTGATTTTTCAAAACCTGTTTTCAACAAAATAAATCCAATACAATTTAATATCAACACTTCTATATCAATCTTTCAAACCAATGCGCACTCTGCCGTTTAGTGCGACTTACCAAACAGTTTTTAAAATAAAACAATTCATACTCTATTATTTACAGGCCTTTGAAAATGAAAAACAGAAATTATAAAACACTTAATTACACAACATAATTATATAACACAATTACAAATCTCTGTATATGCATGCATACCTAACTATATTATACAGAAATATGACTACCCAAACTGTGGTGACTCTGTATCTCTGCCTGCAACTCTTTCTCTCTTCAATCTTTTGCTTTCTCAGTATCCCTGTTACCTACACGTGATAAAAACCGACGCGCTAAGCATATAGCTTAGTGGGTGTACATTAAAATAAATTATAATATAATATAAAATAATAAATCTTAAATTCAGAAATTCAGAAAGATATATAACTAAAACAACAAATCTTAAATTCAGTATTTCAATTTCTGAACCTATATAAAATAAAGTATTTCAAAAGTTTCTGGATTTCATTCGTATTAACATTTCTTTATTTTTCACATCGTTTTCTAGTTTTCAGTTCTCAATTGGGCCCTTGATACACATAACAGGGTTTACAGGACTGGATTACGGGTTTTACAGTCGGGTTTCCCATCTCATAAGAAATGGTATCCCTATATAAACAGTCGGTTTCCCATTTCACAAGGAAATGGTATCCATATATTCTCATAGTCGGTTTCCCATTTCAGAATGAAATGGTATCCGTATTTCACAGTCGGTTTCCCATTTCACAAGGAAATGGTATTCGTATAATCAACATCAGAGGCATCATAAATCACAGTGCAGTACTGCCATATATTCACCCAATTGACATGTCAATCTCCTATATTCATATCTCTATACATATATCAGGGCCATAAAATCAAAGTTCAGAGTTTACAAATATTCTATTTACTTTTCGGATAACTTTCAGATAATCAAAAATTCGCTCAAACAATTCAAAAATCAATATGCAATACCAATATTCATAATATATCTCAAATAACAGAATACAGAAAATAAAATCATAAATTTCAATATAAATCACTTTTAACTAATTCAAAATCATTTTCAATAAATATTCATAAATCAATTTAATTAATCCGTGCGGAAATTGTGTGTACACTAACCTATATACCATTTTACGACAGTTTTCTTTCTGAATTTTTCTTTTCCCTTTTTTCCTTTCTTTCTCCTATTTCCTTTCTCCTTCTCTTTTCTTTCTTTTCTTTTCTTCTTCTTTCCCTTCTCTTCTTCTTCTTTTCTTCTTCCTCTTCTTCTTCTATTCTTCTTCTCTCTCTTCCTTTCTCTCTCTCTTTTCCTTTCTCTCCTTTCTTTCTTTTCTTTTCTTTTCTTTCCCGTTTTCTGCTTCTTCTTTCTACTTGGCTTCCGCGAGAAGCTTTTTTTTTTTTTTTTTATATATATATATAAATTCGGTCATCGCGACCTGTGGTCGCGCCACCTGGTCGCGGTACTCACTGGAGAAGTTCCACCGCTTTCATCGCGAGCACCCATCGCGGTACCATGGTCGCGCTGGTGGTCGCGTTGCTCACTGCCCGAATTTGATATTTTTCACCGCAAGCTAGTTAGCGCGATCTGTGGTCGTGGTGACTGGTCGCGGTGCTCACTGCCAAAAATTTCATTTTTCACCCCGAGCAGCTCATCGCGATCTCTGGTCGCAGTGAGGGGTTGCGATACTCACTGTCCACTTTTTCCTTCACTTCATGCAATCTTTCTGGACCGCTCCATTTGGTCCATCTGGAAATCATAAAAATACATACATTTAATTACGTTTTACACCCCTCAAATCATAAATTTTTATATCCACATATTCAAAATTAATTATTCGAAATTAGGGATGTTACATGGATACCGAAACCAGAATCGAGTTGAACTGACTTGGAATCGAACTGAAAAGTATAAGTTTGGTTCACCCATCCAATTCGTTTTAAACTAGTTTTGAAATTGAAAATCGAAATTAATTTGGATCAGAACCAGTTTAGGTTTTTTAAAACCAATTCTGACGCGAAAACTAGTAATATAAAAGAAAAAAAAAAACTTTTGTTTCAGTTGATATTTTTAGAATTAAACTATAAGTGATTATTTACTAAACTACAGCAATTCCCAAACATAACCTAAATTGAGCAAAATTCAATTCCGAACTATTTGTCCTCTTTATTTAGAATATTTTATTTTATTTTTGGACCGGTCATTTGTATTAATCCTGCCCACGGTGGTTGCTGGCGGTGCAATTTTCTTACTTAAATTTGATCTAACGAAATTATATTTTTGATACTCTATTTCTAAAAGCAAACAAGTTTACTTAAATTATATATCAAACCATTGTTTCTTCAAAATTGATCCGTCAAAGTCATGAATGAGAAATCTAATCCAACGCGACAGGTGTAATCACTCTGTATCATAATGTCTTCTTCTATATAATGTGTGTAAATCAACTTTAATTTGTCAAGGAAGAAATTAGATTTCTTGGATAAGTCTTACGCGTCATTGTTAGGAAAAATGTCAACATCGTAGCCTCGTGCGAATAATCAGAAATCGGTTAAAGATGTCAATTATTAATTGTTTCACAGGACACACAGGACAGGACGACTTTCCTGTTCGAGTTTTTGCTAGTTTTGCGGCCTGTGCCCATTTTAAGTCCTGCCATTAATGTTTTTTTGTAGCATTTGTGGATTTTAATATTTATTTTATTATCATATACCATACGTCCATACCGTCTGTATGAACAGAAAGAACTGCACATATTTAATGATTATGACCGTAATTGTGGTACGGAACTCAGAAGTTGAAGAAAGTCTCACCAAGTCCAAATCAATTGCTTTAAAAATTTACGAAATCTAAAGAAGGTGAAACCGCTAATTTCACCATGGGTAGTTTTGCCACCCTACCTGTGGCCGTCTCGCAGGATTTCATCAACTCTCTCTTCACCGTAGGAAATTCAGAGAAACCAAACAATCCCTCTTATCATCTTATGTTATACCATATGATATAAAATTTTTACGTAATTAATCAATCGAATTACAATTACAGGACATAATATGAAAAGAAAATGTGCGATAAACTGAAACACACCGAATATTTGGAGCAGCGACATAGGGAGACAAAACAAGTAGAAGCCGAGCAACAAGGAGAAGACAAGTAGAGATCTAATACACGTGGAAGAATGTAAGTAGGGGTTGGGAATCTTTTGGCTGACAGTGACATTTTCATTTTGAGAGTTCAATTATTTGAGAGATGAGAGAATCTGCTACGTGTACAATCAGCCACATGGTCATGGATCCTCATCTCTTCATCAACACCCCGCCCAACTTATTTATTCTCCTTTATTCAACGTACGCTTTTCATATCATGTTATCATTTTTTGTTTATTGTTTTTTTATCATTTTATCTCAATTATGGTTTCATTAATTAATAGCACCAATATGATTGATTGATTTCACTTTAGTACTGTAAGGATCTAATATCTTAACATTCCCTATTCTTTTGAAAAATTATTAATTTAATTGAAGACTTTAATTTATATCGACCTAATCCCTACTAGACAATTAATATTAGCATTTCTATGAAGTTTTATTATGAAAAACTATTATTCACTAACACAAAACTTCATGAATTAAGTCCACGGGGATTATTTTTGTCTAACTTAAACATAATAGAGACTTTTTTTTATAATTAAACGAAACAATCAAGAACTTGTATTGTATGATTGTACTATAGGAAGATGGTGAAATATTAATTTAGTTCATCTTATATTCCTCCTCTAAAATTAAGATAGTGATAGTCTTAAGTTTTTTTTTTTTTTTTTTTTTGAAGGGGAATAGTTTAAGTTTTTATAAAACCGAAAACGAATTTTAGACAAAAATATCATTCTCTTCACATGACAAAAAACTTCCTATTAAAAAAAAAAAAATCAGAAGAGAAAGAAGGTAGATCTAAAACCTAAAATAAGAAGAAGGAGAGATAAAATAGATTTGGAAAAAAAAAATAGAGTGATAACACAAATTTGGAACAAAATAAAATAAATGAGAAACCGATTTAATAAAAAAAAATCCATAAATAAGACTTAATCGATCAAAGTTAGATTTAATATATCTTGGCTTGGCCTTTGGTCGAGATTATGTTTGGAAGTCAAGATATGCCTCGACCAAGGCTTCGTCTTTGGTCGAGATTTAAGTATTAGCCTTACGAAAGGTTTAAAATAAAATTATACTTTTTTTTTCTTTTCGGATGTGTTTTTCACTTTTGATTCATATATTAAATTTTAGTTTTTAATTTATAAAAATGCTATTAAAATACATGAAATGAAATTTAAAGTTTTTAAGAATAAGTGTATTCTCCAATCTCTAAATATAAATGCTTCGTAAAGTCTTGAACAATTAGATTCTTCAATTACCAAAATAAGTAGATTAAATATTTTGTTGAAATTTAGAGAAAACTGAGTTTTGAACATGAAAAAAAAAATTAATGATGAGAAAAACAAATCATGAAGATGAGAAAGGTGAACTCGAAAGACATTTTTGTTACTTCATTTACTTTAGTACTAAAAAATCCAAGTTATTAAATTAGTAATAAAGACAAAAAAAAATAAAATTAATGGTGCTAGTTTATATCCATTTTCACAATTTTAAAATCAGAACAATATTTCAATTCAAGTTTTAAGATATAAATTTAAACTTCTTTATTCTCTTACTTTACATGTAACTTCTTCACGTGTTAAAATTTAATTAGATAAGATGTAACATTTCATATAATAATGTGGTGCTAATACACCCAAGATTCTCTATAATATGAAAGTATTTTACGATAATGTCAAGACGTGGTATATGCTATTAAGCTATCCTAAACAATCCTCACTATTTTTAATAGTATTTTCTCAAAAATATCTATATAGATATTTTTGAAGTACTCACTGCTCACTACATTTTGTGATATTTTAATTTTTAAAAAAATTCATGTCCTTTGAATATTAAAAAGCAAATAAAAAGTCTTTTTTATTTATTTTTTTATTATCCCTACATTATTAAAATTACTTTCAAAGAAACTCTATTAACTATCTAATAAGTAGATAAATGGATTATATAAATGGTCTTTAACGGAACGACTGAATCACGTATATATATTTTTAAACCGAGATTAATTATTATTTAGTTGATCCGATATCTACTCTCATAACCGAAATAATACTGAAAGGAAGCAAATATTCATGTATATTGACATTTGATAAGAGTATTTCTTCTAAAAATCAGAATTTTATCTGACTGTATAGAGAAAACATTGTACCTAGAGAACTTTTTTTTTTTGTGAAAAGTTGTACCTAGACAACTTAACCAGCCTTAACTAGATATACATGCAGCAAAGGAGGGGTCTAGTTTGGTTGGTTTCCATGTGGACAAAAACAAAAGGTGAAATCATAGAGCACCACACTTGTATTGGATTACTTTCTAACCTCTTATGCAACCTGAAAACTGACAAATTCTCCATACCCTTTATTTAATAAATAAACATAATTAATCTCTATATAGACCCATATTTATCAGTTGCTTCATCATCACCATCATCACTGCTTTCTAGACTCTCGTAGAAGAGAAAGAGAGAGAGAGATGGCCTCCCATGGCAGCAGTAGCATCAGTATAAATACCAACAGTAGCTCCCCAAAAAGTGGCAAGAGCGAAGGCGGGTCGGCCGGTCCAGCTGGCAGTTCACCGAAAGGCGGGGGGCAGTGCTTGTGTTCACCCACAACGCACCAGGGCTCGTTCCGGTGCAGGTTTCATCGGTTATCAGGCTCATCACCGCCTTCGATCATGAAGCGCTCTAAGTCCATGCCTTCCAATCAAAATTCCGTGGCTTCTTTTTCTCCCAAGTCAGTTGAGTCCACCACATGAAACACCAGTATTTCCTCACGTTGCTTTTCTCTATATATCTCCACTCGATCCCTTGTATACTAGAAAATAGGCTCAACTTTATTTCTAAGTTTTCTGGGATTTCGTGTTTCTATATTGCCTGCTTATTATAAAAAATATATATAATTATTACACTCTATATATTGCAACCTTCCAGTAATCTTTCTTCTTTATTATTTTTTTTATTCGAAATGCTTTCTTTTCTATTAATGGACGGTAAATCTAATTGTATAAAAGATCTTTTTTTATAATTTTGGAAGAGGTTTATGACAATTATCTTGAAAGTTATTCTAATAAACTCTAGAAATATTATAAGAAAGATTTTTAATGAATTTTAAAATAAATAAAATCATATGAAAATTGGATAAAATTTACAAATTATACATTAAGAAAATGGTCTAATATATTTTTATCATATCTCAAAAAAAAAAAATCAATCAAAACTCACTGGCAGCTTGAACGAATCTGGATGCTTGCTTCTTACCCACTCATAATTAAAGTTGATGATTTATTTTGATTATTGCCTCGTATTTTTATGGGTATTCTTTTTTTATTTATTTATTTAAAATTATACTATTTTTATGGATTATAATAATGGAGTAATTGAGATGAGATTTGAGTGGCTGTCACTGTAGCCAATAATACACCATTAGAGATCATGTAGAAACTTGTAACGTGTTGATTAAAAAATGGATTATTTATTTATTTATTTTGTGTATTGGTAAAGAGTCGGTGATGGTGATAGGCTGGATAATGACACAGAGGAAGAGCAACATTTTCAAATTTAAATTCAATTTTTTTTATTTTTGAATCAAGTATCAAAGATGGGACCCATAATCCATTATTCGTGTAAATAATAAGACAGTAATACTACTAAGCACACGGCTGCAACTGCAAATCATAGTACCACTCAAACACGATTAGGTTAGGCGTATAAACTTTATTCTCTTTTTTGAGAAAATATAGAATTATTTGATCAACCATAAAATTTTAGTTCAAGAATTTTCTCAGATCAATGAACTTGAATAATCAACAATTGATATGATTAGTTAAAGAAGAAAGATAATGAACATATACAAGTTCTACCTATCCATTATCAATAATAATGATGCTATACCATAAGATATTAAAAGAACTCTACAGATAGTATTTCCGTGGGTGAGTGCATGTAGACGTAAAGAGTAATACTTGTTTGGGGTAAGAGGAGATGAGATTGGTCTAATGTATACCCCATTAGATGTATAATCTGATTCTATTACCAAAGGAAGAAAACCTTTCGCAATTGCTAGCTTAATTCCTTCATCCATGGCATTGGCTTCTGCAATCTCCACATCCACACAGCCAGAGCCTGTGACAACAACAGCTAGACATGACATCCCTTGAGCGTCACAACCAGTACACCAAAACCAATTATTCTTTTAGCCACATCCAAAGCTGCATCAATGTTCAGTTTGAACCCAGCATCTACAGGGGGTTCCCAACCAGTATCTTGATTCACGGTATGGTGATAACAAACCCTCCTTCCATCAGTTTCTTTGAACTCCTGCAAAAGACTGTAAACTTTTTACCAAAGATTGTCCTCTTTGAATTTTTTTTCCCCAGGAATCAAAAAATTTCTATCCTCCAAATAAACCAACATATATATATATATCAGAACTTGAAGAGAATAGTCTTCCTCACCAACAGACGGTAACCATGCCATTATATCCCGAAAATCCACTACCTTTAAATTCTTCAGTTTATAGTACAGAGGGTAATCCTTCCAAAGATTTCTCATCCGTTTGCAACTTCAAACCATATGCTCGACAGATTCAGGATCATTCAAGCACAGAGAACAAGTAGGCGACCCCAGAGTACCTATTTTGTACAGAAGACATAGAGTATGCAAAACTTCTTTATAAGTTTTCCAACAAAATATTTTTACCTTGTTAAGGATCTTTAAATTTCATAACTTCTTCCATAAAGGCACTGGACCGTTCGAACAAGAAGCAATATCACAACTTCTTTGTCTTAAGACTACTTTATAAGCACTCCTAAAAGAGAACTTCTTTAGTACAAGGCTACTTGCCTTGGTGGTTGGAGGCCAAATCCTTTTAAACTACAAAAGTTCAACACTTAGTGTATGTAAATATTTTGTCCCACATTGCCTATAAAAATACAATTATGTGGGTAGACCCCTCTCATTACTGGGAGTAATAGTTCGGGTCATTGGTCCCGATAGTTCTCGTCTTACGTTACTGAGAGTAGTTATCCGAGTCGTACTTGTATAATTTAATTTCGATTGATCCCGGTAATTCTTTGACCCAAAAGGTGTCAGATTTAAAAAAAAAAAAAAAAACAAGATAACTTCTTTATCTTAAGGTTATTTTATAAGTAATATCCCCTTTCTTATTAAAATGTCATAGTAAAGAGTCTTTCTTAGCGAAATAACTGAAAATAACTTAAAGGGATACCTAATTTAATATCAGTTTCAAATCCGGACATCGAGTTCCATGACTGCTCTTTGAAAAATAATAAATGAAGAAATCGTTGTTTTAATTAGCAATTATTTTCAAACACGGATTTTTTGAACAATTATTCAAACTTTATTTTTATTTAAAAAAACTGATTCTTGAATTTACAGCTTTTAAGATGCTAAAATTCATAGTTATAAAATTTTTTATACTTTTATAGAGGAATATAATACGGAAAGGAGTTTATACTTTAGGGTTTAATATTATTAATAAAGTGTAATTGTTAACTATTAATTAATTAGTAATCCCATCACTATAACAAAGATATTCATCTAATTTAATAATATTTTACATTCAAATCGTTATCGTTGTTATATATATATATATAAATAAAAAAAACTAATTAGTAATCTCTTCCGGAAATAGGAAAAGTGAAGTAAAATTTATGTGGCAGCCAACCGCACCCAGATCTTGCCACGTAATAATATGACACTGGTAAAACTCAATTGACAACAAACAAGTGTTTGGACGTATCAAAATTGTATGCCCCAGGGTCACCACCGACTCCGACTCTCAACAATCAATCATGACGTCAAACCACGACCCTGTGGCCGTCGGCTACCCACCCCTTCTTCCACCCCAAAACGTCATCGTTCTGCCACTCTACCACCGCCCTAATCGCCACCGTTTTATCCGCCGCTGCCTTTCCGTAACTGCTGCCATCGTACTCTTCTCCTGTTTAATTTTCCTAGTCTACCCCTCCGACCCGTCCCTCCAACTCGCCCGAATCCGTCTCAACCACATCCGAGTTAAATCATCACCAAAATTGACGCTCGACCTCTCCTTCTCTCTCACCGTCAAGGTCCACAACAGAGACTTCTTCTCGTTAGACTACAATTCGCTTGACGTCTCCGTTGGTTACAGAGGGAGAGAGCTAGGGTTGGTGACGTCTAATGGAGGCAGAGTGAGAGCCAGAGGTAGCTCGTACGTCGACGCTACGCTAGAGCTTGACGGCCTGGAGGTTATTAATGATGTTATTTACTTGATTGAAGATTTAACGAGGGGTCTGATCCCCTTCGACACTAATACAAGAGTCAAAGGCCAGCTCGGTCTCTTCTTCTTCAAAATTCCTCTAAAGGTACTTCTCCGTTCTTTTTATTATATTTGTTCATCGGAACACTTGTGTTACATATTCTCTGATAGATATCGAAGTTCCTTTGTTTTCTTAGATTTATTTAGAAATAATGCAGTGAACAAGTTGGTAATTTTTTGCTTTTACTTTCCTTGGGAATGAAAATATTACAATGTTGATCAATTTCTTGCATAGTGTTTTTGTTTAAACTGGTTATGTTGTAATTGTTGCACATTGTTGTATCAAATGTGGTTTTAACTCGGTTAATTCTTCCTATAACATTTTCACTTGCTTCATTTTTTGTTTAAAATTCCGTATGCTAGAAGATATACTTAATTACGGTTCTGAATCATTTCAGGCAAGAGTATCATGTGAAGTCTATGTGAATACGAAAAACCAAACGATTGTCCGCCAAGATTGTTACCCTGAGGTGAGAAAACTCTTTTCACAGTGTAGCCATCTGGGGGACTTTTTAAATCTGAAATGAATAAGATTTTCTTTTAAACAACAAACATGTTGCAACTGCTATCCTGTTGCAGGATACTTGGACACTTCTTCTCCATCAAACTATTGTTGGCCATTGTTTTATTTTTATATTTTTAGTGCTTTTCAGCTCCATAAACACCTTTCAACAGAATGAAAGATGATACTGGGTAACTTGGAGATGTATGGTTGCTTAAAGAGGAGTTAAGTTAACTATAATTCCCAAATCATACATGTAGTCGCAAAGTATTTTGCTTGTTATCTTAATTATGGTGTCATGTCGTTCATGGTTTATTGTGCACTGCACTGAACGATAAATAGAGATTACCCAACCCAGGTTTAATAATTTTTCCATTTTGATTATACACAGTTATCATGCATGACCTCTTGTGATTGCCCTTCAAACAACCATCTCTATAGAGGTAACCAATAAATGGGGTTTTGATTTTGCAGTGAGTCAGTGACAGGTTGGATGATATTATATTTTCCCCTTGACGAATTGGAACTGTGAAATTGAGTTGGGTGCCAAAGACATGGTCGATTGGTTTCTGTGGCTGCCCTGGGCTGTACTTATGCTCTGCATGTTGTTTAGAAGTTGAATGGAGTTTCATATAGGTTGGTGTGTGTTTTGTTGCAAACTCGTATTCATGAAAATGATTGACTGAGAAGTCACTCCAGTATATATGTATGTTACTCTTCAATACATAAGAAGTATGTTATTTTACTTAGAGGTTTGCTTTTTTGTATATATCTAAGAGAAATCATCAAAACAATGCTCTAAATGTGCTTTTCTTCTACGTACATCCTTTTAGCTAGTTTTAAATTATTCGTTCTGGATGAGCTCATTTATTGCTGAAGCTGAAGCATATATAAAAGAGGGTTTTTCTTTTTCCTTGCAAATTGCTATCTATTTGAGACTTAAGTTAAATATCTGAGTATATTTTTAATTTAGCTAGCTTCAGATCTGGTGCATTTGTAGCCCAGAATTCTATCTGAGTACAATCTAAGTGGCTTTTTTACATGGAGCATGTGTGCAGTTTAGGTGTCGGAATTGCCACCCAAGCTAAGAATGCTGGGATGTTAATACATAATAAATCCCCAAATTATTTCTTGTCTAAGGCAACAAAATGGATTGTCTGCATGATATAGAATTATAGAGTGACACGAGACTTGAATTCTGTATGAAATATGGATAAAAAATAACAGAGGACTAGTTTTAACAAGGGATGATGGGAAACATTTGCAGTTGTCTTCATATCTCTATGAAGATGCTTATCGGTTCATTGTCATTATGTTGGTTAGATGTTCAACAGTTATGATACAGCACTTAATGTTACATTGGAATTGCTATATGATCAGGTTGGTAACCCCTGGAAATAAATTCCAGCTCCAGTTCATTTTGCTTTTATGCTTTGGGAATCTGATTTCCAGTTCCTCTCTGACCCCCTCATCTACTGTTTTTGGTCCTGTGCTAATTATTCATTTTCTCCATCGTGCTTCATCACGACACAACAATGTCTCTCCCTTCCCTCCTCTCTCAATGGCTCGTCAGAGACTGTGTGTGTTTGAATCATAGGGTTTTACTTGTTAATACAGCCTTGTTCACTTAATAAATAATCTTGGTGTTTTGTTATATGTTATTATTTGGGTTCTTCAAGTTTTAAGGGTTGTTCATGGATTGTCATTATGTGCTGCACAATGTTTCGAGTTTTATTTTGTTTATGGATTTTAACTGAATTATTTACGTTTTGATTTTACTTTTCTAGTTCTATTCAAATCGTAAAAAAACGACAATAATATAAAGAAAAGAAAGTAGTTCAGTATAAGAGATACTGTTTGCCAAGCGTCTTAACAGGGACAGGGCTAATCCCTCGGTGGTGTCCCCATACTGCCTTGGGGAAAGAGGTAATCCCTCGGTGGTGTCCCCATACTGCCTTGGGGAAAGAGGATGATTATATCACTGTACTCTTTTCTTTAAGAGCCAGTCTACTGTAAAGATGAAATTTTCTGTTGAATATTTGAATTTGAATACATGCAAAACATATTAGAAAACTTTTTTGTGCACTCGAAACATTTATATCGGTCTGATTGAACAGCCTATTTTGCCTATGTTTTTTCAGTTGATCCATGAACCTTTTCTAAAATATTAAAAGAAAGAGCTAATAACATCCACTTTCTCTAAAAATTTACCAATTATAAGCAAAATTAATTTTACCGTTAATTGATAAAGACCTTCTCTGCCGTTAGTTAACTTTAGTCAAACTTAACAGTTACATAAGTATTTTCGTATTTTCTTCTTTTTTAATTTTATTTTATTAAAATAACAATTATTAAAAAAAAATCCATATTAATTTCTATCATCTATTAAAACTTTTTGATGAATGTTGGATCTTCACCAAAAACTGCCCAAAAAAAAAATTGAAGGAAGAAGAACCTTCTGGAAGGGTGTTGAAGATCCAGCCATCTCTAGCCACTGGGTTCGCCTTCAAAGGCAAACCCTCGTAATGCAAACCCCAGATCTAGGGTTCACAGTTCGCCTATCTAGGTTCGCCTTGGACGAACCCTCGTTGACAAACCCAAAAGGGTTCGTTGCGCTCCAGCAAATTTCAATATTTTTTTTATCTTGGTGGAGATCCATGTCAGATTTAATGTCTAGATTGGATCTCCACATTTTAAATTCAAAACTTTTTTAAAATAAAAAAATAAATTTTAGATCTCCACCGTCCATTTAAAGATGGACAGTGGAGATTTGAAGTTTAATTTTTTATAATAATTTTAAAAAAAAAATTCTACCGTCCATCTCAGATGAGGTGGATGGTAAAGATATAATTTTATTTATTTTTATTTAATAAAAAGAAAATATTATTTTAGGGGTATTTTGATCTTTTTAACGGTTAATCCTAATCAACCGTTAACTCTAACGGAAGTTAATTAATGTTAGGGGAAATTTTTGTCCATTAATAGTAAAGGCAATTTTGTTTATAGTTAGTAAAACTTTAGAGGAAATGGGTATAATTAGCTATAAAAAAAAAAAACATTGAGTGGAAGTGGATTTGATTAAGTACTGTCAAGCGTGGCAATTCACCAGCCTGTGAGCTACTTTCAAATTGAATGTTGTAGTTGCTAGCACAATCCAGTAGCCGGTAGGTAACCAATCACGTCTATGTTATTTGTTTTTGTTTTTATATATTTTTTAAATTTGACATCAGAAACTAATGAAAATAAATGTTATAAATTTAGTGGAGAGGAATTTTCTCGTACTTTACAATTTAATAGCTAATTTCCATTACAAAAATAAAGGAGAAAATTTAAGCGGGACATATCGCTGTTTTAAACTTTTTACAGGTTTCAGTAGTTTTTTTTTTCTTTCCTTTTTTGAACAATATAAGTTTCAATAGTTGATCAAGTGTAGCAACATTTATAATTGGCTGTAGAGATTTATGTCTAAAATTGTGTTGAAGACCTTAATATATTATACAAAGCTGATGTTAAAATTTTATTTAAAAAGTTATTTTGTAGAAAAATCTCCTTTCGTTTACAAAAGAAAACCGTTATTGTTATTTTTATACCAGTTTAACACCCATGTTACATATCATCATCCTATTTTTGTACACCGAAAAGAGATGAAATGAAACCTTCAATTAAGAAGTGGAGTCGTTTCTTGTTATTCGACCACCTCCCCACACATATTCAGCAGCATGGTGGTGCCTGCACCGGAACGAACCCGGATGCGTCGTCGGTGAACAAACGCACTGCTTTGTCGGAACACCACCACCAGCCCTTCCAGCCACCTGATCAGTTGGCAGCTGCTCTACGGCGGTTGATGTCTGCAAAAGGAACCATCTACCTTGCACGGCCGCCACCAAGTTTCTACGGCCAACGAAAGGTGCTCCCGGGTAGCACATGTTTCTTCTACCTTTGTCACAGTTGTTAGTTAGTATTATTATTTTGGCGTGAGAAAGAGAAAGTGCCTTCAAAAGAAAAGAATCTTTCTTTGTAATATGACAAGGAAAGAAAGGAAGGACTAAAGAGAGGAGGCCAAGTAAAGGTTTTATTTCTAAATGTAAAGCTCCTTTTGGGTTGATTCCGGTTAGGAGGTTTTCTTTTTTCACCCCTCCAAAGTATTTCTCCTTGTGATCCCAATATCTCCTCTCAATATTATTATTATTATTTTGTTTTTATAAAAATTGAGGTAACGAAATGATAAATCCTCACACTTTTTATAAATATTGTTAATTTTTAATATAAATAATTTTTATATTTAAACTAAATTTAATTAATTTTGAATCTTATATTTGATCGGTTCAATGTTGGTTAGGGTGATGAGACTTGTTCAGAAGACGAGGTTGTCAAGCACACACACGTCCCATTATAGTAATTTAAACCGTTAAAATAGGCAAAGGCGGCTAAACATAGACTAAAAAGATAACCATGTGCTGATTATGCCACGTGCAGTGGACCCCCTTACGTGGCAATATATCAGTCGATCTGATTGGTACAGGTGCCACTTTCACAATATTGGAGGTTATAGTGGGAATTTTATCATTTAGAAGTAGCTGGCGATTTTCTCTTGGTTTCCATATATAGCTTATCTTATAAGACAATAAAGGTAAAGTTTAATTAATTTTTAAATAAATGATGCCTTAGGTTTAAATCATCACCGTACATGATATGTTTTATTTCGTTGTAAATGGTTGGTTCTAATAAAAGTGTAACTTGAAATTTACTGTATACCTTGGATGCTTATGGGGAATTTGGTTTGTTTTTCCACGCATTTAGCTCGTAATGTGCATGATTGAAGTTAGGCTTCACTTTTGGAGTTTGAAAAGCTGGTCTGGCTAGGTTCGGACAAGAGACAAGACGGTGGTGATGCTTTGCATAGTCAGATTCGTAACCGAATCTTGCTTTCTTTTTTTTTGGATTTGTATTGGTTGGAGACCCAATGGTTGGTGCTAGTGTTCATTCATGAGATGGGACTTGATTTAATCCCATACATATACACAAAGAAAAAGAATACGGTTCTAATTTTGGGCCTTACGCCAAATGACAAACGCCGGCACCACCCAATTAGTTCCTGATTTTATTGTCCAAAGAAAAAAACTATTAAATTTTGGAAAAGAGGGAAAAAAAATTTAATTGAAAAAAGGGAATTTAGCAAAATTACCCAAAAAATAACTTGAAATTGCAAATATACCCATCCTCCACTAACTTTTGCATCATATACCCAAAATATTTTTTTTGGACAAAAATACCCTCACAATATATTTTTTCACATCTTCTTCTTCTTCACACGGGTTCTTCTTCTTCACTTGTTCTTTTTTTTACTTCTTCACATTTTTTTTTTCTCTCTTCTTTTTTCCATAGATCTCTTATAAACTAAGTCAAGAAAATTTCTATTTCTCATCTCCCTAAACTCTCACATTTGTAAAATCATTCAAATCATCTCACAAACTCCCACCATTAGAAAATTTTAAGGTTAGTGGAGAAGAAGAAGAAGAGTGAAATAGAAAAGAGGAGGAGGAGAAGAAGAACAGTTTGCAGCGGAAGAAAAAGACCGGCGTAAGGAGGAAGAAGAAGACCGGCGCAAGGAGGAAGAAGAAGCGTGGAGGAAGAAGATGAAAAAAAAAAAAAAATCATCGGGCAGGGCCGACCCGATGAAAGATTTTTTTCATCGGGTCGGCCCTGCCCAATGATTTTTTCATCGGGTCGGCCCTGCCCAATGAAATCATTTTTGGTGCAATAGCGCCACAGCTATATATTGTTGATTTACTTCTACAATTTTTTTTTTTCTGTACTTCTTTCAGCGAGTCTACACTCCACAGTTTTCTATTCTTCCTTGCTAGATCTGAAATGTCATTAACAAACAATTTTTCTTGTTACAAAACCAAGTAAGATTTGCTACAAAACCAACCGATTTTAGTTAGTGTTTAAGAACAAACATTTAGGTTTGAAATTAGTGTTATGGGTTTTCCAATTTGAATGTTGAATTCATTGAGATTTGTTAAATTATCATGAGATTGAATTTGGATGGAAATTTGTATTTCATCGGGTCACTGTGGCTCGATGATTTAATTTCATCGGGTCATCAAGTCACTATATGACCCGATGAAATTAAATTATCGAGCCGCAGTAGCCCGATGAAATTAAACCGTCGGGCTACTGCGGCCCGATAAAATTTCATCGGGCCACTGCGACCCAATGAAATGAAATCATCGGGCCACAGTGGCCCGATGAAATTAAATCATCCACAGTAACCTGATGAAATTGAAATTACTTACATAATTGATCTGCTTCAGTTTCTATAACTACTTGGATGGATTTTA
This sequence comes from Xanthoceras sorbifolium, assembly GCA_003430845.1. Classification (NCBI taxonomy): domain Eukaryota; kingdom Viridiplantae; phylum Streptophyta; class Magnoliopsida; order Sapindales; family Sapindaceae; genus Xanthoceras; species Xanthoceras sorbifolium. The sequence continues at coordinate 29,853,789 of CM010619.1, forward strand.
GAGGAGATTATTGATGTGTAATTATTAATATTTATATTATGTAGTTCTATATATGAGCTATTGAAGCAATTGACGGTGGTGTTATATTGATTTTATTGCAGTGGTCACTGTGGTGCATTTGTGCTTATGTTTGCTGAATATATCAATGCACACAAACAGAAATTCGATTTCAAAGCAAAGCAAATGAAAGTTCTTAGAAGAAAAATGTCTATTGAAATATTTGCAAACTCTACACTATTGGACGACAATGAAACATAACACTGACATGTACTTTTTCCCAAATTATTCTTTATGTGAATAAATCTTTTCTGTAATATCGAGTCTAAATATTATTATACATAATATTGATGAAACATAACATTGACATTAAGTTCAAATCTGAGAAATTGTAAAGGTTATTGTTAAACGATCTAAAATTGATAAAATTGCAAAACATTATCCGCTCAAAAGTGAATCGAAGAACTACATAAATGTCAACAATGTATCAAAGAGACTGAATTTCGTCTCCAGCAATGATTAAAAGAAATATATAATTAGATACAACAAAACGGAAAATGAAAGAATATTCGGGTCAGCACGATGAAAAAAAGTATCAACCCGATAGTATCAAAATCTCGCTCGTTTGTAATCAAAATTGGTATGGGTCTCAAAGCTACTTCAACATCATCAATTGAACACATTACAAACATGGCTCGAACCAACTCTTCATTACTGTTTCGGCCTGATACTATCAATTATCGGGTATAGCCAACCCGATGTAAAAATTCATCGGGTAGTGCCGGCCCGATGAAAAAAATCATCCGGCAGGGCCGGCCCGATGAAAAACAATCATCGGACAGGGCCGACCCAATGAAAAAAATCATCGGGCAGGGCCGGCCCGATGAAAAAAATCATCGGGCAGGGCCGGCCCGATGAAAAATAATCATCGGGCAGGGCCGGCCCGATGAAAAAAATCATCAGGCAGGGTCGGCCAGATGAAAAATTTCATCGGGCAAGGCCAGCACGATGAGATTTTTCATCGGGCCGGCCTTGCCCGATGAAAGATTTTTTTCATCGGGTTGGCCCTGCCCGATGAACCAACCCGATGAAAAAAATCTTTCATCGGGCAAGGCCGGCTCGATGAAAATTTTATCGGGCCGGCCTTGCCCGATGATTTTTTTTTTTTTTTTCATCTTCTTCCTCTACGCTTCTTTTTCCTCATTGCGCCGGTCTTCTTCTTCCGCCGCAAACTGTTCTTCTTCTTCTCCTCCTCTTTTCTATTTCACTCTTCTTCTTCTCCACTAACCTTGAAATTTTCTAATGGTGGGAGTTTGTGAGATGATTTGAATGATTTTACAAATGTCAAAGTTTAGGGAGATGAGAAATAGAAATTTTCTTGGCTTAGTTTATAAGAGATCTATGGAAAAGAGAAGAGAGAACAAGTGAAGAAGAAGAACCCGTGTTAAGAAGAAGAAGATAGTGAAAAAATATATTGTGAGGGTATTTTTGTCCAAAAAAATATTTTGGGTATATGATGCAAAAGTTAGTGGAGGATAGGTATATTTGCAATTTCAAGTTATTTTTTGGGTAATTTTGCTAAATTCCCTTGAAAAAATTTACACTTTGTTTTGGTTCTATAGAAGAAGAATAATGCTTGATTTCCACCCGTAATGGGTGAGTGTGAATTTTATTAATTAGATTTGTGGATAAGTTTAGATGTAAAATTGAAATTCGATCCAGGTTCGGGTTTTAAAAAAAAATTCACACCTGAACCCATGAATCAGCATAAATTAAAAAAATATATAATAATTTTTTTAAAAAAATTACTTGGAAAAGTCAAAATCCATAAGTATGGTAGATTTTAGGATTATTATGAATTCTTAGTATTTTATTTTATTATTATGGATTTGAATATGATTTAATACTAGTGAAAGTATTTTTATTTTATTTTTTTAAAAAATATTTTTTATTCACGAATTTGGACCCACGGATGCATACTCGAACCTATGAAATTATGTGAGTGCGGGTTTGAGTCAAACCTGCGGGTGCAAACCAGCACTTGAACCCTCATAATTTTGCGAGTTTGCGGATGAGTTTGGATGTCTTAAAATAATGCGGGTTCGGGATTGAATTTGGCCAAACCCGTTCGAACCCGACTCACTGCCATGCTTAGCTAGACTGTTTAAATTATATGTCCAGATTATGTGGTATGTGAGTAGTATTCACCATGTAATTCATGAGATGATGTGATAAACGTTCTGTTAGTTATAATACATTTGCCACATCATTTAGACATGACATTGAGCAAATAATTTGAGCAATCTAGCATTACATATAGTAAAATATTCAACAAATTATCTTAATTAAACGAGCACCTCTGTTAGTGGTCAATTGTTAGATTTAATGGTTGACTATGAAAGACCAAAATGCCCAGGATTTAAAAAAGAAAACAAATATTCCACCAACAATGGTCCCGGCAGAGGACGTTCCATTTAATTGAGCATATGAGCTCCATCAGATCTTATGGACATAGACATTCAGATTTACAATTAATCTAAAGGTGGACACCAGCAACCTGCAAAACTAGTGAAAGTGAATGTGGAGCACTTAGGTCACTGATGTGGTACCAAACGCTCAAATGAGCTAGATTCAAGACGATAATATGTATAGTAAGTAAAGTTTTAGAGTGCACAAATCGTAGGTTGTGTAGAATGTCGAGCGTAGGAATGTAGAATGTAGCACCCCCCGACCCGACCCGGCCGGACCGACCCGGGGCGCGCTACTCGGACTTTCAGAACTTTTAAAATTCATTTTGTAAACAGAAAACCATATAAATTATAGTTTAAAAATCGTTTTCGAGTGAGCCCATTCAATACAAACTTTTTACAAAAATTCGGCAGAGTACCGTTTGTTTTTCGGACTTTCCAAAACCTGCTTTTACACAAATCAAATCACATTACATTTTCACAAACACTTCTATAACAATTTCAATCAGTTGCGCACTCTGCCGTTTAGTGCGACTTTCACAAATAGTTTATAAAATAAAATAAATCGAACTTAAACATTTACAATCATTTTGATAATAAAATACAGAAATCATAAACTAGTTAATTACAAAACATTTTACAAAACGTATTTACAAATTCCCTGTATATGCATGCTTTCAAAATATATATACACATAACAAAATATAACTACCCAACTGTACAAATCCTGTGACTCGGTCTGCAACTCTTCCTTCAGTCTTTAGCTTCGTCCGGATTCCTGGTACCTACGCGTTAGAAACAAAACTAACGCGCTAAGCATATAGCTTAGTGGGTGTACTATAAACTATAAACTCAATTAAATGAACCACAAATAAATATCTGTTAAGAAGAAATAAACCACAATATATATTCCATTCCATTTCAAAACGATTAAATTTCAAAATCAAAACATTAAACAATTTCAATCACTTTAATTTCAATAATGAGATCAATATACGAATGCTATAAATAAATTCATTCAGTATACTTTTCAATTCCAATCAATTCTGGCCCGCTAGAATACTAAACATATACGGACTGGAATATGGGTCAAGCTCCCAACCCCCAGAACGAATTCTGAGGAGGTACGTGTCTCCCAACTCTAGGACCGTGGGTACGGAACCTAGAGAGGTACATAGCTCCCTATCCCAGGAACGAATCCTTGGGAAGGTACATTAACTCCCAACCCCCAGGACGAATCCTGAGGAGGTACGTATCTCCCAGCCTCTGGACGAATCCAAGAGGAGGTACATCAGTATCATCAATATCAATCAATCAGTATCGGCGCAGTACTGCTCGGTAAAACCCAGCTGGTATACCAACCTCCTATATCCATTTCTATGTCTACGTATCCTAGGGCCGTTTCCGATAAACCAAATTCGCAAGAAATGTCACAATGATTACTCAATAACAATAATTACTCAATAAACATACAAATCACATAATATTCTTCAAGAAACATAATCAATAATTTTACGAAAATCTACATCAAGTATTTTAACGAAATCGAAATGTTCGAAAATACAATCGAAATACGATCGATCATAAAATCGGTCCGAAATCAACCATAGATCTACAAATCATCGATTTTACATATAAAGTAAACATTTTTCATACGAATAATCGAAATCGAAAACATCTAACGAAATCGAAATTTAAAACATTTAACGAAATCGAAATCGAAACGAAACAAGAAACGGAAACGAAAACAATAGCGTAAACGATAACGAAATATTTTTCGTAAAGATTCCGAAAACAAAAGTACACCTACCTCGAATCCGTATTTTTCGTTGGTTCTACAAGTTCGTCTTTCCTTTCCTTTCCACCTACACTTCCTTTTCTCTTCTCTCTCTTTCTTCTTCTTCTTCTTCCTTTTCTTTCTTCTTCTTCCTTTTTCTTTCTTCTCTTTCTTCTCCTTCTTTTTCTTTTCTTTTTTCTTCTTTCTCGCTATTCTGTTTTTCTGTGTGTTTTCTCGCAAATAGTAAAACCCTCAAATAGTAAAATTTTATTTTCACATATTTCACATATATCAAAAATTCATTACCCGCAATCCGGGATGTTACATAGAAACTGGTGCATTGATGTAGAATGGTGAGACTTCAAATGGTAGTAGAGCAAGGGACAAAGCGTGGCTGGTGGAATCGAGGGTGAGATGCAAGTTGATACAGGTTGTCAGTGGACCTCGCTCGACAAGAGCCAAGAGGGTAGGTGTAGAATGTTGGTTCTACCATGTGTGAAAGTATTAAAGTAAAAGGGAGTAAGAATACTAGAGTGATACAAGATTCAAGTGTCCAAAACATAATTTGTGTTCAAGGCTACTATATATAGGACGGGGCCAGCAGAAAGCCCGTTGAAATGGTCTTTGAGATCACAGACCAAGATTTGTGAGTTGATCTAATACTTGGGATAAGGATGATGTCACTAAATTGGTTAGTAACACGATTGACTAGGTCCATGTAGACTTGGTCCAAGTTTGATTTGGATACTTGGAGTGGAATTTAGGCTCATGATGGGCCTTGAATACTTGTCTTAGTTTTGGGCCTTACAAAGACTTCCTTGAACGACCAAATGGGCTTAAGACAATTTTTGCCCACTATAATGGAGATGGATGGAGCATATGCACTTCATCGCTCCATCATTTGATAGAGCAATCTGCTCTATCTGTAACACCCCCTGACCCGATCCGACTGGATCGACCCGGGGAGCGCTACCGGATTTTCAAAACTTTCTAAATTCATATTTGTCCATTTCAAACCATTGACAACTCGTATCAATTTATAATTTAAAAACAGTTTTCTAGTGAGCCCATTGAAATTACAATTTTTAAAAAAAAATTCGGCAGAGTTTCCTCTATTTTTCTAATTTTCCAAAACCTGTTTTCAATAAAACAGTATAATACAATATAATTCCAACAACACTTCAAAGATCATTTCATTCAAATGTGCACTCTGCCGTTTAGTGCGACTTTCAAACAGTTTTTAAAATAAAACAATTCATAATTGCTTAATTACAGTATTTTGAAATTGAAAACAGAAATCATAAAACAATGAATTACAGCACATAATTACGGAACATACTTATATAACTAAATTACAAGTTTTCTGTATATGCATGCATAACTAATTACTTTATACAGGAATATACCCAAAATGTGGTGACTGTGACTCTGAAGATCTGCTTGCAACTCCCTCTCTTCAATCGTTTGCTTCCCCAATATCCTTGCTACCTACGCGCGATAAACATCAACGCGCTAAGCATATAGCTTAGTGGGTGTACACTAAAATAAATTTCAATATCATATAAAACACTAGATTGTAAATTCAGAAATTCAGAAATATATATATATATATATATATATATATAAATAAGCAATAAAGCTTTAAATCAAAATTTCAGAAATATAAATATATAGAAAACAAATTGTAATATAATTGAAAATACTAAATGTTAAATTCAGAAATTCAGATACATATATAACTAAACCATAAAACTTAAATACAGAATGTCAGAAGTATATATATATACATTCAAAAGTTTCTGGGTTTCAGTTTCAATATCATTTCTTTATTTTCCATAACATTTTCTAACTATCAATTCTCAATTGGGCCCTTAATACATATAACAGGGTTCGCAGGACTGGATTACGGGTTATTCGGCATCGGAACCAACAGGAACTGCTCGCTGAAATGGTATCCCTATAAAGATGTTATTTCCGACATCGGAACCAACTGGAACTACCCGTCGGAAACGGCTTCACTCAAGGATTGGCCACAACGGTGATTGCTAATAATCCACAGAGTGATATAAATACAGAAATATCGGCGCAATACTGCTAAATATACCCAATTGACATGTCAATCTCCTATATATATATATATATATATATATATATATATATATATATATATATATATATATATATATATATATATATCAGAGCCAAAATCAAAGTTCAGAGATTACAGATATTTTCTTTACTTTTCAAACAACTTTCAAATAATCAAAATTTTCTCAATCTATCCAATTATAAAACAAGATTTTCATAATAGATCAAATACCATATACGGAAATATATAAATACATAAAATAATATAATACAGAAAATCAAAATCATTAAAGTCGCTATAATCATAATTTTCTTATCTCAAAATCAGTTTCCAATATTATTCACCAGTTTATTCTATCAAAATTTGAGAATAACAGAAAATCTTTCACAATCAATTCCTTTCATTCGAAAATCAACAACTATAAGTTTCAATCAAAATCGATAATTAGAAATCCAACAATATTCTTAAAACGATAGTTGTAAATCAGGTTTTAGAAATATACACTTAGATTCAAAATTTTATATTCTCATAATATTGCACTAATAATTTCAACAATATACTCAAATGAAATACGAATATATATATATATATATATATATATATAATCAATACGAGTATATAAAATCCAGAAATATATTTCCAAACTTACTAAATCAAAATACATATCAAAAATAGTTGCAGAAATGAGTGTACACCTACCTGGATACCGTTTTACCAGTTCTACGTCTTTTTCCTTCTGAGTTTTCCTTTTTCCTTCATTTCTTTTCTTCCTCCTCTTTCATTTCTCTTCCTCTTTTCTTTCTTTTCTTTTCTTCTTCTTTTCCTTCTCTTCCTCTTCTTCTTCTTCTTCTTCTTCTTCTTCCCTTTTCTTTCTCTCTCGGTCTCCCTTTCTCTCTGTTTTCTCCCTTTTCTATTTTCTGGAGACTTCTCACGTCTCTTATTTTTTTTATAAAATTTTGGTCGTCGCGACCTGTGGTTGCGCCACCAGGTCGCGTTACTCTCTGAAGCAACTCCACCGCCTTCATCGCGGTACCCTGGTCGCGATGGTGGTCGCGATGCTCACTGCCAGAATTTTTATTTTTTCGTTGCGAGCCAGTCAGCGCGATCTGTGGTCGCGGTGACTAGGTCGCGATACTCACTGCCCAAAAAAGTCATTTTTTGCCGCGAGCAGCTCATCGCGATCTGTGGTGGCGGTGAGGGGTCGCGGTACTCACTGTCCTAGTTTTTCGCTCTTTTTTCTTCATTCATCATTTCTGGACCGTTCCATCTGGTCCACCTGAAAATCATACAAAGAAACATACATTTAATTACGTTTACACCCCTCGAATCATAACTTTTTATATCCACATTTTCAAAATTAATTAGTCAAAATTAGGGATGTTACACCATCTATAGAGGAGATCCTTCATTGACGATGGAGTTTTCTTATATTTTTTTAGTTTGGGGTTGAAATATGATTATTGAAATTGATAGGATTTTTTATGTAATTATAGAAAGTTTTGAGATTATTTAAAAAATTGAAGTTTTATTTGATAAGTGAAATGACCATTTTTTCCGTGTGTAACATATATATACATTGCATAGATTTTTTTTCCTCTCTCTCTTACAAAAGAAAAAAGGTGGCTATCTGTAGTACATACACATACATGCTATAAAATGTAGGATCTACAATCATGTTGAAGGTGAGACCAGCAACTTATAAAGAAAAAAAAAGTGAACGTATAGCACTTGGGTTATCGGGGTGGTGCCAGCCAAATAGACTCCAATGCTCAAGTCAACGAATATACTAAAGAATTAGTTATAGTGAAAGATAACAAACCATAAGTCGATGTAGGGTGCCTAACATAAGGATGTAGAACCTAGGTTCGGGTACATAGATTGTAGATCATTGGAACCTCGAAAGGTAGTAAAGTGAACGATGAAGTATGGCGACTTGAACCAAGGATACAATATGAGCTGATGAAGGTAGATAATATGCTTCGTTCGACCATAATGTGGATGTAGATTGTAGGTTTCACTGAGTCAAAGTATTGGAGTGAATCAGATAGAGTTATAGAAGCTAGAGTCAATATTCGAGTGTCAAAAAAAAATAAGCCCCTCCCTCTAAACCTGAGGCCGCTATTTATAGAAGCAAGCCAATGACAGATCTATTGGCGTGACCCCTGGGATTATAGGCCCAAATTTATAGGTTGATTATGTGATCTTTGGGATAAGGATAATGTTACTGTCTTGGTTAGTAACGTATTTGACTGGGTCTATACTGATTTGGTCCTTGTTAGGTTCGGATATTGGTGAGGTGGAGATTATGGGCCTTTTTGGCTTTTATCATCATTGTCTTGGGCTTTATCAAGTTCTCTCTAAATGGAAAAATGAGCCTTGAGCGAGTTTTTTACTACTACTGTAACATCCCCAATTTCGTATAAATATGAAAATGTAGTTTAATTAATATGGAGTATGGGAATGTGAAATTTATGACTTGAGGGGTGGAAAATGTAATTAAATGTATGTATATTTTTTATGGTTTCCAAGTGGACCAGATGGAGCGGTCCATAAATAACGCATGAAGAGAAGGGTGAAAAACTGGGCAGTGAGTACCGCAACCACTCACCGCCATCAGAGATCGCGATGAGTCACTCGCGGTGAAAAATGGTGATTTTTGGCAGTGAGCACCGCGACCAGGGATCGCGCTGACTAGCTCGCGGTGAAAATGCAAAATTTGGACAGTGAGCACCGCGACCAGGGATCGCGCTGACTAGATCGCGATGAAAATGTGAATTTTGTGCAGTGAGCATGGCGACCACTTGCGCGACCAGGTACCTCGATGGATGATCGCGATGAAAGCGGTGGAATTCCTCCAGTGAGCAACGCGACCAGGTAGCTCGACCACAGGTCGCGATGACCGAATTTTTATAAAAAAAAATAAGAGGCGGTGGAAGCTTCGCCAGAAGCAAAGCAGAAAAGAGAAAGAGACCAAGAGAAAAAGAAGGGAGAAAGAAAAAGAGAAAGAAGAGAGAGAAAGGAAAAGAGAGAGAGAAGAAGAAGAAGAAGAAGAAGAGAAGAAGAAAAAAAGAGAAAGGGAAAAAAGGGAAAGAGAAGGAAAGAGAGGAAAACTCAAAAGAGAAAAGGTGGAAAAACGGTATCCAGGTTGGTGTACACTGATTTCTGAATTTGTTATAATCTTCGTTATATACATTTTCATTTGAATTTTCCATATATTTGTCAAATTGAGTATTAAATTTATTTATGGATTTTGTATAATTATGTTTCGTTTACGAATATTATTAGAAACTGTTTGAAAATAATTAGGGAATATGATAGTATAATGGAATTTCTATGATTTCGAATAATTCGTTTTACAAGAAATGTTTGGAAACGATTTCGGAATAATTTAATATAAGTATTGTTTTGTAACTGATATTTGAGAATAATTTTAGAATATATTGATAGTCGTATTAACGAAAGTTCTGACTTTATGAATGATTTTGACAATAACATTAGATTATTTTAGTAATTTTTTTTTTGAATTTCTGTAATATCGAATGTTTTAAAAAACAACTCTTTTTATTAATATTGTTTAAAAACTCTGCGATTTGATTGTTGTATTTTGATTCGAAATGGAGATTCTGGAATATTTTGATGAACAAATGTTTATGTAGTTTTTGATTTGAACGTTTTGAGTTAGTTCGCTTTTGATTTATAACGATTATATGAGAATAAATTGTTTGAGAATTTTGTTGAATTACAAATAATATTTGGAAATTATATTATTGAGCTTAATTCATATTTGAGAGTTACAGTTGTTGATTTCGAAAAAGATTGAATATTCTGATATGAATTTTATGAATTGTGAAAATGAATGGAAACGGCCCTAGGATACTTAAACATAGAAAACGGATATAGGAGGTTGGTATACCAGCTGGGTTATTTAGCAGTACTGCACATTGTACCGATATTGATATTGATGCTGATACATGTACCTCCTCAAGGATTTGTCCTGGGGTAGGGAGACATGTACTTTCCTAAGGATTCGTCCTAGGATAGGGAGACACGTACCTTCCTAAGGATTCGTTCCTAGGATAGGGAGACATGTACTTCTCTAGGATACCGAACATTCGGTCCTAGGGTAGGGAGATACATACCACCCTAAGGATTCGTCCTAGGTTGGGAGTTATGTTCGACTGACAACCACTGAGAAGTCGAACGACCCATATTCCAGTCCCGATATTATGTTGAGTATACCAAAGGGCCACAATTGAAAAGAAATGGAGGAAGTTTATAGAAAAGAATTTCGAATACTTTTATAAGATTTACTGAAATTAGTTGAATATTATTGGATTTTGATATATAGTTGATCTAAAATTTTACTATGAAAATATATAATGATTCCTCCTGATATTTAAATTTGAATAGTTTATTTATTACTCTTATTGGATAGAATATTATTGATTTTATATGAGAAAGTTTTTGTTTAATTATATGTTTTGTTAATATGATTATTTGATTTGTATTGAAAAGTATATTTGATATATTACAATTTGTATTTGTTTATATACATTATCAAGGAAATTATGTGAAATTTGTAAATTCGATTAGTGTACACCCACTAAGCATTATTGCTTAGCGCGTTGATTTCATCACGCGTAGGTATCAGAGACACAGAGGGAGGAAAAGAATAGAGAAGAGGTAGCTGCAGATTGAAGATCCAGATTCACCATGCTTTTGGGTAGTCACAATTAAAATTATATTTGTATATTATAGTTAATTAAGCATGCATATACAGAAGTTTGTACAGTTTGTAAAGTTAGTAAAATTTGAGATTTGTAAAAGTTGTATATATTTGTTTTATGGTTATGTTTTCGTTTTCAAAGGTTTGTAACTATTAACTATGAATTGTTTTATTTAAAACTGTTTGGAAAGTCGCACTAAATGGTAAGGTGCGCAATTGATTGAAAGTTTGATTTAAAAGTGTTGAAATTATATTGTTTTGGGTTTTTGTTAAAAACAGGTTTTGGAAAATCAGAAAAATAGAGGAATGAATTTTGAATTTTGAATTTTGATGGGCTCACTAAAAAGGATTTTAAATTATAAAGTATTTGGCTTTTCAAATTATAAATAGAATTTAGAAAAATTTTGAAAATCCGGTAATGCTCCCTGGGTCGATCCAGACGGATCGGGTCAGGGGATGTTACAACTACACACGCTTCAAATAAAATAAATGTAGAATTAAGTCATTTATAACCGAATATCATATGCTTACATTGGATTGGCTGGGGCTATTTGCCACCCAAAAATTTATGTAATCGAATCATGACATTCAATTTTTTTTAAACACATACATCAAATTATTAAAAAAAAAAAAAATCAAGTATTTATTTAACTGTATAAAGTAATGTAATTTAAAAATGAAATAAATCACTTTTTAGATAGATCTAATGTACACTATTGCCATCTCAAATCTTGATTTATTTTCAAAAAGTCAATATGATAAGTTGAAATTACTTAAGTCTACTGTAACAAAGGAGGTTTATCCGGGCAATACAAACATGTTAAAATCAGTTGAATATTAAAATATGGGCTAATTGCAATAAAGTGCCCTGATGTTTGGCTATATTGCAATGAAATCGTGAGTTTAGCTTTAATTGCATGTTAATACCCTTAACTAACTGATTAATTGTATGTTAGTACCCTTGACCAAGTTAACCAGTATGTTGACTTTGACTTTTTTGGTAAAAAGACAAAATTGCCCCTGGTTAAAAAAAAATTAAATAAAAATTTAAAAAAAATTTTAAAATTAAAATTTTTAAAAATAGATCTCCACCGTCCATCAAGATTGATGGACGGTGGAGATACATTTTTTTTAAAAAAAAAATTAAAATTATATAATTAAAAATAATTAAAAAAAAATTTTGGTGTTTCTTGGTGGAGATCCAGATTGGATCTCCACCGTCCATCAATGATGATGGACGGTGGAGATCCAATCTGGATCTCCACCAAGAACAAACAAGAACACAAAAAAAAAAAAAAAAAAAATTTTCGAAAACTCGATCTGCTCCATCAACGGGAACAGATCTGCTCCCGTTGATGGAGCATCTGCTCCGTCGCCGATGGAGCGCTGCTCCATCGGCGACAGCTGGGTTCGAAGGCGAACCCAGTTGCTGGGTTCGAAGGCGAACCCAGTTGCTGGGTTCGCCTTCGAACCCAGCAATCGAACCCAGAAATCTGGATTCGAAGGCGAACCCAGCAACTGGGTTCGTCTTCGAACCCAGCAACTGGGTTCGAAGACGAAAACTGGGTTTGCCTTCGAACCCAGATTCTGGGTTCGAAGGCGAACCCAGCAACTGGGTTAGCTTTCGAACCCAGAAATCTGGGTTCGAAGGCGAACCCAGAAACTGGGTTCGCCTTCGAACCCAGTTCGAACGCGAACCCAGATCTGGGCTCGCGTTTGAAGAAATTTTTTTTTTTTTTTTTTTTTTTTTTTGTTTTGCTCTGTTCTTGATGTTCTTGGTGGAGATCCAATCTGGATCTCCACCAAGAACACTAATTTTTTTTAATATAAAATATTTTTTAAATTTTTTTTTAATTATTTGGTTTTAAATTTTTATTTTTTATTTTAAATGTATCTCCACCGTCCATCAAGATTGATGGACGGTGGAGATCCATTTTTAAAATTTTTAATTTTTTCAATTTTTTAAAATTTTTATTTAATTTATTTTTTTTAAATCAGGGGCAATTTTGTCTTTTTACCAAAAAGTCAAAGTCAACATACCGGTCAACTTGGTCAAAGGTACTAACATGTAATTAAGGCTAAACTCACGATTTCATTGCAATATAACCAAATGTCAGGGTACTTTATTGCAATTATCCCTTAAAACATTGAAGACATGTTTACAATCTACGCTGAGGCGTAAAAATATGTAACCCTCTAATATAAAAATGAGTAAGTAATAAGACCTTTTATTTACACATATAAAAATAAAAGTGATATTAATTTGCCGATAATTTTCAGTTCAATAATTAAAACAAAAGATGCACGTTCACTTGTAGTAAAGTAGTTAGTGCATCTCCCTCCCACCTCAGTGGTGAGGGGTTCAATTCCTACCATGCACATATCAGCATATGTGGGTAATTTTCTCCCCTTATTATGGAAGTAGATGTCTCCCGTTATGAAAGTAGATATTCGGACCGCGTGTTTAGTAATTAATCTCGACAGGTCCCGATAATTATTAATATTGTACTTGTACCTCTTTAAAAAAAAAAATTAAAACAAAAGAACAAGTACAAGCCATTTTAAGGGAAATTATTCAAAATTAATTTGAAATTAATAAAAATTAAAACAAAAGAACAAGTACAAGCCATTTTAAGGGAAATTATTCAAAATTAATTTGAAATTAATGAAATATCTAATAAATAAGTAATCAAACATTAATTTAAAACTCTTAAAAATACATTTATATCATGTACAGTCATCCAATCTGAATATTGATATTATATCCGAAAAAAATCTGAATATTGATTTTTTTTTCTGTTATATGCAATGCAACCGTAAAAAAAATTGGAAAAATAGTTCGTTCAGAAAACTATCAAATTGATTATATTTCATCAAGATCCTTATAATTGTTAGATAAGAGATCATTTAGAAGAGAACCAATAATAATATATATATATATATATATATTATAATTCTCTAATCACGATAATTCTGATTTTTTTTCTTTTCAAGAACGTAGTTTCATAAGGTAGGTTGTAGTATCGATTCTGAAAATTTTCCCAACATTATGAAATATTCCAGAACATTATTAAACAAAAATCTATTTCTTTTAGACTCACTAAGATTTACAGGTACAGGTGGTCGAAAGATAATTTTACTAGTGAGGAAACCCAGCGGTAAATCTATTTTTCTTCAAAAAAGAAAAAAAAATCTATTTTTCTGGAAACAACATTTTAGAATATTTTTCAATAGTTTTGTACTACATTTTAACTTTCAATTTAAAATCGCAGGATTGAAGTCAACAAAAAGAAAGTTGATTAGTAAATATTGACAAAGACATGGAAATAATTTTTTTTTTTTAATGGAAGAATTTTGAATTTAATTATCATCATGCTAGTCATTAGTTACTTTTAATTTTCTTTTTCTTGAAGAAATCTCTGGTGGTCGTTTTCTTTAGCATATATACAATTCATCTAATTATTCGCAAGGCATTCTTCATTGAGTGAGCAATCCAATATATTAATAAAATTGGATTTTATATACAATATTCGTAATCAAAAGAGGACTTTTTATAGAAATACAACAACTCTTTTATAGTCGTTGCCATCCTTGTAAGACCATTCTAAGAACATAGAAAAATCAAACCCACGCCACCTTTGACACCCTAATTTTATATGTATGCTGCGTCTACCCTTTTAACGACTAATGAGACGATGACAAATATTATCACGGAAATCATTTGGTGATTATATGAAAAGTAAGGATTTAATTTAAAAGTACATTCATTCGTAACTTAGTGAACTCAAATAATTAGTGTATTTCTCTTCTAATTTAATAGTAAAGGTTCAAATTTTACTATACATATTTACAAGCATGTGTAAATAGTTTTTTCTCATTATTATGAAAGTAGATATCTCCCATTATTATACTAGATATCCGGACCGTATCTTTTATAATTAATTTCGATATATCTCAATAAACTTATTATTAATATTGTAATTATATCATTAAAAAATAAGAATTTGATTCAAAATATAACTCACTTGTGAACATTTGACATTCCAAGAAGTCTAAACACAATAAAATTCAATTCAAACATTGAAACATTATAATTGTGATCATATTGTAGTTCTAGAAGTTAATAAACAAATAGTCATAAGACGGAACTTTAACGCCGCGCGTCTGCTTATGAGTCGATCAGTGAACCTAAAGTCAGTGGCGTATGCGAGTCAATGAGCCGCCAGCCGAGTCAAAAATTCTCCGCTCAGACGACGCGTTCCTTATTTTTCTCTCAGTTTCTACGAAACTGCACGTGCCTTGACCCACTATAAATACCTAGCACTAGTTTTCTCCTCTTTAACGCAACGCCTCCACCAAAACCCACGGTTTCTCTCCGTCTTCTTTTTCACTTTTTTTGAGATTGATTTCAACCATCGTTTGAGAATGAGGTCGATGAGGTTATTTGCAGTTGTAGTTATCGGATTCATGTTCTTAGAAATCTTGCAACTCAGTTATGGACAACAGGTCATGGCTTCCTCTCCTGCACCAGCTCCATCCAGCTATGGTAAGTATAACTTTTTTTTTTCTTTTTTTTTATAGTTTTGTGAATTGAAACTGTTTTGAATTTTTGGAATTCAAGTAAATTAATTTAAGTAAATATCTGTTGATGCAGGTACAGTGATTGATCAAGGAATTGCTTATGTTTTACTAATAGTGGCTCTGGCAATTACATACCTCGTACATTGATTCTCTCATTCTTCATTTATGTATTATTGTATTAATTATTAATTTAATTAAATTTAGTTAAATTCTTTCATCTAATTTTCTCCTTTTCAATCGCTTGCTTCACTTTTATACTTATAGCTTCTTTATATCTTTCTCATCCCTAGCCACCCTTGTAATTAGGGGTTTTCCCTAGTTAAGTTCAATTTTGGATGAACAAAATGAACATGAGATGCGGTAAATGTTTTCAGTATAAATTGAATCTATTCGACCGGATTAATTAATGAGTTTAAACTATTAAGTTATTTTTATTTAACTATTATAATTAATATGAGATTTTTAAAAGAAGTTATTTTACTACCGTCCAATATGGTTCGGTGATAAAAATGCTCATTCAATATTCCATATTCGAATTACTATCACCGCAAGTGGTATATCAAAAGTAATAATTTTTAAATCATATTTTTATATGCAACCACGTCAATGATTTTTTTATTATTATTATTATTATTCAAATGTGATAGGTTAAAAGATAAATGAATGTGATTTTGATATGCAATTATTCATTCATATACTCAAAAAAAATTGATCTAATAAACCCATATCAACAACCATCCAGATCCAATCACCATGTTTACTAAACTTAGATGACAAAAATCTAGCGTTGACAATTTCACATAAACAGTAGAGAATAAGATAGAAAATGGAGGGTTGGAGGGCTGATTGTCTTGGGTTTATACAGATTCTAGAGAACCAACAAAACGAACCAAAACATCACGTAAAACTGGACCAAAATCTAGTGGATCGGTTTGGTTGGATTTATTGGCTTGATGCCCGTTGTCGTATCACATAGAGATGTTCGTTTAGTAGAATAATATATAACATAACATATAATGGGGTAATTTAATTTGTAACAATCATAACAACTACATTAACTATGAGGTAATATATTCATAATATAACTCAATCATTTATGTAATGAATTTAAACAAGTCTTTGGACGTCTAACATTAATAATTTTATAATAACACTATTGACTTTGATGTCAAATTTAATATTTATCTTTTTCATAAATATTAATGTTTCCATAGATAATATATTTTCATTTATTAATATTTCTCATAAATGCGCATAGCACCCACAGCAATATGCACCAATGCAAGGAAGAAAATATCGATTTCGGATTTCTAAATTTATAGATATTTCGGGGATAATATCGATATCGGTGGATATTCTGTTGAAAATTAAAAAAATATGGATATTTACATCTTAAGTTAGAAATATTTTATAAAATTTTAAGACAATCTTAAACAAGTAATTATACATCAAATTAATCATAATTTAACAATCAATTAGCATAATTATGAACTTATTATAAATTATAACATAACTAGAGTATGTACACAATTTTTTAGATTATTTAATAGAATAATATTTTACTTTTAATTTTACAATATTATAAACAATAGAAAAGAAATTAACTATTTAATAAACAAGATTATCATAAAATAAAATATACTTTGATGATTCTATCATTCTTTACATATCTGAAATTTAATATTAAAATAAATTTTTTGGTGGTTCACATACATAATGTATATTTCCATCTTGATTTGAACAATAATTTTCCCAAGGAAATGGGCTGTATAATTTTTGAGGTAGTAATTAATATGTCATGTGTATGTTGTTTGATCTATTCTAACGGATCCATGAATTGGGTAGTTTGGATTTACCCAACTTGGTAGATATTGCTAATCTGCATACATAAGTATTGCATATGACATTTGTGGCGAAAGATAATCAAATATACTATAGACATCATAAGGTGTATAACTACCATAATTTGGTACTTGGAACTTGTTCACGCTTGTGGATCATTGAAATAACTATTTTCCGTGTCTATATTTATTGTGGAAAAAGTTAATAAAAGAATATTCATCAATTTGACTCATTCCTCATTGTTGTCTACCATGATTTTGATCAAAATCTTTTTGATATGGTGCTTTACTTGCGCTAGCATCCCAACCTGCTGCACTAGTACCGGTTAAATGATATTTAAACGGGGTTATTCCTCCAATTTGCATTATCTGCCCACAAAAGATGTATATAGTACTATTTTTGTTATCTGGTATTTGTTTACAATACTCCCATGCTTGATCACTTTTAGTACCAGATATTTCATGCAATATAATTCCCTGTCAAAATAAAATTTAATTTTGTACCAATCAATTTATAAAAATGAAAATTCAAATGAACTTTAAAAACAATGTTACACAACATCTACAATTTTCATACAATTATAATATCATTATTTTTAAAATAAATTATCAAAATGAACATTTACATACCTAATTATTTGATGAAGATATGCAGAGAAAATAATGTTGATTTTAAATTTGTAATATGTAGTGTTTAATGAAAATTGAAAAGAGAGAACCGACAAAAAAGAAAAAGTGGAGCTGAATTAATAGAACAAGTAAAAACGTAGAGTGAAGATGCATGCATCATTTATATTATTTGCATAAATAATTGATAAAATATTAAATAATATGTAATATTATCATTTATATTCTATAGGAAAAAACTAAAATCCAAAAGAATAGTAAATAATAGGAAACATCATCATGTAGATTCTGTGATCAAGAATTAAAATCTAAATACCTTTTGAAAATTTTTTTATATTGTTTTTAACAAAAAAAATAATGAAGAATCTCACAATTGGTTGAGTTTTTTTTTATAAGAAGTAAAAAAAAAAATAATTGCAGATTTTAGTTTATATTTTTATTGTTGTTTGAAATATGTAGCATATGATTTATCCATTTTTTGTTTGACTCTTTATCCAATTTTACTATTAACTATTGTTTAATAATTTTTTTTTATAAATAACAGCTTTTAATTTATATTATTTAACAATAATTTAAGTATTTAAGATTTTAAAAAATATATTTTAATGGTTTACAAAATATCCATAAATTTTTAAGAAAAAATCACAAAATTTCGGATATATCTGGATATTTTGAGAATATTAGGAAATTTTATGAATATTTTAAAAATATTCGAATATTCTGCAGAATATTAAATATTTATCTGTTTCGATATCAGCTTCTCTAAAATACGAAAATATCAGTAGATATTTTAATATATTTTTTTGATATTTAGCTCATTGCACCAATGTGCAAGCCAATCCTCAGTGCTATAGGGTTAGCAACTAGCTTTCTTATTGGCGCTCACCACATGGCACCATCAATGTGGCACGATAGCACCACTTAGAAATTTTTCGAAAAAAATTCGGAAACTTAGGGCCTATTTGGTTACGTTTTCTATTTTATCAATTTTAAATTAAAAATAAGAAATTAAATTTTATGTTTTTAGAATTTAAAAACGTGTTTAATAGAATTGCTGAAACAATATTTGAAAAGAAAACAACGAAGCTCTCGAAAACAAAACGCAGAAAACTTATTTCGCTGACAATATTAAGAAGAATTTTTTTACCACTTTTTCAATTAAGAAAATAAATTAATATTGAATTGCTTAATTTAACAATAATGCTACAATGCCACGAAAAATTAAAAAATTAACTTAAATAATGTAACAAGTGATTTGTCTTTACCATTTTATTCATTCATGATAAAGACAAACTATTTATCGCATAATTTGAGTTGATTTTTGTGTTAATTTTTTTATATCTATTTTTATAATAAAAAATTAACTCAAATAATGTGATAAGTAATTTGTCTTTACCATGTTATTCGTTCATGATAAAGACAAATTATTTATCACATAATTTGAGTTGATTTTTATATTAATTTTTTGATATTTATTATTATAATAAAGGGAAAAAATTACTTATACATGCTGGTAGAATCCTCACAACTGGTATGGGAGGAAAATATATTATCTACTTAAATCATGAGTAAATGCGTTGTAGCATGTTAGCTTAAATTAATTGGTGTCTTCTCATGAAAAGAACCTTATGGTAAAAAGTAATACCAATTACTAATGATAAAAACTAAACTTAGTTAAAATGATATAATCTCATTTATTAAAACAATTTGTTAATTGTTATTAGTTGTGCTACATCAATTTGGTGGTTCCAACATTTCGTCCATCTAAGTGTAAGATGATATCGTTTACTGTGTTTTCATTGGAAAAAAGCAGCCGTCGAACAATTTTTGTGTCAGTTTTTCAAACTGAAAAACAAAAAAGGCTCCCAAATATGTAGCCGAACAACCCCTCTAATGGTTAGGTTAAGGATATTTTTCAATCGTTTAGAGAAAATTTAGGTCTAAGTGTACATTGTGTTCCGATACTTCACAATTAATTAGGTATTACTGTAACTTTTAAAATAATCATAATTAGCCGTACTAAAAGAATAATCAGTTATTAAGATAATCAGATAAATATTTAATTAATTATATTTTAAAATTTCCGTGAGACCTACAGTGTGCATGTATTTGATAATATTATTTCATAAGTGCTAACTATGTACAATGACTAAAATAGACGTAATATTGTAATGTATTTTTTTTTTTATTATTCTAAATTTTAAAATGAATTAACATTTAATCATAATGTTATATCAAAAAATTATAATTATGTTCATTAACATCCTTACGGAGGTCACCATCCCTTCTAGTTTGAAGAGTTGACCTCTTATGTGTTACAAATTCTAACTTTTGTTTTAAAAAAATAAATATTATATTTAATTTTTGGAACAAAGTGTTTTAATTTATTTAAATTTTGATTTTTTATGAGAATAAAAATATCTACATTTTAAATTAATAATGGTAATATAGATAATTTAAAATATGAGTATGAATTATTTAATAATCGCTATAGAGAAGATAAAATTATTTAATAATTACTTTTAAGTATTTTAATAAACACAATTTATTATTAAAATAAAAAAAGAAGAAGCTAAAAGCAGCTATCCAAAAGCAATCCCAAACTACCATTGCCTAATGTGGCTCGGTGATAAAAATACTCATTTAGTTTAGTAATGTTCTAGATTCGAGTCGCCAGCATCGCAAATGGTATATAAAAAAAAAAAATGCAATCCCAAACTGCCCTTTTTCTAATTTGTTCAAAACAATTTTATAAAAGGTAAAAATCCAATTAGGCTCTTTTGGGCCGGAATACAAAACAAACCCAGTCCTTGGCACCTTAATCATATGGACTGGGCTTAACAATCAGTCTAGCACTGTTTCATTCGGGCTCTTATCTGGTCCAAAGTCCGATCCAACTTCCAAATTTCAAGGCGGACTAGCCCGATTCGCCCTATTGGACACCTCTAAAGTCAGGGAGTGAAAGAAATTCAATGGACCACCCGTTTTTGGTCTAATGTACTCTGAAAATGGAATGCAAAAATATAATAATAGTCTTGTTTTGACATTAGCATACAAAAGGCATCTTACTAACGTGTTCCCAACCCGACGACTAACATCTTACTATCTTAGTTTCTCCCTAGCGACAAAACTGTGTCCGTCAATCAAAGATTTTTTATTATCACCTTCTTTCTCACTTCTATTATTAGTAAATAACTAATAAGTTTTCTTTTCAAAAAAAAATAATTTAATTTTATTAGTGAGTATTTGCTATATTAAGCTATTTCTAATATATTTGAGTCATGGAATCACTGTAATATAATAATAATTAAAATTTTTTAAAGGAATAAAGTTTATAAGAAAACTGAGATAGATATAAAATTATGGGATTATCAATTTGGTTTCTAATTTTTAAAAAATTATTAATTTTTTAAATCAGTTTCGTTTATTGATACTATTGGATCCTAACTTTCTGGAAACGTATCAATTTGATCATTTTGTTACTATCGTTAGTCAAACTTAACTAATGTAGGATATTTTTATCTTTTAACTTACATTTAATTAAAAAATTAAATAAATTTAATTTTTTTTTAAAAAATAAATAAAAATCTCCACTGTCTATCCATTTTGATAGACGGTAGAGATAATATCAAAAAAAAAATTTTGAAAAATAAAAATTGTGAAATTAATTTTTTTACTATTTAAAAAAAATTGAAATGAAAATCCATATCGCCACCAGCACCAAAAAAAAAATTCCAGAAAAAAATAACAAAAATGAAGAACCAGCTGGGCTCTTCGTTGAAGATTCCAATTGCAAGCGAACTGAGCAATTCAACCAAAAACCCACAATTATTCTCAATCGAAATCATATGGTTAAAAACGCAGCTTTAATAAAACTAACAACGCAGCACCTATTCACTGCCTAGTTCACTATCTGAAGTGAAACTAACAAAAAAATAAAACACTTCGTTTTTGTTTCCCAAAAACAACCAGAGAAGCAAAAACTTGTGTTTACTTTAATGGCCTCAATAGCATATACAACTTGAAACAATCTACCTTCTGGAGGGAAAGTGTTGACTCATCTATCATACTCGGTCATAATATTTTTCACAGACATTCGATCAAATAATTCTTCATTATATATCACAACAAACAAAACCCACAAAAAAAAAAAAAAAATCAAAACAAACAAAACCTAGATTCTCAAACCTTGTTAGGAGCATGTTTTTGTTGTCAATTGGATCTGGAAATGTACTACCTAAGAGCAAACCTTTAAAAAAAAAAATTAGTACCAGTAGTGTTGTGCAAGTTGAAATTATCTGTATTATTAAAAAAAATGAAGATTTTGATTGCTTGAGCTTGAGTGTTGATTGTGGCAGAGTAGCAGAGTTGAGGTTCTGAGAAAAAGAGACGGCTATTTTTTTGTAGAGATCTTCTTGAAGGACAAGTCAAGGATCAAAGGTTTCGGCGAAGAAAAATGGTTTCTTCGTCGAAGAACCCTCGTTGAAGAACCCATGAAGAACCTAGATATGGGCATTTTCAACTTCAATTTTTTTATTTTTTCTGTTCTGGGTGGATCTCCACCGTGATGATGGATTCCATTAACAACATCAACTTTTTTTAAAAAATAATAATAAATTTTAATTTTATAATTTTATAATTTTTAAAAAATTTCGATATAAACGGAGATAGTGATATAAATAATGGAAAGTTAAATGTGATTGTAGTTATTTATTTATTTATTTTTTTTAAGAAATATCATTTATGGTAATTTGAATCTGTGTTATTATCAGGCTGAATGAATGTCTTTGATACCGAACTTTCTATAATAATATAATTATAAATTATAATCGAAATTATTTTTTAATATATGAATACATAAATTTCTTAATTTTTTTTTTAAAAGTTATTTATTTACTCTTACTTTTTCAATCTATAACCCAATCCAAAAATAATATATCATGTATTTGTATCAATCCGACGGCTGAGGAGGCGTCCCTGACACTGACCACAAAATCTAGTGGTTTTAAACTAACAATGACTCGTACGGTAACGGTAACTTAAATCTTTTTAAACAAAATGGGTAGGGATAACCTAGTACAGATACCCACAACAATAAAAGTACTTGTCCATTGGAGATGCCCCACGTCAGCAACTTATGCTATCGTGCGCGAGGATGTATCTTCGAGCTGTCTCTTCCATTACCTTGTCTCTCTCACACACCACAATCCATCCATCAAGTCACCCACCGTCAAATGCTCTTCAAGCTCCTCCTTGTAAGGAAAAAAAAATTTATATATAAAAAGGACGCGATTGCTTGCCTCAAATTGTATTTTTGTTTCAATTAGAGGTATGTATGTGCTCGATGTGTGTGTATATATATATGTTGCTGCACATGTTAACTTTATCAAACAAGTAAAAATGTTATAATGATGTATTGTGCGTAAATCTACTTCTTTTTCTTATTGTTCTTGTTTTAAGGTTTGAATTGGTTCCTGTCTATTGATCCTTTTATGAGTTTTGCGTGTTTGCATGATTTTTTTGGATGATCGGCTGATTGATGAAGTTAATTGATGTGCGGTTTCGTTGATATTCGTTTCCTGTTTTGGTCACAGATTGTTGGAAATGAAAAGTTTCAACTTTTAGCAGAGTTTGAAACGTTAGATTTTACAGTTATTGTTGTAGTCATCGTATGTATTTGAACTCCGAATCAAGTTTTGGGTTTCTTTTATGATAGTTAGATAAAAAATCTAAAGTCACATCCACATTGAAGCTGATTATTGAATTTTACTTGATGTTATAAATTGCAATGGTGAGGACAGGTTTACCCTTTTGGTGGATATATCTATGTTGGCTTTTGCTGATTGCATAGTATTCCCATGTTTTAGTCTCTGATTGAAGGGCTTGGACTATCTGCCAACCTAAACAAGTTTTAGTTGTTGCATTTTCAAATGCATGTCATGTGTGTGATGTCGAGTTAGTTGGTATGCCAAGTTTTAGTTTCAAATGTTAAGTTTAGTTGTTATTTTATGACTTCCAACAGCTTTGCATAGGTTGAAAATTTACCTGGGTCTGATGTTTATAATCTTAAGGGCTCAGTGATTAAGGATATAAAAAGGTTTATCTCTGCATGGGAAAAGAATGCTAAATATGCAAGGCGGAATTCGACGATCAAAGAGGCTCAATAAAAACCAGGAGAATCCTGCATGTTTGGTTCCACCAGTTCAGCGTGGTGCTGGCAGAGGTAATGGCTTCGAACATCTAGTCTTGGGATCACCTATGGGAATTTGTTAACCTGGTTTTTCTTTGTCCAAGTCCAGGCCTAGCTGGTAGAGGTAGAGGCTGTAGAGTGATGAATCAAGAGGATGCAAAGCTTTTAGTAGCTGGGGTTCATGGCAGGGGTGGTGCAGTTGAGAAAAAGGAAGAAAAATTGATACTTGTTGATGAGGAAGGAAGCGCAAGTCCACTTCCTGAAAAGGTAGTAAATTTTCATAGTATGAGTGTATTATCCGCATCATTCTCGCCTTTGAAATTCTGAGATGTTTTCTTGTTTGTACTTCTATATTCATGTTTTAGGCCTATATGCTTGTTGCAGTTATCCCTTTTACTTGAGCTTATTACATCATATATATTGTTGCGCCATTTGCATCCTGGGTAATCTGCATTTTCATACACATGAGATAATGCAGCTAAAATGTGTAGTGAGCAGTGTTAGTAAAATGAGTACATGCCAATCTGTGATATTTTTACCATTTTAATGTGAAAGGGAAACTGTTATTAGTCTTAATTGGTATTTTTCTCCTCTCAACTATTACCTAGGTAATTACTTTTGTTTTTTTAGCTTACGAGCTTTGATCAGAAACTCTTTCTTAAGTTTATATGTATTATTCTTAACTGTGACAAGCAGTCAAATTATAAATTATTATGTCTTGCATATTGTGTAATATAGTCAAGAATTTTGTAAAAAGTGGACAATGTTTAATAAGCTGGGATTATATGTCGGTATATGCATAAGGTATGAACACTGACAATTTAGAACATCCATGTCATATGTCTTAATGAATTTCTTTTAAAGCCTGTTTGTGGAAATGATCTCTATATAAATCTATCGTGCATATTTTCTCTTCAGATACAGTTTGGAAACTCCCCTGTGTACAAGGTAGAGAAAAAGCTGGGCAAAGGTGGATTTGGACAAGTTTATGTTGGAAGAAGGATGACTGGTGGCATAGGGCTCGCTGGGCCTGATGCATTGGAGGTTTTATTCTCTTATGCAGTTGTGGTGTACCTGGGTAGAACTTCTCAGGCTGTTGATTCTGTTGCTAATGATATTTTTCTGTTACATTTTGTAGGTCGCTATGAAGTTTGAGCATCGAAACAGTAAAGGATGCAGCTCTAATCCTCCTTATGAGTGGCAAGTGTATAGGTAGGCTAGATCTCATTCTTGCTGTTTTTTGAACTCCGATTTTTAATGACCTAACTAGTCTTTCTGTTTCTAAATCATTGTTAAGCACCCTGAATGGTTGTTATGGACTGCCTTTGGTCCATTACAAGGGTCGGCAAGGAGACTACTATATTCTTGTGAGTTTTTACTCTTTGCATCTATCATATTTTGAAAATGTCTTTTTCTATTACCATCAGGAGTAGTAATCTGTTGTGGTTATATTGTACTCATTTTTCTGGTGCTGTGAATCCAGGTCATGGACATGCTGGGGCCAAGTCTATGGGATGTTTGGAACTCGAACAACCAGATGTATGGAACAATTGTGTTTCATTTCCATATTTCTTTCAAGTTTACTATGGTTATTTTCCCAGAAGTTGCATTCTGCCTTTCAGTTTTGAAATTTTTCTGAACATTGTTGGTTTTATCCCATTGTCTTTGTTCCTGGCACAGGCTTTCTGAAGAGATGGTGGCTTGTATAGCAGTGGAGGCAATATCAATTCTAGAGCAGCTTCACCTTAAAGGGTACCTTGATCGATTTTTTCTACGTGTGTTTTCTTTCTTTCCTTCATTCTTCTACCTTATTTCGTCCATAACTTCTTGGTTTTTACTCCCAGTTTTGTACATGGAGATGTTAAGCCAGAGAACTTTTTGCTTGGCCAGCCCGGAACATCTGATGAAAAGAAGTTATATCTGGTTGATCTCGGTTTGGGTATACCTTCTTTTGTGGTTTCTGATTTAGCAACGCTGGTTCCCTGACATATGCAGATGCTTTTGTAATTTTATTACATAGCTAATTGTAGGATGAGTTATAACTGGTCTGGTATTGTCTACTTCAGCCTCAAAATGGAGAGATGCAGCTTCTGGTCGTCATGTTGATTATGACCAAAAGCCTGATATTTTCAGGTAACTAGATGGTCCTTCACCAATGGTTACTTCTGGTACCTTTTGGTCAGATGATGGAAATGGTTTTTCAGTTTGATTGTTTCAACATACCTTATATATTTTATAAGGATTAATTCATGGCTAGGATTTTTGTTTTGTTTTTATTTTCCTTTAGACTAAATGTGCAATAAGTTTTATAATGGCCAGATATATGTTGTACTTTTGACAGGGGAACTGTACGTTATGCTAGTGTACATGCCCATTTAGGTAGGACTGGAAGCCGAAGGGATGACCTTGAGTCATTGGCTTATACCCTGATATTCCTTCTCAGAGGAAAACTTCCCTGGCAAGGCTTTGCTGTATGTTTGTTCCACTGTTCCAACCTGTACTGTAGTTTCAGCTTTGTCGCTAAGATGGCTACGATTTTTTGTTAATTATTTATTCTGCTGTGCTGCAGGGGGAAAATAGAGGATTTCTTGTTTGTAAGAAGAAGATGGGAACATCCTCAGAGATGCTTTGTTGCTTGTGTCCTCCTCCGTTCCAACAATTTCTTGAGATAGTGACCAACATGAGATTTGATGAAGAACCCAATTACTCGAAGCTTATTTCTCTTTTTGACAATAGCATAAGCTCCAGTGCATCACTACGACCTATTAAAACGGAAGGAGCTTTTAAGGTTGTCTGGTATTTTAAATTGACTTGTTAATCTTTTAGTACACATGTATTATTCCCTACTATCTATTGATTAATTTTTATATATTGTAGGTTGGTGAAAAAAGGGGAAGACTGCTTACTGGCATGGAAGATGACGGGCAGCTTAAGAAGAAAGTTCGGTTAGGTCTTCCAGCTTCTCAGTGGATCTCAGTCTACAATTGCAGATCACCAATGAAGCAAAGGTAAAGTAAATGAAACAATTACATCTGTTTTGCTTAGAATTTATGTCTTCTCATTGTTGACAATACGGTCTCATTCCCTTTTCATTAAGTAATAGGCGAATTGTACTGTAGGTACCACTACAATGTTTTGGATTCAAGACTTCACCAGCATGTGGCTAAGGGCAGGGAAGATGGTTTGTATATTAGTTGTGTAGCTTCTTCCAATAATTTGTGGGCCATTGTCATGGATGCCGGGACTGGCTTCACTTCCCAAGTTTATGAATTATCAAGTAGTTTCTTGCACAAGGTTGGTGTTAATTGTAATCTTAGCTTACAGATAGCATTTTTTGCTACTCTAATCATGTACACCAAGTTGATTCTTTTCTGGTTATTTCATCAGGAATGGATAATGGAACAGTGGGACAAGAATTATTACATCACTTCAGTTGTTGGTGCTTGTAATGGTAGTGCCTTGGTTGTTATGTCAAAGGGTAATTAAACCTTACTCTAGTCTTTCTTTATTCCGCCCTTTGCTTTTTGTTATGCATTCATATTCATCCCAGGTATCTGAAACGGTAAAGATTCGGTACTCTTTTTTTGTTTCATGATTAGGCCTCATTTCCTATGGCTGTGGGCTGGGGCTATTGTTTATTGCTAAAGTCACTCAAATATGCTTGAGCATAATTTCTTCTAGTATGTGTCACCTATAATACAGTTTGCTCGATTTGTTTAGATATGATTATTGAAAATTCCGAGGACATTTTGAATAGCATGATTGGGATTTTGATAGCCGTCAATTTTTTTTGGATAGGAAACAAAAAGATTTTTTAACAAAAGGAATTAAAACAAAAGGATCAAAGGGATTTTGATAGCCCTCATTTTGCAGAATAGTTTATGGTTTTAATTTTGACCATAGAGTGTCTTTTGAGAATGGTTTTACTTATGTATTATAGAAAAAAAATAAGACTTCAACATTATATAATTTCTGATTTTGTGGTAAGATGATGCTATAACAAGGAAGCAAAATTTTCAGATAAATTATTCTATGAGTCTTCATGGTTTTGGATTAATTGTTACCTTCATCCAGCAATTGTTGAACTGTTTAATGCTTATATTTCTAATTTTCTCTTACGTGCTTTCTCCTCTTCTGAAGGTGCTCCATACACTCAACAGTCCTACAAAGTTAGTGATGTATTTCCTTTCAAATGGATCAATAAGAAGTGGAAAGAAGGCTTCTCTGTCACTTCTATGACTACATCGGGTAGCAAATGGGGTGTTGTTGTGTCTCGAAATGCTGGTTATTCTAATCAGGTTGTCCCATTACCATGTGTTATACCCACTGTCATGATGGAATATTGCAGAAGGCACTTACATTTCTTTACTTTTTTATCAATATCAGGTTGTTGAACTTGATTTCCTTTATCCAAGTGAAGGGATCCACAGAAGATGGGAGAATGGATATCGAATTACCTCAACTGCCGCTACTGAGGATCAAGCTGCATTTATACTTAGTGCGACCAAGAGGAAAGCACAAGATGTAATGCAGGAAACACTACGAACATCTTCCTTTCCTTGTACCTATGTTAAGGTACATACGGATTGCATTATTCGAATTCTTTAGTTTTCTGGGACTTATTACATTACAGCATGTGCTTCTTTGATGATTGAAGTTAGTTTGTTTATGTGCTATATATCATAACTCTTAGGACTTCTTCTATAATTGAAATAAAATCTGACAATTTCATTATTGGGTAAGGGTTGGGCTGGTAGTTCTTTTGTAATGGAGCTTGTCATTGGAATTATGCCGAAGAAAATACTTCCCCATTAGATAGTCCATTGAATTTCATTGTATATGGAAGTGCTCCAGCCCTTCTCTCCCCCAAAACCCTATCATATTGTCGTACAGTTGCTGCTGTATGATGTGCAATACAACTAAGGAAATTCTAGTTTTTGTTGCATAGAGTTTGGGAAAAATTACATACATTAACTGAAAACTGAGCTACAGTAATTCAGTCTATACCTCAGTTCTACTTTTATTTTAAAGGTAGGTTTTATCTCAAGTAGACATCAATTACCATGGACCGTGAATTGGGATAAAGTAAGTTTTGTGGTTCCAGTTTACAAAGTAAACTTGTAGAGAGAAAAAATATATATATTGCACTTGAACCATGGATTCAGGGTCCTCTTGACTGATTTACATGGAAGCCAACTTATATCGAAAATGGGAATTGCCTTTCTGAAGGAGTTTATGTATCTGTTATGCCTTTCTTTAGTGGCTCCAATCTTTTAACTTTTTATTCCTTTTTTTTATTGGAAGTTTTTAATTTTTGATTTAGTAGAATGTAGGATATACTTTGGGGAGTAAAAAATATTCAAAATCATTCTGATATAAAAATAAATAACTAGTGAAAATAGTTTAGCCCTAAATCATTATCATAACTGCTCAAGATTGCTCACAAAGATTTTTTTTCTGAAACATTTTAGCTGGGTATTGACTCCCATCAGGACAAAGCATTCTGGCATTATTATGATTTTTTCACTATGCAAAGATAATCATATAAACATTCAAAATATCGTAGTAGTATTCTGTCAAATACTACTAGTGTAAATGGTTGATCGGATGTCATAATAGATAAAGATTTTCTGATTTTGCTTATATGGCAGGATAAATGGTCAAAGAATCTGTATATTGCATCCATCTGCTACGGGAGAACTGTAACTTGAATTTTGGGGTTTGGAGGAGGAAACTACATGTGCAGATTGAATGCAGGTATATTTTCACTCTGATACGTTATGTGATATATCATATTTTCATTGGTTATGAGGCCTTCAAATGTAGAGCGATGAGTTGCTGTCGTCATTTTCAGCTCAACTACTCCTACATTCTGACATGGTGATGATATGATTTACATGTTATAGCTTGCACTCCTAGTATGCATTAGTGCCGTCACAGGACAAAGCCAAAAACTTTATCTAAGGGGAGCCAAATATTACAATTATTGTTATGGCAGGGAGGGGGGGACAGACGAAAAATAAAACTTCCTGTAAAGTGCTACAAATAAATATGTCATCTGTTTTTATTAAATTTATGTGGTGCCAAGGAGGGCAATACCCCCTGGGCCATAGTGTACCTAAGCCCCTGAGTGTAGACTCATCATGCTCATTTAGAAATCTACTTGCTGCATGAAGCATCTGTTAGTGCGGTGTGATAGCTTAGTTATAATCTGTCCGAAAAATGGCATTCCATTTTAGTCCATGCAGTATATTTTAATGTTGATGATTAACCAATAATTAGCTTTCCACCGTTGCACTTGGAAATGCATGATATTTCATTGTTTGTAATATTTTTCTTCTCTGAAGATTATTGTTTGTTAATTTTTGATTGGCGCTTTGCTTGCGAAATGATCGTTTCTGGACATAAATCTAGTCATTTGCACAAATATTTCTCAAAATAGTTTCATTTATTATTGGAGATGAACAATTCCTTCATCTTGTGACCTTAGATCTGCTAGCACAAGAAATAACCCCCCTGTTAAATATTAGCTTCCCCATTTCTTCTTTTTGGGCGTCCTGATTTCTATATTTACGTGAAAATGGTCTCTTGCTTTTTTTTTTTTTTTTTAATAATTAATTATTTTTTAATGCATGTGTGTGGATATTGGATACAAGCCCTTTGTGCCCTTGTGGGTGGGTATTCTCTTGTAAACCAATCAACTACTTGACTTGTGTTTCTTCGCATAACATTTACATTGGCAAACCACTTCACCTATCAGACTTCAATTCTGTAGAGGTAGTATTTTTATGGCGCTAACCAAACTCTAAGTTTACCCTATAAAATACAATTGTGGGTTTGTTTTATCAGACTTCATTGGCCAGCATTATAACCTTTTATTAACATTTAAACACACAAATATATAGGTTGGAGGATTGCATAGCACCTGTATTGCGTGTCCTGGATAACATGAAAATTTTGCAGCATGCACAGACGAGCTGCTTTCTGTGATTAAGAGGTCACGTGTCTGGAGAAAGTATTGAGAGGCTGGAAATATCCCAGATTGTTTTTTAGTTGTACTTTGTACAGTGCCTGACCCAACTATTGGTATTTAGTCTGATGAGAAGCTCGCCAATTTGAAGACAATGACCCCTTCAGGAAGTCAAATTGTGAAAATGGGGTCCAACGGAGAAGCTGGCAGATTTGAGAGGGTTAAAAAAGGAGATCCCCGAAAAATGTCTTTTGACTCATAATTATAGTGGATTGCATTGATGTAAATTTGTTAGAAAACTCTTCTATGAATGTTATACTGAATTTGTTCAGGCATTGGGGATGGGCGGAGGCATGTATTGGCGAGAGGCCGGGAGCAGCCTATTCTTCGATAAAAATGAAATTGCAATTACACCTTTATTTGCCACAATATATTGCCTGTTTTTAATAATTACCAAAGACATTAAAACAAAAACCTAGCCTAGAACTTTATTACAGAAAAGTGTAGAAAAATTTAAAGTTCTAGTTTTGTATATATTTTGCAAAATATCCGTTTTGTATTTGTATTTTATTGTTTGATCTATATATTTTGAGGGTTTCTGGAGACGGAATTTACAGCGATGGAGGCTCGTCTGACTTGGGCGCATCTGGGTACAAGTTGCTTTGGAAAAAACTATTGAATACATGATAACTACTTGGTGAAAATCTTGGTATCTTGATCTGGATTCCATGGTGGTTGATTTTAGTCTTTGAAACAAGGTCACGATTCTAATAGGGTTTATTGTATCCAGTACTCGTTTGTTTTCAGACTTGATGTTATTTTCATTAGTTTTGTTTTTCTTCCTTTTAGAACATAAAGTTTTTTTTTCCTTAGTTATTACAAATTAATTTGGGATTTGGGGAGGGGAATACGATTCGAACTCACAACCTTAAGGGGGTACACTACTGGGTCAATTTCATCTTGTCATTTTAGAACATAAAGTTTGACGAGTAAGATTTAGCACAATTGTTAATATATGAATATATCTTTACATTTGCATTTATATTTATAAAATTTCTTAATATTATCTAAATATTTATTCAAATTTATTGTTTAAATAATATGATAAAATAATTTATAACTATCATCTTATCTCAAAATTAATATAATTGTTGCTAATCAGTTTGTGCAAAGACTTTGAAAAAGTTACATACAATAATAGAATTGTGTGTAATTCCCAATATATAATTGTATACAATATGAATTGTAGAAAAAAATTACATACATACAATATATAGTTTGTGCAAAAATTAGCACTATTTTTGAAAAACAATGCTTAGCGCGGCCAACAACACATCAATTTAGCACATAAAAATAAATTGACGTAAGTTTTGATAATTGGAAAAGTTACATACTTTGCATTGTTTTTATCCAATAGCTGGCGAAAGACTTTTGCTAATTCCGGAGCAATGAGATCCCACATGCCAAGCATGGAGGTTAGAAATTGAAAGCTGCAACTCCCTAGTAAAAAAACCTGTGCCTAATCACGTGCATCACATGCTTGGGTTAAAAGTAACAGATTTGATCCACTTGGAAAAATCCATGTCATGTAAAATAAACAAATCCTTTGCACTTTTCACTTTTGTTCGGTCAAATTATTAGTTGAATTCTACCGGTTACACTCAGCCTTTAATATCAGCTAGCCACCTTAGAGTCCATTCCTGTCATCAAGAAAGACACATGAACGAACACTCTCTATTTCTTACATGCTAATTTGCTGCTATGGACATCCGAAACTGGTGTAGTTCCGGCAGTAGAACCGTTGGATTGAGCGGCTGTTACAACGAGATTAGGCCCGTGAGCTCGCAGTCCCACACTGGACCAAACAAGTTAAGGTGGAAAGTGCTGTGGCTGAAATTAAAAAAAGAGAAGAGAAAGATGTTTGAATCTGCAGCCCCCTCGCAAGTTGTGTATGATCCCTACACTTACTCTCAGAATTTTGATCAAGGGTTTACATGGGATGAGCCTGATAACGTCTCTCGATCATTTTCTGTTCGGTTTGCCAATCCATCTAAGCTCTTTCTCAAGAAATCAGTGCTGTCATGATGTAATATTAGAAAGCAACAAGTCTTAAAACATGGTTTGTCTATAACCATCTATTTATGAAATGTGTTGATAAGCTTCTACAGTTGTAGCAAATATGATATGCAAGTTTTGATTTGTATGGTTGCTAGCTTGGCTTGAGTGTCCGAAAACCTTTTGACTTCAGTTATTCACTAGTAAGATTAAATTCTGGAGTTTGAGATTCTTTGGCATTTAATCTTTTCATGTGGAAGAGAATCCCATAGGGGACGAAAAAAGAAAAATCTTTCCTCTTGCAATTACATTCCTGAACTCATCCTCTACATTATAAACATCAACAGTTTTATACTTGACTTAAATTCCTGTTCACATGTAAAAGAAAGAGAAATGGAACACTAGGGCATCATGAAAGAGATAAATCTGGAGAAAAAGGTTGCTTTAATTTGGGTTAACATGGGCTGTGATGAATGACTCTATTAGGTGTAGGTCGGGTAGAGTTAGAATCACTCATTTTCTCCATTTGATGACTTGAGAGGAGTATTTCACTTGGATTAATAAAGTCACAGCCAATGGTTGGTTTTTGTCCATCAACCACGTGGATAACTAACTCTGTTGTACAGCTGGCATACCAACTAGATTGTTGAAGTCAAGGAGTTGGTTAAGGGAGTTACAAATCTGTTATAAGCTTAGCTTGGATCTTTGCATTTCTCATGCAGTTCCATGTTTGTGAATAGTCCCGTGTGACATCTTCTTTAGGTAACACATTTGCATTCTTTGAATACACATCCCTCAAACGTAACTGAGGAGTAGCCACAGTATGGAGTGAAGAATGTCAAACCGAGGTGCAGATAAGGATTTAGTAAGCAAGTCTACAATTTGTAACTCTTTAGGAAAATAGGGAACGCCAACTTCTCTATTCATAACCTTTTTTTTTTTTTTGGTAACAAAGAGGGCTAATCAACAGCCCCAGAAAGAAACAAAAAGAAGCTAAGGAACAGGCCAGACCTGCCTAGCAACAGCAACACTCAAACAGTCTTCAAGTAAGATATTAACAATGCTAGAAGGAGGGTCCTTAAAAAACTATTCATAACCTTTTCTCGAACAAGATACACGTCAATCTCTATGCACTTTGTTCATCCATAAAAGGCTAGGTGTTGGCTAAATATTGAGCAATCAATTTGTCAAATCACAAAATAAGTCGGTGGAAAATACAAAAATCAAGTTTAGAGAAAAGAGATTGTACCAACAAAAGTTCAGATGTTTCATGAGCGACAACTCTACTTCACCTTAATGGTAAAGTGAGCAACAACATGTTATTTCTTAGAACTCCAAGTAAGAAGATTGTCATAAAATAAATAAATAAATAAATAAATCCAGTACCCACTGGTTGAGTAATGATTTTTAATGTACCCTTCCAATTATAATTTCTTCTCTATAGTGAATGATAAACCAAAGTTATGAGTACCTACTCGTTTACTAACCTACCGATGGAGATGGGTTCGAGCAACAAGAAACTTAAATTAGGTTTTGTCAATTTTAGGGGCGGGGCTATGATGTAAGATGACGTCAACAAATGACTCCCCTTCCATGCAAAGATAATTTCTTCTCAGTAAATGCAAGAGAAGTTTGTGAAGTTTTTTCTTTTTGGTGTGTTGGTTGTGATGAAGATGAAGTTAAAAATGGGTGGGATTGTGATAATGTTGGAAATGGAGTTGAATATGGTGTAGCCGATGATGAGGATTGAGAGGTAAAAGGAGTTGCCGAAGAAGAATATAGAGATATGTGATCTTCATTGGAGATTGACGACCGCTTATCTCCTTTGTAAGAGATCTAGGTAAAAATTTTATTTTAAGAATATTTTTATTGTTCTTCAAAAAAAAAAAAAATTGTGAAATAGAAAATTTTAAGGGTAAAATGACCTTATTATCCTTTTAACATCCGTTAACTATGACGACTGTCGATCAAAGAGTTAGAGGTCATTTGTTTTTTTTTTTCCACTTAACACTTAATGGGTCTGAATTGGACCATTAATTAATTTTTTTTTTAAACTTAAAATAAAAGTTAGAATTTCTAACTTATCACTGTAGATGTTGAAAATCTACGGTTTACAGATGTTGGGATGTACAGTCAAATGATAGTGGGACCAACAACCTGCAAGGAAAATAGGAATGGTCGAGCACTTGGGTTTGCAGATGCTAGGATCTATAGTCAAATGGTAGTGGGACCAACAACTTGCAAGGAAAATAGGAACGGTCGAGCACTTTGGACGCCGAGGTGATGCCAGCCAAATGAACTTCGATGCTCAAGACAGCTACTAATCTCGTGTTGATATGAAAGGGAAGTGAAAACAAACATGTGATGATTGAATGTCGACCGTAGTGGATCGGGCTGGACGTTGAGCGTAGATCGTATTGGATGTACTGTAGCGGTCTGGAATTGATCGTCACTGGTGTGGCAATGTCAGTACTTGGAGTCGACAGTGTCGAGTCGAAGTTGGACAAAATATAAGTCGAGCTTAGCTTGTCTAATGTTGTGATGATAGTGAAAATCGCGTGACCCTTACCTTTGAGACTTGGGTCTGTATATATAGGAGAAAACTTGGACTAATTGAGGTTTGGCGACGAAATCGTACCCTGAGATCTCAGGTATCCCTGAATTCTCAGAGATAAGGTTTGAATACGTCACAGATATGG
Organism: Xanthoceras sorbifolium; assembly: GCA_003430845.1. Taxonomy (NCBI): domain Eukaryota; kingdom Viridiplantae; phylum Streptophyta; class Magnoliopsida; order Sapindales; family Sapindaceae; genus Xanthoceras; species Xanthoceras sorbifolium. The sequence continues at coordinate 29,889,809 of CM010619.1, forward strand.
TCAGTGACTTGCTAGACTAAGTCAAAGATTGCACTTGGTAAATCTTGGACTCAGTGCTGGTCGATGGGCCTTTGGGCTTTTATTTGCACCTGTTGGGCCTATTTTGAGCCCTTTGGGTCGTTTGTAGGCCCATGACCAACTTGAGCCATTTTTTGACCACTACAGTGTGTCCCATACTCTTTAAACTTTTTCTAAAATTTTAGAGAGTGGTATAAGAGAGCTCGAAAAAATATTGATGTAGCAAAGCGTCGATCAAAGTTTTAATCATACACGAAGTGATGCTTAATCATACGAAGTGATAAATGAGAGATTGACATCGTGTCGGTCGGAGTTTATCACACGAGGTGATGTTTAATCACACAAGGTGGTAAGTAAGAGATCGACATGATGTCGATTAAAGTTTATCACACAAAGTGATGTTTAATTACACGTGGTGATAAGTGAGAGATCGATATTGTGTCGATTGAAGTTTATCACAAAAGGTGACGTTTAATCACACGAGGTGATAAGTAAGAGATCGACACAATGTCCAGTTGACTTGACCCGAAATGAAATTTCACTCTCATAAATAAATACTATATAACCTAAAAATTGATCCAAATACACTTTCTAATGGCAATGATTTAATTATTATTAATTCAAAAATACCTTGCACTCGCTTAGCAGGTCTAAGTTTGAAACTGAAACACCGATGAACCCTACAATCTCTAGGAAATAGGAGATTATAGCCTTTAACCATATAGATACCTTTCGAACCCTAGACCCGTGACAACAAATGACAGGCCTAACCATTATGCTAATCTCTCACGGGTGCTTAATTTGATTATTAGTAAATGGTAACATGAGGAAATCAGGAAGCAAGCCAACGATGTATCCATATAACGTTGCTTGTATATTTCTCTTGCTGCTTCAGTTCTATTAGTACCAACTAAGATCACCGTATCTGTAATTTTCAGGCTCAGGACTTTTACCATGCACATGCCATACATGATTCTTCATATCGAAAAGTTTGTGCAACAACTTGAAGCCGGAGACTTAAAGCTCCCGTGTTTGTGGGCTTGAGGTAACTACCATCTCTCAATAATTCCTGACAACACATACACTACTAGTTTTGTCGTGCCATTATTCTAATTCAAAAACGGCAAAATTTGCATCTACCAGTCCGAAAGAGCAGCTTGGGAAGCAACAATGCTACAAATTAATGACAATCATGCATACGGTTTTTGGAACCACCCTGCTAAATCTTGGTCAAGATTGAATGTTAAGTCATTGCAAATGGACCTTTCATTAATGCAAGGTGTTTTCTTTTACATTGTTTCTTTGGTCCATCTAGAGAGTGAAAGATGCTTGATGAATTTGAGAAAAATAATTGAATTTCTTGTTATTTGGTCATTTGATTGATACCAATTTAAAAAATAATACCAAAGGCATTTCTCACAACCGAAAATGTTGATGAATTTACCTTTTTGAAGCAAGGCGTTGTTCACCACTAGATCTTTTCTCTACAAAATTGATTCTGTACCTTTGTCTTAACAAACTTTTTCTAGAGATTACAACAAAATACCAATTTCAAACGAGAAAAAATTGGACTGGTGACGAATTTGTTTGCTTTAACTAGAATTTCCAAAAACTATACCAACTGTTCTTCATGTAATTGAATCCCTCTCTGAACAGCAACCAAAAACATTATTTTTAAATACTTTTTCGAAACAAAAAACGATAATAGACACATCCTAGAAGTTCCTTTAATGTGTCCAAACTCCAAACCCAGATTGGTCAGAGAACCTTATGTTTGGAATTTGGTTCATACAAGTTCAAACTTCATATCAAGATACCTACTTTGTAAGAGTAAATTTATAACTGAATTTGTAGTGGACTTACATGTTCAGCAGCCTTTTTTGTTCACACTGGATCTAGATCTTCCTTGCAGATCAATTGCTTCACTTTAAGAAGATGCAAAGAAGACTCCATCGTTAAGCCACAGGAAGAATGGTAACACACTATTGTGTATCAAACCAAGTAGATGCTTGAGCTTTATTTCATCGGTAAATTTCTTCTACAGTGTTTTTAAACTTCTCGGACATTGTAATGAGCTACCACAAAAAATGTAAAGCAGCATCTTTGAGGTCAACATGCACATTTGGAACCAGTCATGTTGCACAATTGATTTAGAACAAAGAATGGAAGTGGATTTTGAAAGAGCATCACATCACGTACCAAAGAACGAGAATCCAATCCATATTAAAATAGGGTCATTTATATCTCTCAGATCCAAAATCACATAATTCCAGAACGGCTTATTGATAAAACATCCATCAAGCAGCATCATTTCAAACAACTCATCGATAATGTACATTGAATATACAGCACTCAGGAGGAATTGAAGCTAAATTACTAAGTTTAGCGTCAATACAAACACAAACATGGTCAACTGATCCTTTAATAGACCTCATGTTCTATAAAAGCAGTAATAAATCCTATATACAACTTTTGTAAATCAGTCATAGCAAAAGGGAAGAATCTTACTTATGCAAGCAAGGAGAGGATCCTTATTTTTTATTGATTGAAAAATTTTTCCTAATGGAAGGCTACTAATTAAAAGAGAATCCAAAGTAGGCAGCAGAAGTTCAATTTGAAAGATAAAAAAAAAAAAAAAAAGGCTAAGCTGCAAGGATACCCTCACAAATACTTAAACATAGACACAAAATGAAGTATCTTAAAATAATTTCCTTTTCTCTATAAAATTATGCCTTAAAATTCTGCTGTAGGCCATCATTTTTTCCAAATTTATGAACTTCACCTGCATCCAAATGGCTATCTCAACAATTTAAGAGAATTAAGCACCCCACCCACCAATATATATGTTACAGCTGTATTATTAGGTGTATTACAGCTGTAATACACCCATCTTATTAGGTGTATTACAGCTGTACTTTAGCTTAATTCTAGGCTTACTTCTAGGGACTTAATTTGCATAGTTTTGTATATATATATGTGTATCATTCATTCTAATTATATATATATGAAATACAATTCTTTCCATCACAAATAACATGGTATCAGAGCATTAGGATTGCAAAATTAAGATTTTTTGTTTTGGGTCTCTTGCATAAACACAAATTAGGGTTTAGTGTATTTTAGGGTTTCATTTTCGTAACCCTATTTGGAGTGGTTTTCTGTTCTCACCTACTGCCCAGAAAGGCAGCCCAGCTGTCGACCGGCGTTCTCCCATTTTCCGGTGCCCAGAAGCAGCGCGTGAGCCCACGCACCACCGCCTCTGTGCTGCGACTCCTCTGGCAGTTTTCCACTGTTGTTCCGGTGGTTTCCAGTTGCTTTTTCAGTGATTTCCCTCTGCTTTTCCGGTGGTGCTGCGTTCTGCCAGTGTCAATACGACTTCAGTGCTTCGTCAATTTGTGTTCGTCAAGGTTTTCTTGGTTTTGTCTCTGTATTTGCTGCCTTGTCTCTGTATTTGCTGCCTTGCCTTTGTGTTTGTTGCGTTGCTTTGTGTTCGCTGCCTTGTATCTCTATTTAGGAGTTATGGCTGAGAAGAAATCTGTTGTTGTGTCGGATATGGTGCCTGTGATGTCTAAAATCACGAACCATAAGATAAATGGCTTGAATTATTTGGATTGGAGCAAGACCGTTCGACTTTATCTAAGGAGTATTGACAAAGATACTCATTTGACCGACGATCCTCCTAAAGATGAGTCAAGGCAGACGTCGCTTAGAGAGGATGCTCGCTTATTCCTGCAGATTCGGAATTCTATTGATAGCGAGGTAATTGGCTTGATCAATCACTGTGAATTTGTTAAAGAATTGATGGATTATTTGGATTTCTTGTATTCTGGTAAGGGGAACCTTTCTCGCATGTATGAGGTGTGCAAAGCATTTTACCGTGCAGAAAAACAAGATCAGTCCCTTACGAATTATTTTATGGCATTTAAGAAGACTTATGAGGAGCTTAATATGTTACTGCCTTTTAGCCCTGATGTGAAGATTCAACAACGTCAACGAGAGCAAATGGCTATCATGAGTTTCCTTGCTCGTCTTTCCTCTGATTTTGAGACTGCTAAGTCACAGGTTCTTTCTGGTTCTGAGATCTCCTCATTAGATGAAGTATTTAGCCGAGTACTCCGTACAGAAGGTACTCCACCTGTTTTACTTAGTGGTGCTTTGGTAAGTCGAAGTCATAATTATGAGCCTGGGAGATCAACCAGTCAGAGTGGAAACAAAGGAGGAGGCTCACAAGGGTTTGAAACTCGGCAACAGGATTCTGGAGGAATTGTGTGCCATTACTGTCATAAGCCAGGACATATGAAGCGTGATTGTAGAAAGCTTCAGTACAAGAATCAGAAAGCTCACTCGGCCCACGTTGCATCCACTAATGATCATTATGAAAAATCAGTTTTTATCTCTGCAGATGAATTTGCCAAGTTCTCACAGTATCAAAAATCACTAAAGTATTCATCTCCTTCTGTCACTGCTATTGCTGATTCAGGTAAACCAAATGCGTGCTTTCTTTCCTCGTCCTCCAAATGGGTCATTGATTCTGGTGCCACAGATTATATGACAGGTAATTATGGTCTCTTTTCTACTTTTCAGTCACACACTACCACTTCTACCGTTACTTTAGCCGATGGGTCACCATCTTGTGTTCGTGGGTGTGGCACAATTACTCCTACCCCTTCACTTCCTCTATCGTCTGTCTTACATCTACCTAATTTATCCTTTAATTTGGTCTCTGTAAGCCAGCTTACTCGCAATCTTCACTGTTGCATCTTATTTTTTCCTGATCATTGCTTATTTCAGGATCTTATGACGAAGCAGATTATTGGTAAAGGTCATGAATCTGGAGGTCTTTACATTCTCGACACATCAATACCAAAATCTGTTGCTTGCTCTGGTGTAACATCTCCCTTCGAGGCACATTGTAGGTTGGGTCATCCATCTCTTCCTTTGCTCAAGAAACTTTGTCCACAGTTTAGTAAGGTGTCTTCATTAGATTGTGAGTCGTGTCAGTTTGCAAAACATCATCGTCTGAGTTCGAGTCCAAGAGTCAATAAACGTGCTAGTGTTCCTTTCGCATTAGTTCATTCCGATGTTTGGGGTCCTTGTCCTATTTTGTCTAAACCTGGATTTAAATATTTTGTTACTTTTGTTGATGATTACTCTCGTGTAACTTGGTTATATTTAATGAAGAATCGTTCTGAGTTATTTTCTCTTTTTTGTGCGTTTTGTGCTGAGATTAAAACTCAATTTAATGTTTCAATCCGTACTTTGCGAAGTGATAATGCCAAAGAATATACGTCAACTTTATTTCAATCTTATATGGTTCAGAATGGCATGCTTCATGAAACTTCTTGTGTTGACACTCCATCTCAAAATGGAGTGGCAGAACGTAAGAACAGACATCTTCTTGAAACTGCACGAGCCCTATTATTTCAAATGAATGTTCCTAAACCTTTTTGGGCCGATGCAGTTTCTACAGCATGTTTTCTAATTAATCGCATGCCATCATCTGTTCTCCATGGTGAGATTCCTTACAAAATCCTTTTTCCTAATAAGTCACTATTTCCTGTTGACCCTAGAATATTTGGTAGCACTTGTTTTGTTCGGGATGTTCGTCCGCATGTCACTAAATTAGATCCCAAGTCTTTGAAGTGTATCTTCCTTGGTTATTCTCGTCTTCAGAAAGGTTATAGATGCTATTGTCCTAGTCTTAATAAATATCTCGTCTCAGTTGATGTTACCTTCATGGAAGCCACACCTTATTTTTCGTCTTCTCCTCCCGCCCGTCAGGGGGGGATGATAATTTGTTAGTCTATTCTATCACATCCTCCGAACCTATCTCTGAAGTAGCACCTGTCAAGCCTCCTATTATTCAAGTCTACTCCAGGCGTACACCTCCTGATTCATGTCCTGCACCTACTCCTTTGTCATCAGATCCAGTTCCGAGTGATGATCTTCCAATTGCGTTACGCAAAGGTAAACGCCAATGTACTTATCCTATTTCTTTTTTTGTTTTATCACTGCTTGTCATCTTCCTCTTGTTCCTTTATTGCATCTTTTGATTCTATCTCTATTCCTAAAACTGTTCATGAGGCCATATCTCATCCTGGTTGGCATCATGCTATGATCGAGGAAATGAATGCTTTAGATGACAATGGTACTTGGCACCTGGTCGATTTACTTTCAGGAAAACGGGCTATAGGATGTAAATGGGTGTTCACAGTTAAGGTAAATCCGGATAGGTCAGTTGCTCGATTGAAAGCCCGTCTTGTCGCTAAGGGATATGCTCAAACCTATGGAGTGGACTATTCTGACACTTTTTCTCCTGTTGTTAAATTGACATCTGTTCGGTTATTTATTTCTATGGCAGCTACTTATCATTGGCCTTTGTATCAACTTGATATCAAGAATGCTTTTCTTCATGGTGATCTTCAGGAGGAGGTGTATATGGAGCAACCTCCTGGTTTTGTTGCTCAGAGGGAGTCTGTGCGAGTTTGTCGTCTTAAAAAATCCCTGTATGGTTTGAAACAGAGTCCTCGTGCTTGGTTTGGAAAATTTAGTCAGGCTGTTGAAAAGTTTGGTATGATGAAAAGCAAGTCTGACCATTCTGTATTCTACAAACAATCGAAAGCTGGTATCATTCTTTTAGTTGTGTATGTGGATGACATTGTCATTACTGGAAGTGATGCTACGAGAATCTCTTCTCTTAAGTCTTTCCTTCATACTCAGTTTCACACAAAAGACTTAGGGATGCTAAAATATTTCTTGGGTGTTGAAGTCACAAGGAGTAAAAACGGTATCTTTTTATCTCAGAGAAAATATGTTCTTGACTTATTAACTGAGACAGGAAAATTGGGGGCAAGGCCTTGTAGTGCTCCAATGACTCCAAATATGCACCTTACAGGAGAGGGAGAAATAATTGAAGATCCTGAGAAATATAGAAGATTGGTTGAAAAGCTGAATTATCTTACAGTGACTCGTCCAGAAATTGCATATTCTGTCAGTGTTGTTAGTCAGTTCATGTCATCTCCAACAGTTTATCATTGGGCAGCGTTAGAATAAATTTTGTGTTACTTGAAAGGAGCACCCGGACGTGGTATCTTGTATGCAAATCATGGGCACACTCATATTGAATGTTTCTCAGATGCAGATTGGGCAGGTTCTAAAGTGGATAGAAGATCCACATCAGGTTATTGTGTTTTCATTGGAGGAAATTTAGTCTCATGGAAGAGTAAGAAGCAGAACGTTGTGTCACGATCGAGTGCATAGTCAGAATATAGGGCTATGGCACAGTCTGTGTGTGAAATAATGTGGATATATCAGCTCTTGACTGAAATAGGTCTTAAAACCTCGGTACCAGCAAAATTGTGGTGTGATAATCAAGCTGCCCTTCATATTGCATCTAATCATGTGTTTCATGAGCGAACTAAGCACATTGAAATTGATTGTCATTTTGTTCGCGAGAAAATTCAGCAAGGTCTGATTTCTACAGGATATGTGAAGACTGGAGAACAATTAGGAGATATCTTCACAAAAGCTCTAAATGGGGTTCGGGTTGATTATCTTTGTAACAAGCTGGGCATGATTAATATCTATGTTCCAGCTTGAGGGGGAGTGTTACAGCTGTATTATTAGGTGTATGTTACAGCTGTATTATTAGGTGTATTACAGCTGTAATACACCCATCTTATTAGATGTATTACAGCTGTACTTTAGCTTAATTCTAGGCTTAATTCTAGGGACTTAATTTGCATAGTTTTGTATATATATATATATGTGTATCATTCATTCTAATTATATATATATGAAATACAATTCTTTCCATCACAAATAACAATATATATATAAATTGAAATTAGAGAGCAGTTTAGGAACCTAAGCAAACTAAAGTATATGTTCTTTCCTCCCAAGTCAGCGTAGTATTCTTCTGATACTGAATTAAATTCCATAAGCTTCTACCATAAAAAAAAAAAAAAACTGAGAAATTGAATGTGTAGCAGTAGATTTCAAGTGGCTGCAATAAACTAAAGACATAATTTTTCCACCGCCAATGCAACAGAGAAGTGGCTCTTCAAAGTTTTGGCTCTAGTTGATTTGGAACCATAGTCACAATGCACATTTAGAACCATAGTCAAGTAGAACAATTGTATATCTCAAGAATGGAAGTTGATTTTCAAATAGGATCACATTACATATCAAACAAGAATCTAAGTGGCTGCAATAAGCATACCGAAGACATAATTCTCCCAACGGCAGCGCAACAGAGAAGTGGCTCTTCATAGTTTTGGCTCTAGTTGATTTGGAACCATAGTCACAATGCACATATTGGAACCATAGTCAAATTGTACCACATTACGTACCAAAGAAACAAGAATCCAATCCATATTGCATACTTGCATAACAGCTCATTGATGAAACTATCCATCAAACACATCATTTCCACGAATTCATCCTCAAGCTTATTAATTCTGCATAGCATTTACAAGCTCTTTCTTCCAACCCACTGTTATAAATCCTAAGAGCAATAAAATCCTATGTACAAGGACTCTTTCTTTCTTCATTAGCCTCAAAGTTCAATATTAGAACTTAAACCTCCTTAATGTAGTCACAAGCATGAAACTTGAGTCACTCAAAATAATACCATATCATGTTTTCAAGAACATTTGATCCTAGGTAGTCACAACTTCTGTCCGCTCTAGCCAGGGTGCAATTGAGTTAGTTCTGGATATGCCAAATAATCAGTAGCCCTAAACAATAATCCTCCAATACTCATGAAACCCGACTCTCAACTTATCGTTGAACTTAGGGCTAATAAGATTGGTGTAAAGTAAAAGTTTTGTATTTTTGAACTAAAAAGGGAAGGCCAATTTATAGCAATAAAGACCTTGTATAAGCAAAAATATGGATAACTCATCAATCAAGCCAGCTGCAGTTCACACCAACACTTAACTGACAAAGATTGCATCTTTTACCAGGTTGAAGCATAATGTGCATTAAAAACAGTTCATAGCAGTGCATTCTGCTCACTGTAATAATGACTTATAAAGCTCTTTCTGGTTGTCATCAGAAAGATACCTATTGTGAGCATGCATCTTGGACTAAGACATGCTATATGATCTCCATCCTTATGTGGAATTCTTCAGGGCATATATCCTTCTGTGGAATAAGACATGCTATATGATCTCGACACACAGAAGGATGGAGATAGCATATTCAAACTGAATCTCAGTGTCACTCTTCTCAATCTTAGACATATGTTTGAAAAATATTTCCTATTGTTTTCAAAATCATGCCTTTAAATTTGTGCAGAAGGCCTCATACTTTCCAATTCTATGAATCTCACCTTCATCCAGAGTCATTGATTCTAAAAAATTAAGAGAATGAAACAACCCACCCACCAACAATATATATATATATATATATATATATATATATATATATATATATATATATAGGAAAGGATTCAAAACTGAAATTACAGGGCTGCAAGGACAAACCAGGTGAGCCAAATATGCAACAACCCATTTTAGGGACCTGCCAAGCAAACAAATATATACAATCTTCCTCCCAAGTCAAGATACTCTTCTTCAGATATTATGTTCAATTCAATAGTATCTACCATTACTTGAAGTCGATCCATCATTTCATCCCACTCCTTTGGTACCCAAGGGGCAATGCTGTTTGGTGAGGACATTCACAATTTTGCTTAAGAGTAAGTAGTCACAGTGATTCTCTATAAAGAAGAAGACTCTGTCCTTGCTGTGTTTCACAACTGTATTATAAAATTTGAAACATGAAATACCTATTATTGGGTAAATCAAAAGGCAAAATATTGAGAAAAAATCAACCCTCCTTCCATAAAATATTTTAATGACTTCCCTTCTCACAACTTTCTTCATATATATATATATATATATATCTCTAATGACTTCCCTTGTTTTATATATATATTATATATATATATATATATATGTGTGTGTGTGTGTGTGTGTGTATATGCCACTCCCTCAGTGGAGGCAATGTAAAGAAATTGAATGTGGATATCAATTTCAAGTGGCTGCACAGTAATCATACTAAAGACACGATTCCACCCTAGCCCAAATGGCAACAGAGCAATGGCTCTTCCTAGTGCTGGCTCTGGTTGAATTAATCATCCATAATACAGAAATGTTTATCGGATTTTGATGGTTATAAGAAATCGCCTAGCAGTCTTGGCTGTCTTACAAACTACAGCACAACCAAACTGTGTCATTTTCAGCATAAAGTTTCATGCCAAAAAAATAATTGGAGAATTGAGCAGGATGTTTATCAAGATCACTGCATTAACATGGTAGGCAGTAACTACTAAAAATATACCATGGACCATCAATTTATGACAACATAGTAACTCTTCCATTGGACATGACAATTCATGATATCCAATTTATGACAACATAGTAACTCTTCCATTGGACGTGACAATTCATTATTATCATAAGCATCCTAAACCCAACAAAGAACTAAATCATGCAAAACCATTAAAGGGCTACCACACAACCATTTATACAATATGACTACAGGAAAGAGGGAGACACTGAATACAAGAGATGAATTATATCGACATCATCCACTTGCAGTGAATTGAGTTATATTTCAAAAGTATAATACGCTATAAAGAACATTTTTAACAATGACAAATATGACTAAGCCGAATTAAGTCTTTCAAAAGTTTAAACACATCTCTATTCGATATAGAAGCATAGTTATGCTCTCTACTAAATAAGCTTTCCAACATGAACCTGCTTTCAATGCTTTTATTCACTAATCATTTTAATTTACACTACCTTTATAGACGTGTTTAAACACTGAAGAAGACACATTTGACTTAATCATTAAAAAGTATGATAAAAATATACTGTAAAAAGAAGATAACACGAAAAATCATCACTTCAAAAGACAAAGCATAACTACACGAAAAGATGGAAATTCATTATAGAAAATAAAGAATTGGAAAAAAAGTTCAAAGTTTCTAATAATGAAAAAAAAAAAAACGAAAAACTTGAAGGAATTGAATTGACATTATTGACCGTCACTTTCGATGAATTCGATAGTACTGGAAATTATGAAACAGAAGATCACCCTCTGTGTAATTTTCAAGGTCAGGACTCATACCATGCACATGCCATGCAGTATTACAAATGACAATCATCTATGCAGTTTTTGGAACCACACTGCTAAAACTTGGTCAAGATTGTCAAGTCATTGCAAATGATCTTTCATTGGTTCTGGTGTTTTCTTTGCATTGTTTATTTGGTCCATCTAGAGAGTGAAGATGCTTGATGAAGTAGAGAAAATGAATTGAATTTCTTGGTTTTTGGTCATTTGATTGATACCGATTTAAAAAACAATACCGAAAGCATTTCTTATAACCGAAAATGTTGATGAATTTACCTTTCTGAAGCAAGGCGTTGCTCACCACTAGCTAATCACCGGATCTTCTCTGCATAATTTATTCTGTAGCTTTCGTTAATTCAAGAAGATTGAGTTACTGAAGAGATAATGATTTTATTGTTGAGACACATTTTTCATTCCACTCAAAATCTCAGTCAACTCTAGGGACAAACTTTTCTAGAGATTCCAACAAAGATACAATCTTCAAACAAGAAAAAATTGGACTTGGAACTTGTCTGCTTTGGTGAAGTGGTCTGGTTGGGTGGAAATGGTCAGGGATCAACTTACAGGGTATAGGTAATCACCGGATCTTCTCTGCAAAATTTATTCTGTAGCTTTCGTTAATTCAAGAAGATTGAGTTACTGAAGAGATAATGATTTTATTGTTGAGACACATTTTTCATTCCACTCAAAATCTCAGTCAACTCTAGAGACAAACTTTTCTAGAGATTCCAACAAAGATAAAATCTTCAAAGAAGAAAAAATTGGACTTGGGACGAATTTGTCTGCTTTGGTCAAGTGGTCTGGTTGGGTGGAAATGGTCAGGGATCAACTTACAGGGTATAGGTGATCACTAAACTTCCAAAAACTATATCAACTGTTCTTCATTAATTGAATCCCTGAAAACTAGAAGTTCCTTTAATGTGTGTTCAAACTCCAAACCTGGATAGATGTCAGAGCACCTTATGTCTGGCATTTGGTGCATGGAAATTCAAACTTCATATCGAGATGCCTACTTTGTAAGAGTAAATTTTTATAACAACTGAATTTGTGGTGGACTTACATGTGCAGCAGCCTTTGTTCACACTCTGGATCTAGATTTTCCTTGCAGATCAATTGCTTCACTTTAAGAAGATGCAAAGAAGACTTCATCATATGGACAACACAGTCTGTATTGAAGTTAGCATAAGCAAAAGGAAAGCTGCCAGAAACAAAAGCAATGCATAAGGACTATTAATGTAGTTCCGCCTTACAAAGATGTAGTGGACTATTGTTTTTCCAAATGAAGGATAAAATTGTGTATCAAACCAAGTAGATGGTTGATTTCATTGCTTGAATTCCCTGAAATTCTGTTACGTTCATTGTACTTTGAATATAATGCTCTGGAGGGTTTCGAGCTCCATCGGACAATATAAAAAGATCCAGAGTTTTTCTTGATTGCCTACAAAATGTCCGGTTCTTCCTCATTTTGCAGGAAGCATACTGTTGTGTATCAAACCAAGAAGATGTTTGAGCTTGATTTCATCGGTAAAATCTCTTCTACAGTGTTTTAAACTTCTGCGACATTGTACTGGGCTACCAGAAAAATGCAAAGCAACATCTGTAAGGAGCCATGCACATTTGGAACCGATCATGTTAAACAATTGATTTAGAACAAAGAATGGAAGTGGATTTTAAAAGAGCATCACAATCACATCACGTCCCAAAGAACCGAGAATCCAATCCATATTATAAATAAGATCATATATATCTCTTAGCTCCAAAATTGCATACTTCCGGGACGACTCATTGAGAAAACATCCGTCAAGCAGCATCATTTCCTACAACTCATCAATTCTCAGGCTCATTGCTTTCCTGTCTGTTTAAGAAGGCTACTTTAGATACCACAATTTGTGCTCTTCCATACCTTGCATCCTGTATTAGCCACAGAGGTAAATCCAATAGCAAACATCTCTAATTCATAAGCCTTTTCATCAACACTGCTTAACTGATAATGTACATTGAACGCACTGAAGAGGAATGGAAACTATGATCACTAAGTTGAGCATCGATACAAACAGAAACACAATCCACTTATCTTTTATCAGACCTCATGTTCTCTAAAAGCAGTAAAATCCTATATACAACTTTTATAAATCAGTCATAGCAGAAGCGAAGAATCTTATTATGCAAGCAAGGAGAGGATCGTTATTTTTAATTGATGGAAATAATTTCCCTAATGGAAGGTTACCGATTAAAAGAATCCAAAATAGGCAGCAGAAGTTCAATTTGAAAGATATAAAATAAAAAAACACAAAAACTGGAAGGATAACCTCAAAAATACTGAACATAGACACAAAATGAACCTCAACGTTACTCTTCTCAATTTCAAAATAATTCCTTTTCCCTATAAAACCATGGCTTAAAATTCTGCTGTAGGCCATCACTTTTTCCAAATAAATGAACCTCACCTGCATCCAAAAGGGTTATCGCAACAAAGAATCATGTCCAAGTCGAGACCCCTTTTTGTATGCAAGAAGGAACATAAATTAGTAAAATCGAGTTTCGAAACCAACATAAATGAAAGAGCGATACATACCTTGCTTCTGCCAAGTATTTTGGAGCGCTAGACATGTTTTCCACCTTATGATTAGACTTTGCTGCATGGAAATTCAAACTTCATATCAAGATGCCTACTTTGTATGTGTAAATTTATAACAATTGAATTTGTAGCGGACTTATATGTTCAGCAGTCTTTGTTCAACACTGGATCTAGATCTTCCTTGCTGATCAATTGTTTCACTAGCTGCAAAGAAGACTTCATCGTTCAGCCACCGGAAGAATGGACAACACAGTCTGTATTAAAGTTAAGCATAAGCAGAAGGATAGCTGCCAGAAACGAAAGCAATGTTCATGGACAAAAAAGGTACCTCAACATCACTCTTCTCATTTCAAGATATTTCCTTTTCTCTATGAAATCAGGCTTTAAAATTATGTCGTAGGCCATCACTTTTTCCAAATTTATGAACCTCACTTGCATCCAAAATGGTTATCTCAACAATTTAAGAGAATTAACGACCCCACCCGCCAAACATATAAAATTGGAATTAGAGGGAAGTAATGACAAACCTGGTGAACCAAATATGCAATAACACAGTTTAGGAACCTGCCAAGCAAACTACAGAATATGTTCTTTCCTCCCAAGTCAAGGTAATCTTCTTCTGATAATTAAATTTCATAAGCTTCTACCATTAGTTGAAGTCGATTCATGTCGATTCAACACTCCATGCCACTCCTTCAGTACCCACGGGGAAATGTAGTTGACAAACAAACACTGAGAAATTGAATATGTATTATCAGTAGATTTAAAGTGGCTGCAATAATTATACTAAGGAAAAAATTCTCCCACCGCCAACACAACAGAGAAGTGTGTGTGTATGTAGTAAAAGGAAATGATATAAAATTGAAATTATAGGCCAGTAATGACAAACCTAGTGAACCAAATATGCAATACCACAGTTTAGGAACCTGCCAAGCATACTACAGAATATGTTCTTTCCTCCCAAGTCAAGGTTATCTTCTTATACTTAATTAAATTTCTGCTGGGGTTGGAGCTGTCGTAAAGATCTCTTGTGCCTGCACAAAGAACATAGATAAGCATCAAGTGATACGATACTTGCAACTTAATAGATAATTTAAAGTTAGAATGGGGCATTTGCAACTTATGATTTTGTAGTAACTAGTCGTTGTATATGTAAACTACGCAAAGTACCTGGGCAACGTTGGCATAAGCTGTGATCTTTGCAATGACTTGAAGACAATGCTTAAGTGTTGCCTCTCCAGTCACTAGAACCAAAGCTGCAACCCCATCACTGTCAATCATAGAGATTTCACATTCAGCAGAAGCTTGGGTTCAAATACTTACATAATTAAAAAGTAAGCCATGCCATCAACGTAAACGAATTTGAAAAACATGATGTTAAATAAACAAACTTCCAACAAGATGAGAATGCAAAATAAAGGTGGAAGATTATAGGTGACAAACCTTATACTAGAGGCATTTCCAACAGTAACAATGCCTCTAGTATCCTTGAAACTAGGTGGGACCTTCCTTAATTTTGCAGGGTCAAACTGGCATCACAGAAAAGCAACAGATAAAGCATCATCCAAGTAGGATGTTGGGCGGCAATATTGGATTTTGCACATCCAAGTGCAACAAGAAAACTATTTAAGCTATGATTTTACCTTCCTTAACCCTTCATCCTTATCCACGACGGTAGAGGGTCTTCTCCTGCCCCAAGAAACTTCGACCTGCAAATGTACAGGATTTAAGTGTCCAATATATCAACAAAAATTTAAAGTAGATCGGTTAATTTGAATCCAGATGTTAACCAGCGTGATTTCCCATGCAAAGGCACCAGCATCAAGGAGGCAATACCATGCTCAAAGCTGTGATAAGCATAATTGTCCTGCAAAAATCAGAAAGATATATCAAACATGAGATATATACATCACGGGAACTTGAACTTCATTAAAAACCATGGGACTAACATAGTACCTGATCCTCCCTTGTTATCAAATATTGACCTCACATAATTCGGCAAAAGTTCCCATCCCACAATCATTCCCATAATCAGTTTTTAGCATTCCATCAACAAAGAATCATGTCCAAGTCGAGACCCCTTTCTGTATGCAAGAAAGGGATTAGAAATTAGTAAACTTGAGTTCTGCAACGAACATGAATGAAAGAGCAATACATACCTTGCTTCTGCGAAGTATTTTAGTGTGTTAGACATGTTTTCCTTGCCCGGATAGATGTCAGACCACCTTATGTTTGGTCTTTGCTGCATGTAAATTCAAACTTCATATCAAGATGGCTACTTTGTATGGGTAAATTTATAACAACTGAATTTGTAGCAGACTTACATCCAGCAGTCTTTGTTCACACACTGGATCTACATATTCATCACTGATCAATTGCTTCCGTTTAAGAAGATGCAAAGAAGACTTCATCATTCAGCCACCGGAAGAATGGACAACACGGTCTGTATTAAAGTTAAGCATAAGTAGAAGGAGAGCTGCCAGAAACGGAAGTAATGTTCATGGACAAAAATGTACCTCAACATCACTCTTCTCGTTTCAAGATATTTCCTTTTCTCTATAAAATCATGCCTTAAAATTCTGTTGTAGGCCATCACTTTTTCCAAATTTATGAACCTCACCTGCATCCAAAATGGTTATCTCAACAATTTAAGAGAGTTATGGACAACACCCACCAAATATATATATATATATATATATATATATATATATATATAAATTGAAATTAGAGGGTAGTAATGACAAACCTAGTGACCAAATATGCAATAACACAATTTAGGAATCTACCAAGCACAAACTACGGTGTATGTTCTTTCCTCCCAAGTCAAGGTAAACTTCTTCTTATATGTTAGTCAACATTATATTATTAGTTGGACCCTATCCTAACAGTTTAAGCTTTTAGATTTGTTGGTTACTGACATGGTATCAGAGCTTGATTTAACCCAGGAGTTCTAGGTTCGAATCCCTCCACGTGATTGCATTGCATTTGTTTCTGAATTTGTTCTAAATTTATATATATGTTTGGGCTCAAACCACGTGGTAAGCCCATCGGTCTTGCATGTGAGGGGGTGTGTTAGCCAACATTATATTCTTAGTTGGGCCCTTTCCTAACAGTTTAAGCTTTTAGATTTGTTGGTTACTGACATTATGCTTTAATTAAATTCCTGCTTGGGCTGGAGCCATTGTAAAGGTCTCTAGTACTTGTACAAAGAACATAGACAAGCATCAAGTGATACGATACTTGCAAATTAATAGATAATTTAAGTTAGAATGAGTCGTGTGAATACACAGTCATTTGTAACTTATGATTTCTCATCTACCAGCCGTTGTACCAAAAGTACCAAAGGCAGCGTCAGCATATGCTGTGATCTTTGCAATGACTTGAAGACCATGCTTAAGTGCTGTCTCTCCGCTCACTAGAACCAAAGCTGCAGCCCCACCACTGTCGATCATAGAGATTTCACATTCAGTAGAAGCTTGGGTTCAAGTATTGTAATACTTGCATAATTAAAAAGTGAGCATATAAACGAATTAAAAAAGATTGATGTTAAATAAATAAACTTCCACCAAGATGAGAATGCAAATAGAGGTGGAAGAATATAAGTGACAAACCTTATACTAGAGGCATTTCCAGCAGTAACAGTGCCTCCAGTCTCCTTGAAACTAGGTCGGACCTTCCTTAATTTTGCAGGGTCAAACTGGCATCACAGAAAAGCAACATATAAAACATCATCAATGTAGGATGTTGGGTGGCAATATTGGATCTTGCACATCCAAGTGCAACAAGAAAACTATTTAAGCTATGATTTTACCTTCCTTAAACCTTCATCTTTATCCACGACGGTAGATGGTCTTCTGATGCCACCAGAAACTTCGACCTGCAAATGTACATGATTCAAGTGTGGAATATATACAACAAAAATCTAAAGTACATCGATTAATTTGAATCCAAATGTCTAACCGGAGTGATTTCCCATGCAAAGGCACCAGCATCTTCGGCAGCAATACAACGCTTAAAGCTGTGAACAGCATAATTGTCCTACAAAAATCAGAAAAATATATCAAAGATGAGAGATATATACATCACGGGAACCTGAATTTCATTACAAACTATGGGAGTTACACAGTACCTGATCCTCCCTTGTTATCGAATGTTGATCTGTACATATATAATTCGGCACACGTCCCCGTACCACAATCATTGGAAACATCCTATAATCTGTCTTCTTTGAGCATTCCATCAATAAAGAATCATGTCCAAGTCGAGACCCCTTTCTTGTGGCGCAATCATTGCAAACATCCCATAATCCTTGTTTGAGCATTCCATCAACAAAGAATCATGTCCAAGTCGAGACCCCTTTCCATATGCAAGAAAGGGATCAGAAATTAGTAAAATTGAGTTTTGAAATGAACATTAATGAAAGAGCAATACATACCTTGCTTCTTCCAAGTATTTTGGAGCGATAAACATGTTCCATGCCCAGATAGATGTCAGAGCACCTTATGTTTGGACTTTGCTGCATGGAAATTCAAACTTCATATCAAGATGCCTACTTTGTATGCGTAAATTATAACAACTGAATTTGTAGTGGACTTACATGTTCAGCAATCATTGTTCACACACTGAATCTAGATCTTCCTTGCTCATCAATTGCTTCACTTTAAGAAGATGCAAAGAAGACTTCATCATTCAGCCACTGGAAAAATGAACAACACAGTCAGTATTAAAGTTAAGCATAAGCAGAAGGACAGCTGCCAGAAACGAAAGCAATGTTCAGGGACAAAAGTGTACCTCAATGTCACTATTCTCATTTCAAGATATTTCCTTTTCTCTTTAAAATCATGCCTTAAATTCTGTTGTAGGCCATCACTTTTTCCAAATTTATGAACCTCGCCTGCATCCAAAATGGTTATCTCAACAATTTAAGAGAATTAAGCATCCCACCCACCAAATATATATATGTATAAAATTGGGCTAATGACAAACCTGGTGAACCAAATAAGTAATAACACAGTTTATAGCAATAAAGACTTTGTATAAGCAAAAATATGGATAACTTAATCAAGCCAGCTGCAGTTCACACAAACACTTGCATGTATGGAAAATTCAGGAGCTCATCCTTGTAAAGAACAAACTGACAAAGATTGCATCTTTCACCAGGTTGAAGCATAATATGCATTAAATACAGTCCATAACAGTACATTCTGCTCACTGTAATAACAACTTCTAAAGCTCTTTCTGGCTCTCATCAGAAAGAGCAATTGTGAGCATGTAGCATTTCTTATTCCACATGAGGATAGATGCACTGAAGAATACATAACATATGCTGAAGTGTAGACACACAAAAAGATGGAGGTAGCATATTCAAACTGAATCTCAGTATCACTCTTCTCAATTTCAGACATTTGTTTTGAAAAATATTTCCTATTGTTTCCAAAATCATGCCTTCATATTTGTGCAGAAGTCCTCATAGTTTCCAAATCTATGAATCTTACCTTCATCCACAGTAACTGATTCTCAAAAATTAAGAGAATGATTTTCCAACCCCACCCACCAACAATTATATATATATATATATGAAGGAAAAGGAAAAGATTCGAAACTGAAATTACGGGGATGCAAGGTCAAACCAAGTTAGCCAAATATGCAACAACCCATTTTAGAAACCTGCCAAGCAAACAAATATACACAATCTTCCTCCCAAGTCAAGGTACTCTTCTTCGGATATGACGTTCAATTCAATTGTATCTACAATTACTTGAAGTCGATCCATCATTCCATGCCATTCCTTTGGTACCCAAGGGCCAATGCTGTTTGGTGAGGACATTCACAATTTTACTTAAGAGCAAGTAGTCACAGTGATTCTCTATAAAGAACAAGCAAGACTCTGTCCATGCTGTGACTTTCATAACTATAATAGAAAATATGAAACATGAAAATACCAAAAAAGCCAAAATATTGAGAAAAAATACAGGTATGAAATCAGCTAGGCATATCTCATTTGCTGAAAAGTCAACCGCGTTGCCTATTACCATTTCATCTGTTGAAACACTGCAGGAAGCTCTTAAGATTTGTGCTTGCTGCTGGGACCGAAACTCTTGTCCTCGTATCATTGATCGTCTTACAGATATATCTGGTATATGGATACCTTTTCCTCCTCCATGTTAATATCTGAATTGAT
The DNA here is from genome assembly GCA_003430845.1 of Xanthoceras sorbifolium. Taxonomy (NCBI): domain Eukaryota; kingdom Viridiplantae; phylum Streptophyta; class Magnoliopsida; order Sapindales; family Sapindaceae; genus Xanthoceras; species Xanthoceras sorbifolium. The sequence goes on from CM010619.1 coordinate 29,909,731, forward strand.
TTCACATAATCTATCAGCACTATAGCCACCCACTAAGGAACCACAAAATAATTCCTTGATGTGAAGACTATATAATTATATCCACCCAAATAGCAGGGTGCAATTAGAGCTAGTCTGCACAAGATACGTATACACTTGAAAAATACCATCAGAGGCAAATTTACAGAGTCAGAAACTATACAAGTTTTAAAAATGTTACAGCAACAGATTAAGCTGCTTGGATCAGCCACCTTTTTCTTCGTTCAACCACTTATTACATAATTTTTCTGCTTAAGTTGACAATATTAAACAATTCAATTTTGCATATTACAGGGATGGTGTTACATTGGTGATAGACTTCTATCAGCAGTGATATCATATCAGAGGTTAGCACATTACCACACATCTCTCTCTTTCTATCTCCTATCAATTTCCTTCTTCACCGGATAGAATGATTTTTTTTTTAACACACCGGATAGAATGATTGAAATACAAAAACATGCACAAAGTCTTCGATAATTCCTGGAATTTGCTTGAAGCATAAACTTTTGCTTATGAGCAAGGGACCTCAAAAGCCAAACACTGGTAAATAGTTGGAAATTGAATAAACTGACAGATAATGTTCAAGTTATTAACTAAAAAGACAGCCAGGATGGAACAAAGGTCAAGACCAAGTGTATATAAAAGAGCTCAATAATCAGGAAAAAAAACCATGTAAATAGTTACCATGAGTCTTTCTATGCTATAACAACCTTTAAGAATTTCCATTTTCCCAGCTGAAAATTTAGTACTGTTAAATACATACTACAGCAATGGTCCACAAGGTTCTGCCACTATGTACATTAACATGTGCAGACAATCAGTGCATCTTTACTTTACATATAAAAGTATATGCAATAACTCCCAGAAATGTTTAAGTGCTAAACCAAAAGACTTCTAGTTGCCTACAACACAAGCAGAAGGTCACACATATCAAATTTGTCACAAGATGATTATGCATGTACACACGCCCAGAGAGCCATCATTCAAACTGCAGTATGCTTTATATATCAAGCAACTGACACATAAATTTATAACAACATAGTAGGCTGTAACTACTAAACAATATACTATGGACCATCAATTTATGCCAACATAATTATTGGACAATCGAGGAGGATGTTTATCAAGGCCACTGCAGTAACATGGTAGGCTGTAACTACTAAACAATATACCATGGACCATCAATTTATGACAACATAATAACTCTTCCATTGGACATGACAATTCATGATTATCATAAGCATCCCAAACCCAACAAGGAACTTAATCATGAAATTAAGAGTTTTATTTTTTTTAATACAAGTGAAGGCTACTGCAGTAACATGGTAGGCTGTAACTACTAAACAATATACCATGGACCATCAATTTATGACAACATAGTAACTCTTCCATGGACATGACAATTCATTATTATCATAAGCATCCCAAACCCAACAAGGAACTTAATCATCAAATTAAGTGTGTTAGTTTTTTTAATACAAGTGAAGGCTAATGTCGACATCATCCACTAAATCATAGAGAAAAATATATATAAAAAAAAAAGTAAACTAAAAATTATAGAAAAATTGATGGAAAGAAATTATAACTGAAAAATTCAATTGAATTGAGTTATATTTTCAAAAGTACAATATGATCTAAAGAATATTTTTAAAAAATAAATATGAACAAGCCGAATTACGTCTTCAAAAGTTTGGACACATCTCTATCTATGTGGAGGCATAATTATGGTACTAAAGAACCATTCCAACATGCACTTGCTTAATAACTTTCAATGCTTCTATTTCATAATCGATTTAATTTCCTCCACCTTTATAGCTTTCAATGCTTCCAATCCATAATCGTTTTAATTTCTACCACCTTCGTAGCTTTGTTTAAAAACTCAAGAAGACACATTCGACTTAATCATTAAAAAGTATGAATATGATGAAAATATACTTTAAAAAGAAGATTGAACAAAAACAAAGAGTAAAGAAGGAAAAAAACTAACAAAAATTAAAAAAAGAGACGTGAAATATATTTAAGATCCATAGAACAAATCTCCAAAGACCTTAATAAATGAAATCTTTTACACAAACACAAGCAGTCACTTAATGCAGGCGAATAAGTCGAATAAAGTCTTCAAAAGTTTAAACACATCTCTATTTCGATATAGAAGCTTTCCAACATGCACCTGCTTTCAATGCTTCTATTCAATAACCATTTTAATTTACACCAACTTCATAGACGTGTTTAAAAACTGAAGAAGACACATTCAACTTAATCATTAAAAAGTATAATGAAAATATACTTTAAAAAGAAGATTGAACAAAAAACAAAGGGTTAAGAAGGAAAAAAACTAACAAAAATTGAAAAAAGAGACAGAGACAGGACTATCTATTTAAGATCCATAGAACAAATCTCCAATGGCCTTAGTAAATGAAATACTCCTTTTACATGAAACACAATCAGTCACCGATAAGGCCTATTGGACACTGTCCACTAGATCAATAAATTTGAAAAGTAAAAAAATATCAAAACCAAAATCAAAATAAAAGGCTAAAAATTACTAATGAATTGAAGAATATGTCTTTAAAAGTATAAACACATCTTTATTGTCATACAAGCATAATAATCATGCCCAAAGAAACGTCTCATTCAACCATAGATGAGTTTAAACCTCAAAAACATAAAATTCAACACGAAAAATCATCACTTCAAAAGACAAAGAATAATTAAATGAAAAGATGAAAATTCATTATAGAAAATTAAAAATTGGAAAAAAAGTTAAAATTTTTAATAATGAAAAAACAAGAAATGAAAAACTCGAAGGAATTGAATCGACATTATCTACCGTCATTTCAATGAATTCGACAGTACCGGAAATTATGCAAACAGAAGAGAGACCAAGAGGAGTCGCCGATTAGGGTTTGATCGACCCTTATCCAACCGACCGAGGGTTTTTCAGAAACAATTCCCCAAAATGGAATTATACAAACGTAAAAGAGACCAAGAGGAGACGCCGATTAGGGTTTGATCGAAGCTTTATCTTAACCGACCTAGGGTTTTCAAAGAAAATTCCCCAAAATGGAATTATACAAACGGAAGAGACCAAGATTTGGGTTCCATCGACCCTTTATCTAACCGACCTAGTATCTTCAAAAAAATTTCCCGCGTTTTGGGTCTGAAAACATTGGATGGAGTCGTTATTTATAATAAGCAACTCTGCGTCAAAAAAACGCATATGTTTTCTTAAGAGAAACGCCACGCGTTTATGTGCTTAAGAGAAAAGCTACGCGTTTTTCCAACTATAAAAACGCGTTTTCTGCTTTAAAAAAATTATTTATAAAAACAAATGTTCCCTTATTGTAGGTGCACTTTTCCATAATTCTGGTGAAACGACAACGTAGTGCACATTTGGGATCCCCTATTGTAATTTTTTATTTTTGAAGAAAGAAGTTTACAGCAAACGCCAAACAGTATGTCGACACAATTGGATTTCATTTTATCCAAACGGTACCGTTTCAGTTGACAGGTTACAGGTGATCATTCCCTATGCACGTAACAAAACCAGAAAAATCACTGAAGTCACAATTGCAACTCTCCTCCTTCCTATTTCCAAGGGTTTAGGGTTTTTGTTCCCCAAAAAAGAATCACAATCATATTCCCAGAATATTCCGGCAAACGTCGCGTTTCAGAAAAAGCTTCCCACAAATGGCGACCGAATTAGCTGTTAAGACAGAGAGAGTCGAGAAATTATTCGAAGACCTGGAGGCACAAAGGACGATTCTGTCCTCGTGCACGCAGCTCTTCACTACCCTAACCTCGCATTTCACTTCCCTCCAAGATTCCCTTTCTCAGAAATCCAAATCCCTAGAATCCAAATTCCTCTCTCTGGATTCCACCTCCCTCCAATCCCTCGAATCCCTCACCCACCGCGAGAACTCCATCCCCGACCAAGAGTCCGCCGCCGTCGAGCTCGTTAACGACCAGAAAGCAGCCGCTCTGGCCGAGTTCCAAAAACACGCTAAGTTCGCGGATTTATCGGAGTCGTTGAAATCCTTGTGCCGTAGAATGGATTCTTCCGAACTATTAAAATTCATCATCCTGAAACGGAAGGAATCCATGTCGTTGCGCGCCGAGATTTCCCGCGCGATTCGGGAATCCGTGGATGCTCCGAGACTGGTTCTAGACGCTGTGGATGAGTTTTTGGTTCAGAAGGTAGAGGGAGTTGGGGTCACGGACAAAAGGTGGGCTTGCGGAATGCTGGTCCAGGCGATGTTTCCCGAAGGAAACAAAGGTAAAAAGGCAGTGGGACCGGAGTATGCAAGGAGCATTGTGGAGCGAGCGGCAGGGATCCTGGAGAGGTGGAAGCAGCAAATGGCCGAGGCTGAATTGAGCCCTGCGGAAGCCGTCATGTTCTTGCAGATGGTGGTGGGTTTCGGGTTGAATTCAAGGTTTGATCAAGATTTTTTTAGGAAGTTGGTAGTCAACTTTGCCTCCAGAAGGGATATGGCTAAGCTGGCCGCTAGTTTGGGGTTCGGCAACAAATTGGCAGGTTTGTATTCTATAACTTCAGGATATCTGTTTTATTTGTGAAATGAAATGTAATTTATAGACTGCCATTTGTTGGAAAAATTATGTCAATTTCTTGAAATTAGTGTTAGGATGGAGGCCCTATTTAGATGATGGAATGCTATGCAAAAGACTAACAAATATAAATTTTGCCATGAGGGTAATTTTTTAGTAGCCTGTTGAGAGAGATATTGATGTTTAACCATTATCATGTTAGAATGCCTGTTATTGCAATTCTTCGGGCTGCTCTTTTAATAAAAGTTATCTTGTTTTGGTTGTCTTGAGCTATCCAGTATTGATGCATCACATGGGTTGAAGTTTCAACTGTATAATTTGCAAATGATCTCTATAGTCGAATATGAAAATGTTATTCTTTTATTCACACTATTATTGCCTACTTTGCAATTCGTATTTCAAAGAAATGCCGTGAATATACAAACATTGCATAATATGTGCTACAGCTGTTGTATTCTGGAATTTGAAGGCAATAAGATCAGGTAAGAATAGCTCTGGCATAGCTGGAAATCAAGTTTGTTCTAACCTTTGATTTACTATTGTTACGCATCACTTAATCTATAAATTTTTTTAATTAAAATTGGGATATCTTTATGGCTTGCGGGTATCTTGGGAAATATATCAGTACTTCATCAGTTAAAACTGCTTCAGCTATTTTAAACGTAACAGGGTGGAATTCTTTCATTCCATGTTTTGTATATTTTTATAGATGCATGACATCTACTACCACTGTTTAGGATTATAAGTTGATTAGTAGCCAGCTAATTGGACCTAATTGAAGCCCAATTAAAGCTAAAGCTGCAGATCTAATAATTGGATCAGATTTAGCAATTTCTGTCAAAGAGATAAAACAAAATAAACAACAACCAAGGTCCATAACTTCTATCTCACTACAAATATGCATTTATGTTGTTACATCACTTATATATATCTGCTTGTGTAATTCTAATGTATTCATGAAAATCATAATTTACTTCGTCCTGTTAACCATAAGCGAAACCAAGTCCAGCCAAAAAGCAAAGCTACTAAACTTTGTGTAATACTAATGTAATGTTAGATCATATTATTGAAATAATTCAGAAATAAATTAATCATTAACTGCACAACAAAATTTGGGTAGTTTCATCTCAAAGAAAAACGATATATAGAGCCAGTTCTTCTTATAGGACTTTGTTTCACTTTTTTCATCTAGGATTTCTTCATGGATTTTGATTTCATCAAACATGCATGCATGCGTGTACTCATAGCACAATTGTTTTTAGAGGTCCAAGTTCAGAGTCATCCAACCTAATATGTTTTTGTAAGTTACTAAATAAGTGAAAGTGGGGAAACCAAATAAGAACTAAGTGGTATTGTATATGTCTCTGATTTGCAACTTTTGGAAGATGCATTTTCTGTAGTCCAATATAAAACATTTAACTCACTTGCATTGTGTCTATACCCTCTTCTATTACTTGGAATTTGCATGTGTTCCCTCCACAAGTAGAAAATATTTGCTTTAATATTGAGCATCTCAAGACTCAATGTTATTTTTAGCATCTATTGCTGTTATAGAATTTAGGATTCAGATTATCAAAGTTAATATGTTATGCTTAAGAAAATACTAAATAATTTGGAGATTGATGATGTCATGAAGGATTGGTTTTTCAAAATTCACTTCTATTAGAAAAATACTAAATAAATAGGAATAGTTAATCTGTTCTAGAATATAGGCCTCAGATTATCAAAGTTAATATGTTTTACTTAAGAAAAACTCTACATACTTCAGAAATTGATGATGTCATGCAGGATTGGTTTTTCAAAATTTGCTTGGAACATACTTTTTTATTAGGAAAATTAATCTATTCTATTTCAAGTTATATGTCATACTTAAGAAGAGGAAAAACTAGGAAATTGATGAAGTCACATGCGATTGATTTTTCAAAATTTACTTTTTTATAATTGGTTGCTTTTACTGAATTTTCTGCTAACTCAGTTGCATGTGGTTTGACTGTGCCTTTTCTTTTTCTTTATTTATTTTTTTCATTTTTTAATGTGTCATTTTAGTGACAAATTTCAAGCAGCCTGTATTTCACCTAAAAAATAAAAAAATAATGGAAAATAAAAGGGTAAGTTACTATTATGAAAAGAAAAATGATGACAAACAAAATGCAAATTTTGCAAATTGCTTGGATTTGTATTTTGTAATCAGTTGCAGTGCTGTCAGTTTTGTTAGAATTTATATCAAGTGCATATCTTGATTGACAAAATCTCTGAATTGTACAGATATAATTGATGAATTAGTGAAGAGTGGTAAAGAGATAGAAGCTGTCTACTTCGCTTCTGAATCTGGTCTAACTGAAAGATTTCCGCTGGTTTCTCTGCTCAAGTCCTATCTCCGGAACTCAAAAAAGAATGCTACCAATATATTGAAGAATGGCAATTACAGTAATGCTGCAACGGTGTGTTGACATGTACCTTGTATTTTAACTACCATTACTTCCATGTTTTATTATGCTTTCTTTGTAGAAATTAATTATTGTTAGTTGAACTTTCAGGAGGAGTCGAGCAATATGGAGTTGAACTCTATTAAAGCCATCATCAAATGTGTAGAAGACCACAAGCTCGAATCGGAGTTCTCCGTTGATAGCTTAAAGAAGCGAGCTTCTCAGCTAGAAAAAGCAAAGGCTGAAAGGAAGAAGAGTTCAGTAACCAACACCAAGCCCCAAAATAAACGAGGCCATGGTGCTGGTAGTAGCCGAGGCAGTGGACCAACTCCACTCCGTCCATCTAAAGCAGCCAAGTTTTCAAATTCTTACCAAACTTTAGGCCGCAGGAATGCAGCTCCCCCTGCACAGCTTAGCCCTGCAGCAAGATATTCTGGCCCCTACAACTATCCTAGCCAGGGTGTCTATGAAGGTCCGACAACTGCCCATTATGCACCAGGTTATGGTGTTCCCCACACTCAAAGCCCTGCCGCAATTTCTCAACAACACTACCACCCACTCCCAGTGGATACTGTGGGTGCTGCCGGGTTCAGGGCCAGTGGTTCATATGGGGGGCAGAGTAGCTATGGTGCATATGATTATAGCTCTGCTGCGCCCTCCTCTTACCAATCTTCATCATATGCGCAATAGTATTAAGAAACTGTAGTGGCTTGTGTTTTGTAATCTTCATTTTTCATATATGGAAGCCCTATAGGAAATGAAGAAATGATGTAGAATCCCCATAGTCATGGATGGTGTTTATTTTCTTGTTTAGTTATAGCTGGATTAGAATTCCAATTTTAAGTTGTGGACAATGTGGAATGAGGATGGGTATGGGTATGGAAGAGCAGACTAGACACTTGACCGACTAAACAAGTTGCTAGGAAACAGTCTTCATTTACAATCCTCTCATGTGACTCGGGTATACATTGATCTTTCTTTCTTTACTTCTGCTTTTCAATTCGCGAGGGATACTTATGTCACTTTTGGTACTTTGGCAGAATTCGTACAGTTAATATGTAAATTATGCAGTTGAAATCATGTTTTTTCTTATAAACTACATTTAAGTCTTAATCATCATTCATTTCAAAAAAAAAAAAGAAAAAAAAGGTCTTAATCTTTATCATTATTATTTAGTTTTGTATCACGTTCCATACAGGTAAAAGCTACCTTTGTTCCAAAAAGGAAAAAAGAAAGGGATTTCATGTTGGAATAATTTAATGTCTTCAGACTTTGGAGATCTCTGATTCACCATTTTTTTAAGACGGTTTTTAAATAAGTTTTGAAATTATATAAATTAACAAAAGGAAATGGACATATTCATAATTTAATCTAGTTTTAGAATTGTATTTGATGGTTACCTTTGAAATTATTCCGCGATCTTAATTTATTATTATTTTTTTATATTAACCTGGCTCGGAATTGGTATTTTGCATTGTGGAAGTGTGGAAGTATAAAAGTTTGCCTAAAATGGAGTGGAGTTAATCTGTATAATTGGCTGTCCTGATGGTTTATTCTCAACTCATGAAACATGATAATATGATATTAGGTAGCATCTGTCAATGCTCAATATCGTAAGTATATTGTCAAGTTTTATTTTTTTTTTCTTTTATTTTTTTTTTTATTATTGATAATATATAATTCAAATAGAAGACCATTATGTCTATTTTAAATATTAAATTAAATATAAAAATAATATTACTTGTATTCACAATTATAATAATGTAAGTGTGGGATCATCTTATCTTATCAGTAAAAAAATAAAAAAAAATATTTACTTTTTAAATATTTTTTAAAAAAAGAAGCAGCATTGTTGAACGTGATCACCAATGGGGATTATGAGAAATCGAGGGTCAGGTCCCATAACTTTTTAAAAAAAAAAAATTAAATTGTATATATATAGTATTAGATTACGAATTTGACTTTTCAATTTTCCTCTTCTTCGTATTCCACTCCCAATGACAAAGACCTTGAAATATAATAACATTAACTAATTCATCTAGATCTCTTATGAGAGGGATTGATTTAAATTTGACGTGATGAGATACTAAAAAATGATGATATGTATATATTATATTCACACAACTAGTATAGTTGGTGATTTCTGTTATAGTATTGTAAACGTTCTTGTGCTTAAGAAGGATTTTAACGGGATTGAAACTTTTATATTTAAAATTATACATTATCATGTAATTTTATGGTTCACAGGAGGGCACATAGGGAAATGAACTACCTATTTTAAGAGAAATGCACCGTGCCAAATTTATATGGGACGGTCTTATTACATTACTGGTGAGATCATACAATTATATTGTGTCTCATTGTATTAATTATATTAAAAAAATAAAATATATTATGTTTTAATATAAATAATATGAAATGACTCAATTTAATTGGAAAGTCCCACCGTTAATATCGTGAGACCGTTCCACCTAAATTTTTCTCCTCACATAAATGTATGGATCCAGGCATTAATAAATTAAATGGCATAAAAAATGTCAAGGAAATATTTTTGTTTGTCTATAACAATCTGAAAGGTCAATCTTTGAAAACCCAAAGTCGATTGCAGAAATTTACAAGCCGGCCAAAGAAGCTTATGCTGTAAAATTGACTCCTTGCACCGCCTGACCCGGCTAATATCTGTAAGAGAGTACGTATTTACGACGATTCTTGTGCCTATAAATAGTGATAATGTGTGTTGCAATCAAATAAATACAAACCAACACCACCGCTCCAACACTTCCTTCAAACAATGGCTGATCATCGCAATGGAAGCTCTGAGCCTCTCATCAAGTTGCCCACCATCAAGTTTACCAAGTTGTTCATCAACGGACAATTTGTCGATTCTATTTCAGGTTTTTCGCTCACACTCTCTCTTCTTGTTTGGTCTATTAACTAGTTATTAGCCTTCTTGGTCACCTCTTTCTCTTTCTCTTTCTTGAATGTTTACAAGAAGTTTTCTTGTTTTTGGTCAAAATAAATAATCCCTTGAAATTCCAGTTTCCTTTCATTTCCATCTATCCCTTCAACATCTGATTTCTTCCTCACATTATATAACTCACCAAAACAAAATATATATATATATATATATATATATATATTCTTCAGGCAAACAATATGTTGAAGGGGAGTTGATATTAGAAAAATACGTCAACCCAACTCTTTACTCTTTTTGTTATATAAAATACGTCAATAATATATATACACAATGTTTAAAAATTATTAAACCCAATTCATACCTGTTGTACCACAGATAGCTATTCTCTCTCTTTACATTTTAACCTTATATTTCTTATCTAAATCATTTTATGTTATCTTTTCTTTCTTTCTTTTTTGGCATCCGTGTATTCCTAAACCTTGTCTAAGCTCCCATGCATACATCCATTAATGGATGCCACATCACATGAAACATTCGAGCTGCATTCATGATCAGTTGGGGTTTTTCTTGTTCAGGATTCTTTCTAGTCTAGAAGACACGTGCTGTTTATCATCTTGTCTTTTGGCATACTTTTTCACTTTTTGAAACGATGATCGTTTGACTGCCATACAAATATGTTATTTGATGATGATTATGTAATTAGACTTGGTCCAATATCAGATTCAGATAATTGGACTTTTATTATGTTGAATTATTCACCGCTTCAATAACAGTTCTTATACTTATCCCCTGATCCAGGGTTGAATTCAACCTTTGTATATTCTTATGATAATTTGATTGGGAAAAACAATGAAGTAAAGTGTGGAATGTTGTGAAAATATAAACAGGGAAGACTTTTGAGACGATAGATCCAAGGACAGGAGAGCTGATTGCTAGGGTTGCAGAAGGAGACAAGGAAGATGTTGATCTCGCTGTCAAGGCTGCTCGTCATGCCTTCGATCACGGTCCATGGCCTCGTCTCTCAGGTTCTGTAAGTTACTTCTTCTTCTTGCTCTTTTTCTACCATTTCTATGGTTGATTTTTGTTTTTTATTCTAGTTTGAATCATTCAAAGCTATGAACAGCCGTTTAAGAATATATTCTCCCAACTCACAGCCGGTCAATTTATTGCAAAAAACACAAAACTAATTCTCATTAGACGTAACAGGAATAATAAAAAATAATAATAATCAAAGACTCAAATACTGATACGCTTATATATTATATTGTTTAGGTGACAGAAACTAGATGTTTACTTGTGGCTTTCTTTATAGTTATCATCTGTGCATCAGCTGCCTGGCCTGTCCATAATTTTAATAAATTAATAAATAATAGAATACGTCTTTCAATGTTCAACCATATACTTAATTTAATCAAAAATTTGAAATTTGAAGTTTTGAATTTTTGGAGAAGGAAATCAAATGCATGTTAAGTAAATAATCAACGTGCTTCTAAAAAAAAAAGCGAGGAGAGAATACAAGGCGAGGAAGAACCGAATGAGGAGAGAATAAAAACAAAATTTACGTAAAAAATAAAAACTTTATCCCTTTATATTAAAAAAAAAAAACAAATTTATGTTAAAATGAGGAAAAAAAAAAAAAATTTTGTCAATATATAAACAAATAGCTACTCGGTCAAATCCTATTCCTGTCCAATCCAAAATTGTTATATTTAACATGGATTCTGGGCCCTTTTGCGATGGGACTACCACACGGCAGCAAACGAAGCTACTGATTATTCGTATTTAAATAATTGAGTTGCTTTTGTCTCTGTTTGGCAATATTTGTTGTTGCTACATTCCATGTATATGGCCGCTTTTATTTAGTTCAATAATAATTTTGGTTTTTTTTTTTTGCCTTTTTAAAAAAGAAAAAAAAAAGCCGTTGACTTATAATTTAATTAGTCAGTATATCAAATTTCTCCTACATAATTATTAGTATATAATAGTAGTTTTTTTTTTAATATGGAAGTAAATATTTTTTATTATAGAAAATCTATATATTTAGTAATTAATTTTAACATATTCGATAAATTTAATTTACCATTAAAAAATTATTTAAGTAAAAACATTTTACTTTTCTAAGTTTCAGCTCCCCCCTCTATTTGCATACTCGTACTTTGACGGTCAAAGTTTGAATTTTTGGTTCTGACCCCCTGATTTGATAAAGCAATCCCTGCATGCTTGTCAATTGTGACATATTAAGTGCTGTCACAATGCTTCTAAAGTCGCAGCACTGAACTAAAATCAACAGGTCAAGGTTGCTACTTGCTATGTCGTTATACAATATGTATTCATAGTGCTAAGAGAAACGTGTTTTCCAGGGTATAAAAATTGAAACCATCTGTGTCTGGAGATGGTTATTTTTCCCACGGCCGTAAACTCCAAATTTTCATTCCATTTGAAAAGAAAAACTCTCCATAAATGGGGTCCCCATTTTTCTATTTCCTTCAATTAAATTTTTATTTTTTTATATTATAAATATTTTACTCTACATCCTTAATTCTGTAAATGGTTTATAAGGTCTATATGCCAAATATTTTTTCATTTTTTTTTTCATTTGGAATAATAGATTGACAGTTATTTATAGGTGTTAAATTATTTTGTTTTATTATTTGAATTGATGAATTATTTTAAAATTGTAATGAAATACTTTTATTTTAAGTTAAATAGGTGAAGTCGGAAAAATTGGGGTGATGGGGATACTTCGGCCAAACTCCCCCGTTCCTATTTTTTTGGGAGATGGGTAAGGGAACACATATTCATTCCCATTTTCCAATACCCATCCCTACCTCTGTCACAAAATGTCACAATTATGGTATTAGCTTAGTATTATTTTTTTTAAAGAAAAAAATGTAACTGTTTATTATTGAATAATGATCAGGAGAGAGGTCGGATAATGATGAAATTCGCGGACTTAATTGACGAACTTATAGAAGATTTAGCGGCACTTGACACCATTAACGCCGGGAAGTTGTTCAACTGGGGCAAGGCCGTGGACATTCCTCAAACAGCCCACAATTTCCGTTACTACGCTGGTGCTGCAGATAAAATTCACGGCGAGGTCTTGAAGATGTCGCGTGAGTTGCAAGGCTACACGTTGCGCGAGCCTTTTGGTGTTGTTGGACATATCATTCCCTGGAATTTCCCTAGCGCTATGTTTTCCATGAAGGTTGCCCCAGCCTTAGCCGCCGGGTGCACCATGGTCCTCAAGCCTGCCGAGCAGACCCCTCTCTCGGCTCTTTATTATGCTCATCTTGCTAAGCTAGCAGGCCTACCTGATGGAGTTCTCAATGTTGTGACTGGGTTTGGACCTACCGCGGGCGCTGCTGTGGCCTCACATATGGACATTGATAAAGTGAGATCAAATAAAAAATATTTTACACTTATGTATTCACTATTCAAGTGATATTGGACTGCTCAGTTTAGTGGTGTTGGTGTTTTTCAGGTCAGTTTTACAGGGTCTACGGAAGTTGGACGTGTAGTGATGCAGGCTGCAGCAACAAGCAATTTGAAAGCAGTTTCACTGGAACTAGGAGGCAAATCACCTCTCATCATTTTTGATGATGCTGATGTAGACAAAGCTGCTGAACTTGCTCTTATGGGCATTCTCTTTAATAAGGTATATAATTATAATATCCTTTCTTCCTTTTTTTCCTGCTAAAATTAATGTTTAACTGATTGTTATATACAAATGTATCTGTACTAACATTTATTTTTATATCTTTGGCTTCAAATACAAGGGAGAAATTTGTGTGGCAAGTTCTCGTGTTTATGTTCAAGAAGGGATTTATGATGAAATTGTAAAGAAGTTGGTGGAAAAGGCTAAAGCCTGGAAAGTTGGTGACCCTTTTGATCCTACCGTTCGTCATGGACCACAGGTACTATAATTGAAATTGACTTGAGTTTCAGTTATATTTTTATAATATGTGATACAATATCTGTGAACCCATCAAATGAAACAGGTTGATAAGAAGCAGTTTGAGAAAATTCTTTCATACATTGAGCATGGAAAAAGAGAAGGAGCCACCTTGTTAACTGGGGGCAAGCCTGCCTGCGAGAAGGGATACTACATTGAGCCTACAATATTCACTGATGTTAAGGTAAAATTTTCTAGCTAACAATCGTTGTATATGGGATTATACTTGATTAGATAAAGTCATGATTGAAGTTATATATCAATCTAGCGCAGGAGGATATGTTGATATCAAAAGATGAAATATTTGGTCCTGTTATGTCATTGATGAAATTCAAGTAAGTAATTCTCCGGTCTTTATTTTCCTAAAAAAAATATTTGTGCAAGTTAGGGTATTTCTAGGATATTGATGAGGACTATTACAGGACAATGGAGGAGGCTATTAAGTGTGCGAACAATACTAGATATGGGCTAGCAGCAGGCATTGTAACGAAGAACTTGGACGTGGCAAACACAGTGTCAAGATCGATTCGTGCAGGAGTTATATGGATCAATTGTTATTTTGCTTTTGATAAGGACTGCCCTTATGGAGGGTACAAGATGAGTGGGTTTGGAAGAGACATGGGAATGGAAGCACTTCACAAGTATCTCCAGGTCAAGTCTGTTGTCACTCCCATTTACAATTCTCCTTGGCTTTGAACACATCACGCATGCCCTTTCTTTCAAATCAACTATACTAATTAAATAAACCTCACTATGTTATGCCAAAGAGTTCACATTCTGAGTAGCATTTTGATCAGTTGAGGATTGTACTTTTATTGTTATTACTACTTAATAAACTTTCAATTTAATAAAGATTTAAATCATATGCTAATCTGAACTTGTACTGAGCTTATTTGTTGATACGTTTTTTTTTCTATAAATTGAATTGCCGTGAGTAGTTTTTATAATTTTTTTTCCTCTGTTTTAAGTACCCAACGACACCATTTTATAACCAAAATTCGTTTAATCCAAGCCTTCACGTCTTCTCCAGCTATTTCATCTTGCAAAGTCTGGTGACTGAAATAATTTAACTTTAATGGATTCCCAACAAAATGTTTACTATAAGTAGATCTAATTCTTACTTTTCTATTGATTAATGTGAGTTCAGATTTGAGAGAGATAATACTGGTGTCTTTATAAAAGAATTAGATATGCACAAAGGTTTATTAAGATTAGGGAGACGAAGGGAGGATGCTGAAAAACAGGTTATGGGATTTGTGGAGTAGAGGCTTTGTTGGGTTTCCTTTTCGATTCTGATTTCAATTGTTGAGAATGTAAATTCTGTATATTGATTGTGAGAACAATGTACAATAGAGGAGACCATATATAGGCGATGTACAGGAAATGGACTAAGCCCAATGGGCTAATACAGGACTAAGCCCAATGGGCTAATACTAAACTAAAGTTATATACTAACATCCCCCCTCAAACTCGAGGTGGCAATGAGGAAGCCAATTGGAGTTTGGATATAAGATCTCGAAGACGACCAGGCGGGTGAGACTTGGTGAAAGTATCAGCAGGCTGGTCAGCAGAGGAGATGGAGAACAACTTTAGAATGCCTTTCTTGAGATGCTGACGAGTGATGTGGCAGTCGATCTCAATGTGTTTGGTGCGTTCATGGAAGACATCATTATGAGCAATGTAGATAGCACTACGATTGTCACAATAAATAGGAGTAGCAGTGGGCTGTGGAGCATCCATGTCAGCCAAGAGCCAACGAAGCCAGATAAGTTCGCAGGTGGTGCCAGCAAGGGCACGATACTCAGCCTCGGTACTGGAACGGGAAACAACATCCTGCTTTTTACTACGCCATGAGACAAGAGAAGTACCCAACATGAAACAGAAACCTGTGATAGAACACCGATCAGTCGGATCACCTGCCCAATCCGCATCTGAATAAGCATGGAGCTCGAGAGAAGACCGAGAGGAGTAGTGTAGACCATGATAAAGAGTGCCCTTGACATATCGAAGAATCCGAATAACGGCAGCATAATGGACAGAACGAGGGGCATCCATGAACTTACTAACCATACCTACAGCATGCGAAATATCTGGACGCGTAACAGTGAGATAGATCAGACTACCAACCAACTGACGATAGCGAGTAGCATCAGATATAGGTTCACCATCCAAGGGAGTGAGCTTAGCATTGTATTCCAAGGGAGTGGAAACAGTCTTATTGTCGGTGATACCGGCCTTAGTGAGAAGATCAGAAGCATATTTAGCTTGAGAAAGATAGTATCCATCGGAGGATGAGGTAACTTCAAGCCCAAGAAAATAACTGAGAGTGCCCAGATCTTTCATCTCAAAATGCTGACTAAGGAAGCGCTGAAGAGAGCGGATACCTGCAGAATCATCTCCAGTAATAATCATATCATCAACATAAAGAAGAATAAGAGTGATACCAGCAGAAGATCGTCGGATGAAGAGAGCAGTGTCATGAGGACTCGAAGTGAAACCCTGCTGAGCAACAACTGAGCTAAATTTTTCAAACCAAGCTCGAGGAGCCTGCTTGAGGCCATAAAGAGCACGACGAAGACGACAAACTTGTCTGCCGGAGTGTGGATAGCCAGGGGGTGGTTGCATGTACACTTCTTCTTGAAGATCTCCATTTAGAAAAGCATTCTTCACATCCATTTGATAAAGAGGCTAACGGCGAACAGCAGCCACAGCAATAAGACATCTGACAGATGTAAGGCGAGCAACAGGAGCAAAAGTTTCCTCATAGTCAATGCCATATTCCTGAGTAAAGCCTCTGGCAACTAGGCGAGCCTTGTATCGTTCAACAGATCCATCGGCCTTGGTCTTGATCTTGTAAATCCATCGACAACCTACTACAGACTGACCAGGAGGCAAGTCAACCATATCCCAAGTGTGATTCTTTTGAAGGGCATCTAGTTCTTCATGCATAGCTTGCTGCCAAAGAGGGTCAGTATGAGCCTCACGATATGTGTGAGGTTCATAGAGGGTGGCAAGAGCAAAAGAGCAGTGATAATCAGAGAGATGGGGGGGAGGAATGCTTACCCGAGTGGAATGACGGAGTTCAGGATCAACAAGAGACTCAGGAGACTCAGGAGAGGGTGGTGCCACAGGATCCAAGACAGGCAGGTCAGATGCCGGGGAGAGAGCCGGAGATGAGTCGTCTGGAGAGGCAGCCGATGACGAAGAATCCTTCACAAGTTCAGGATAGAGAGGGATAAAAAGATCAGTAAAAATGGGAGACTCGGAGGAAGATGACGTGGGAAGCTGTTGAAGACTCGTGAAAGTACGATGTTCCCAAAACTCAACATGACGAGAGACACGAAGACGATGAGAAATAGGATCATAGCAGCAAAACCCCTTTTGAGATACACCATAACCAAGAAAACAACAGAGACGAGCACGAGGCTGGAGTTTTGTGCGTTCATGAGGAGGAAGAGAGACAAAGCAAACACAACCAAAAACCCGAAGAGAGGAGTAGTCAGGAGATTGACCATAGAGAAGCTCAAATGGTGATTTGTTATGTATGGTTGGTGAAGGAATACGATTAATGGTGTACACAGCAGTGAGTGCGGCCTCACCCCAAAAGCGCTCAGGAAGAGAGGCAGAAATGAGAAGGGTGCGGACAACATCAAGAATGTGAAGATGTTTTCGTTCTGCACGACCATTTTGTTGAGATGTGTAAGGACAGGATCGTTGAGTAAGGGTCCCATGACTGTCTAAAAAGGATAGGAAAGATTTATCATTATATTCTTGAGCATTATCTGATCGAAAGACTTTGACGGTGCGATTGAACTGTGTTTGAATCATTTTATGAAATGTTTGGTAAATGGACACAAGTTCAGACCTATGATGAAGCAGATAAATCCAAGTATATCGAGAAAAATCATCCACAAATATGACAAAATATCTAGACCCCCCCTCAGTAGGAACAGGGGCAGGACCCCATATATCAGAATGTATAAGATCAAAAGGTGCCGAAGAAAATGAGACACTATTACTAAAGGGCAATTTTGTTTGCTTACCAAAATGACAGGAAGGGCAATCAAATTTTTGAAACTGAATTGAACCTAAATGACCTTGAGAAGCTAAAAACTGAAGACGAGATAAGGATGGATGACCAAGACGAGCATGCCATAGATCAGGTGATGGGGTGGCAATGGTAGCAGCGGCCGAAGCAACTTGTGAAGGGATCTTCAAGTCATAAACCTCAAACATACGACCAACCTTACGGCCTGTCCCAAGCACTTGACCCATCCGGGGATCCTGCACATACACACCATGATTAGTAAAGAGAATATCTATGCCTAATTCACAAAGTTGACCAACAGAAAGCAAATTGAGAGACAACTTTGGGATATGATAAGTGTCACTAAGAGATAAACCAGAAGAGGAAATTTTTCCTTTATGACTAACAGGCATAGGAGTTCCATCAGCAGTGTAAATAGTGATAGGATGTTCTAAAGACGCCTTATCAGAAAATTGGGATTCATCAGGAGTCATATGGTTACAACATGCAATATCAAAAAACCAAGGTTGTTTACCTGAGGTGACAGAAAGGGCAGTGGAAGTTCGAGATAAAACCTGTTGAAGTACTGCCTCAATATCTGCCGTAGTAAGTGAGGAAGCCAAAGATGGACCTGTAAGAGCCAATGGAGCTGGAGGACATACAGCAGCTGCCTGAGGAAAAGAAGGTATATTCCGCTTTTGCAAAAATTTCTGTAGTTTGCGACAAACTGAGATGTCATGGCCTCTAGCACGGCAAAACTTGCAGCGAGTACCTTTGGAAGACTGAGAGGTGAGTCGCCCAGAGTTTATTTGCGGAGGAGCAGTGAATGTGGCAATAGGAGGCTGTGGAGATGGTGTAGCCAATACATGATCAGAAGATGACATGTGATGAGTAGGCCGACGGTTCTCCTTAGAAATGAACTCCTTGACTGTCTCTTGGCGAATGTTGATAGGACGAATGATATCTCGTTCGTTTTGTTGCACCATAATGAAGAATGGCGACCTCAACTGGAGAAACGGAGCTCAAAATGAGAATCTATGCGAAAACCTGAGCAAGATAGTTTTTTTTTTTTTTTTTTTTTTTTTGCTGACGAGGCAGTGGCGCTGACGTGGCAGTAGGGCTGATGTGGCAGTGGCGCTGATGTGGCAATAGGGCTGACGTGGCAGGGTAAAAATAATAATTTTACCAATCTGAGGGGTCAAATGGTAATTTACCAAACTAAACCAATTTCAAATGAAATTGTTGAAATTGGCAGCCGCACCATTTTACCTCTGTTTCAAAGGTCCAAGCTCTGGTTTGAAGGTGGCAGCGGCACAACTTCGACGATGACGCGGCTGTGTGGCTCCAAACGGCGATGAGGAGCCGCGAAAGGGAGCAGCAGCTGCAGCGGAGCGGTGTTGGCGTGCGGCGCAGCTCCAACGGCGTCGTTTGCGGTGTGCAAGGCAGAGTCGACGCCGTGGAACGAAGAAAGCAGCAGAACCAAGTGCAGCAGCGGCGAAGGAAGCAGCGGAACCGGTGAACGAAGAAAGAGCAGCAGCGGCGAACTCGAAGCAGCAGCAGCGTCGATGACGCCGTGGAAGATCGAAGCAGCGTCGAAGACGCGGCGAAGATCGAAGCAGCAGCAGCAGCAGGTTGGCGAGAAAGGTCGCGAATGGCGAAAACGGCGTCGCAGGAAGCGAGGAGGTGTTGCGCAGGTGTGCAGCAGCAGCGGCGAACTCGAAGCAGCAGCAGCAGCGTCGATGACGCTGTGGAAGATCGAAGCAGCGTCGAAGACGCGGCGAAGATCGAAGCAGCAGCAGGAAGCGAGGAGGTGTTGCGCAGGTGTGCAGCAGCAGCGGCGAACTCGAAGCAGCAGCAGCAGGTTGGCGAGAAAGGTCGCGAATCTGGGCAGCGAGCGGATCTGGTGGATCGAGCGGCTGGTTGGCATCGAAGACGCTGTGCTGCTGCTGGTTGATTCTTACAGCGAGCGGATCTGGGCAGCGAGCGGCTGTGCTGGTGGATCGAGCAAGCAGCGGTGCTGGTGGATCCGCGTAGACGAAGGTCTGTGGGTGACGGCGGTCACTCTCTTCTGACAGTGAGTACTGGACGAAGACGAGGGCAGCGGAATATTCGCCGGAAATCCACAATAACCAGAAAATCAAAAACAAAGCTCTGATACCATGTTGAGAATGTAAATTCTGTATATTGATTGTGAGAACAATGTACAATAGAGGAGACCATATATAGGCGATGTACAGGAAATGGACTAAGCCCAATGGGCTAATACAGGACTAAGCCCAATGGGCTAATACTAAACTAAAGTTATATACTAACATCAATTCTGCTTGCTTTTCCGCTGAACATATTTTACATGGTTCGCTACAAACTGAGACACCAAACCTCGATGGATATAATTTGTTGGTGTTCGACACTGATTTTATAAATCAGAAGTAACTGACATAAACTTTAAAGTAAATTGGGTATTTAGCATATAAACCGATATTATTTAATATTAAATAAAAGTAAATGAATTAAAAAATAATCTTAACCCAATTTTAAAAATTGCACACGATAATTTATCAGAGATGCAAAAACTTCTCATTTTCTAACAATTTTAGATTCTTAAATCACAAAAACGCAATCTATTACTACCTAGCAAGTTAATTCTATAAAATTAAGGTCAAAATTTGTGATGTGATAACATCATTTTTCCCAGCCAATTTTGGAATCACTAAAAAGTTAGACAATTAGTATAATCAATTGTAATATAAAGTTGAAAATTGTTTAATGATCCACATTTGATTAGCATATTTGCACATCTTCAATGATTTTTATACAACCTGAAACTGAAAAACCGGAGAGAAAACACCAGATAACGAGCAACAACACATATGTTCAACATTCAAAACAACAAACAGTAATATACTAATACGTCGTTTTCAACTACGTCTATGATGATCACTTGCCAATTTTACCCCTAAGCTTCACGCCAAGGACCTTCTCCATCTTGGCCAAGACAGCTTGGTTGGGCACAGCCTTTCCATTCTCGTACTCTTGAACCACCTGAGGCCGCTCATTTATCAGCTTAGCCAGCTCGGATTGGCTCATCTTCTTCGCCAGCCGTGCCTTCTGGATTGCCTGCCTCACCTCACCCGGGACACGCTCCAGATTCCCAGGCTCGGTGCCTTCCTCAAGCTTCCTGGTGTTGAGGACCGGCGCTGCCTTCTTGTTCGAGCCACCGTCGAACTTCTTCATGGTCTGGACCGGGGCACCGGAGCGGAGGGCCTGGTTCACCGCCTTCGGGTCTCGCAACTCTTGAGCCTTGGCCTTGGACTTGTGGAGCACCACAGGCTCCCAATCCTGAGAGATCGCTCCCGGATATCTATTCGGCATCGATTCGAAAGATTTGGAGATCAAGAGAAAATTAGAAGAAACGATTCTCTTTTTGTCGTATCAGAGTTCGAGTGTCGCTGTTTATATAGAAAGCCAGTGTCTGGAAACTTCTGCAACTTTCCAGTTTACAATTTATTTACAAACGCGAGGGAAGATTATATTCTGCCGTGGCGACTTGTAATTGGCTAACATTGATGACGTGAACGTAATTAATACGCATTATATGTACGTGGTCGCGTATCAATATATTCTTTTTTTTGAAAGAGGTATCAATATATTCATTCATCTGTACTTATAGGCTGTAATTCTGTGGAGGATTTGAGTCAATTACTTTTATAAGATATGGTAGGATTAGACTAGACTAATTAATATTAGTGATATTTCTATTTTTTTCTCTCACGATTCAGTTAATAATACTTTACCTCCTCATATTTTAAAAATTATTATTTTTCCCCCTGAAGTTAACTTTCCATCTAAAATGTTACTTTATGATAAAAAAAATAAACAAAATGACTTAAAAGCCCTTAAAGCATTAAATGAAATATTTTTAAAAAAATGAATTAGCCTTTGAATAAAATTAAAAAAAGGATGAAAAATACCAAAATTTTCACTATTTTTTAACTTTATTTAAAAAATTTCCACTATTTTTTTATTTTTTTAAATTAAATTGCCCTTTAAAGGGAAAAAATTATTTTAAATTTATTGAATTTTAATTTTTTAATTTTATTTAAAGGCTAATTCATCTTTTTTAAATATTTCATTTAATGTTTCAAGGGCTTTTAGGTCATTTTACTTATTTGCTTTTGTCATAAAGTAACATTTTGGATAAAAAGTTAACCTCAGGGGGTAAAATGATAATTTTTAAAATGTAAGAGGGTAAAGTATTGTTGACTGAATCGTGAGGGGCAAAATAGGAATTTCTATTAATATTATAATGTGTTTAATTTAATATAAATAGAATTAAAAATAATATTTTTAATTATTTAATACAGAATAAAGTTGAATAAAATAAAATTTAATTAAATTAATTTTATATAAAATAAAATTATTTTTAAATGTATATAATTAAATTAAATATTTAAAATAAAGAGCTAATTGCACTCACACCCCCTGAGGTTTGGCCAACTACAGGTAAAATCAACTTTATCATTTATTAACAATGACACCCCCTTGACTTTAGTCAAAGTGAACAGTGTCAGGGGCATTTTCGTCTTTTTCAATTTTTAATTTTATTTTATTAAATAATAAATCAAAAAATTAAAATAAAATAATAAAATTATTTAAAAATTAATAAAAAATAAAAAATTAATTAATTTAAATCCATTTTCCAGATCGAATCTCAACCGTCCATCAAGATTAATGAAGGGTTGAGATTCAATCTGAAAATGGATCCAAAAAAAAAAAAAAAAAATTTTGGATCTTCGAAGAACCCAATCTGGGTTCTTCGAAGAACCCATCGAGGGTTCTTCGATCTCTGGGTTCAGATCGAAGAACCCTTCTGGGTTCTTCGATCGAACCCATCTGGGTTCTTCGATCGAACCCAGATGGGTTCGATCGAAGAACCCAACTGGGTTCTTCGATCGAACCCAGATGGGTTCGATCGAAGAACCCAACTGGGTTCTTCGAAGAACCCAGTTTCTGGGTTCTTCGAAGAACCCAGAAAACTGGGTTCTTCGATCGAACCCAGATGGGTTCGATCGAAGAACCCTCTGGGTTCTTCGAACGAAGAACCATCGAACCATGGTTCTTCGTTCGAAGAACCCAGAGGGTTCTTCGATCGAACCCATCTGGGTTCGATCGAAGAACCCAGTTTTCTGGGTTCTTCCAGATGGGTTCGATCGAAGAACCCAGAAACTGGGTTCATCTGGGTTCTTTGATCGAACCCAGATGGGTTCGATCGAAGAACCCAGATGGGTTCGATCGAAGAACCCAGAAGGGTTCTTCGATCTGAACCCAGAGATCGAAGAACCCTCTGGGTTCTTCGATGGGTTCTTCGAAGAACCCAGATTGGGTTCTTCGAAGATCCAAAATTTTTTTTTTTTTTTTTTGGATCCATTTTCAGATTGAATCTCAACCCTTCATTAATCTTGATGGACGGTTGAGATTCGATCTGGAAAATGGATTTAAATTAATTAATTTTTTATTTTTTATTAATTTTTAAATAATTTTATTATTTTATTTTAATTTTTTGATTTATTATTTAATAAAATAAAATTAAAAATTGAAAAAGACGAAAATACCCCTGACACTGTTCACTTTGACTAAAGTCAAGGGAGTGTCATTGTTAATAAACGATAAAGTTGATTTTATCTGTAGTTGGCCAAACCTCAGGGGGTGTGAGTGCAATTAGCTCTAAAATAAATCTAAATAAAATTGAAATATATTTATATTAAATATTTTAAAATTAATTATAAATAAACTATATTATAATAATTAATTAAATATTAAAAATATAAAAAAAATAGTTAAAAAAATATAAAAGTATCGAATTATCAAGGTCCGTATTTTATTTGATATATTTTAAAATTGAACAAAATATAATTATATCTTATATTTATATACTATGAGATTAATAAGTATAAAATTATATTAAATTAATTTTTAAAAAATTAAAATTATTTTTAAAAAATTAAAAGATTTAAATTAAATTAAAAAATTATTTTTTAAATAAAATAAATATTATAAAATAATTTTATTTTTTATTAATATTAAAATATTATTTTTAAAATATTTTAATAACATATATTTAATATTAATAAAATAAAAAAGGAAGTATGAGACAACCAGGCAGTAGTCATGGCCCCAGTGCGGTTCGAATCGGGCGGTTCGAACCGAACCAGCGATTTTTAATAGGAATCGAAGATTCGGTTCCAGTTAAAAATCGGTTCCGGAACTGGTCACCGAAACCGGGACACCCGGTCCCGATTTTTTATTTTTTAGAACCAGAACCGCCGGTTCAAAACCGACGGGGAACCGGAACCGCCGGTTTTGCCAATTCCGGTGCCTTTTTTAAAAAAAAAAATTTGTGTCTTGAAAGTAAAAAAAATAAAAAAAGGAACCGCAGGTTTCGGTTTCGAAACCGGTGGTTCCACACCGATTCCAAGAACCGATTGAACAACCGAACCGGCGGAGAATCGTCAGTGCAAAACCGGGACTGAGACCCCCACGGTCCCGATTCTGGTTAAGCCAAAAATGGAACCGAAACCACCGATTCCGAAACCTTAGCCATCTCTACCATGCAGGACTTAATAGTGCCGCCTAGACAGGACTAATAAGAATCCAATCCCATGCACTCCACAAACAAGATATTGAACTATTTTTAGTTAAATCCCTTGTTAAATCTAGGTAACAAACGTACTCTGTAAGTATTACGTAGGAAAACCTATCTGGAAATGTCTTATGGTATTAACGGTTGAGGTCGTATAATTATATTATTACAAGTATCTCAAGAATTATCAGATCTTCTTAAGCAGGGATGTAGCTAAAGATTTTAAGTCGGGTGGATTAGCATCAAAGCTTTTATGCGTAATATTGGTATTGAGCAATTATTATAAAAATATAAAACTAAAACTATTTTTTTTTCAAAAAAATGTGCTGGGCTGTAGTCCAACCCAGCTTCAATGTGTCTCCGCCACTGTTATTAAGAACTGTCTCAATTTTTCATCAAGAATTGATAGAACTGTCTCAGTCCTTGATCAAGAACTATCTTAGTACCAACGTTCATGATACCTTCATAGTACCAGCATTTGGCCTCATCGGGAGATGGTTCCAACTTCCAATTGTTCCTCCACATGCATCTATAATGTACAGAATAAATAAGTAAGATTTAACCAAAAAATATAATAATATGAAGTTTACAATTTAGGCACAATATTTAGAGTTGAATTCATCACCTTGCAGCAATCGATAGAATCAACTTGAATGCAAATATATGTAAGTTAATTCATTACAAATAAAATATGTAATATTATTTGTATCAAGAAAATGAAATAAAAATAGGATGAATTGCACTCAAGTACCCTGACTTTTATCATAATTGCACGTTTAATGCCAGTTTTGCCATAATTGCACTCTAATACCCTGTAATCCGTTGACCACCGTTAGAGTAACGGTTGACCAAACGGATTTAGGGACAAATTGATCTTTTACGTTTAAATTTATTTTTAAAAAATTTTAAAAATCATCCAACCAATAAAAACATATCACGTCATATTTTAATTAATTTTAAAAAACCAAATCAACAAAAAAAATATATTTTGAAAATTTTTTCGAAGAACACAAACCCAGAATTTGGGTTCGTGCTCGAACCCAACTAGGTTCGCGTTCGAACCCAGATGAACTGGGTTCGCGATCGAACCCAACTGGGTTCGATCTTCGAAGATCATCTGATTTTCAATTTTTTTTTTCCTTTGAGGGGCATTCTCGTTATTTTACCTGAATCCGTTTGGTCAACCGTTACTCTAACGGTGGTCAACGAATTATAGGGTATTAGAGTGCAATTATGACAAAACTGACATTAAACGTGCAATTATGATAAAAGTCAGGGTATTTGAGTGCAATTCGCCCATAAAAATATAATAAATACAAGTATAAACCACTTGCGAGGCCCAAGCGAAACCGTAAACGTTGTATCTAATCTTATCCAACTGTTTTTTCTCCAAACTTTATACACCATCAACTTGGGCTAGCGTATTAACACTCCTCCGAGGTCTTCAACATCATTCTGTAGTTCACCGTCTGCAAAAAAAAAAAATAAAAAAAAATCAGTCAATATCCCAATTAACCAAATCAGTCATATCCACATCAAACATGCACCACAAATACTGATCAGTTCTTGATTCAAAAAAACTGAGACAGTTCTTGATTCAAAGAACTGAGAAGATAGTTCTTGAATCAAGAACTATCAGTTCTTGATGAATAACTGAGACAATTCTTGAATTAAGAACCGAAGCAGATACTTGTGATAGCAAACAAATAACCTTCAAAAACAATTAAAATTGCATTTAAATTGAAAACTTTCCTCAAACCAAACCAACATGGTATAATGTTTCTGCTGCAGCTTAATTAATGAAAGCACACAAATTTAATAAATTCCCGCAGTTGAATACTAACAATTAGCACCAAAGAGTTCATGTTAGAAAGAAAAGCACCAAGATCCATTATCATCTTCTATACACAAGAAATGTTAAACCCAAAATTGGATTGTAATCACCCACAAACAAAAAGTATACAAATTTGTTAACAAAAAGAGAAAAAATCCACTTACATAAAACATCAATAGATTCCATGAACAATTACAAACTAAAAAGAAAAAAACCCCAAATCAAAATCCCCAAAAATCAAATACCGATCAATCACACACCCACCTCGAACGAAGTCGCCGGCGTCGGAAATAACAAACCGTCGGTGGGGGTAAGCCGGTCGGCGGTGAACGAATTGTTCATCTTTAATCGGCGGGGAAGTCTCTTTGATGAGCCGTGAAGATGAGGGTCAATTTTCTTTCAACAACTCTCTCTCGCACTGAAAATTTTCGTGTGGCCCAGCTGTAAGTTTTTAAATTTTTCTATTTTATGCTG
The DNA here is from genome assembly GCA_003430845.1 of Xanthoceras sorbifolium. Classification (NCBI taxonomy): domain Eukaryota; kingdom Viridiplantae; phylum Streptophyta; class Magnoliopsida; order Sapindales; family Sapindaceae; genus Xanthoceras; species Xanthoceras sorbifolium. The sequence continues at coordinate 29,936,591 of CM010619.1, forward strand.
AGGGCTAATTTTATCCAAACAAATTTTAAGCGTTATTTTTAATTGAAATAAATTTATATTGTAACGCAGTGCATTTTATTTCCAGTATAATTGTGGCATATCATAATCGGGTGGTCCTCATCATTCATGTTGTGAGATCGTCCCATGTAAGTTTTTCTCATGTAGTTTGATCATGGTGGCCATTTATTAAGTGGATTCGCTCTCGTGTTTGGAATGCACAGATAAAAATTAACATTTTATTAGTTTTTATTAAATTAAATCCATCTAATAAAATTCTTTAGAATTGGACTGACTTGATTCGTTTGTGCAGTTCATGAGTCTATTAGGTCTGGTTAATGGGCTTGGATTATTACACTATTTTAAACCGCTTTTTACGTATTTAATGATATTTTGGACCAAAATATGGGCTTAACCGCTTAAGTCAAATTAAATTATGGACTTGAACCAAATTACATTTAGGGTTTAAACCAAATTGAGTTTTGAATTGAACAAAATTATTTGATAATTAACCAATTCAAAAACTTTTTTAACTCAAAAAAGAGAGACGGATAAAAAAAAATAAAAACAAAGTCAATGACCTGTTCATTGTTACACGGTGGCTGTTCCAAACAACAAGCAAGTGTTCCAATATCAAATAACAAGTATTCAATGTGTTTCAAATCTAAAAAAATAAGCATAACAGTCCATAAACAAGTCTAAAATAACACACAATAGTCTCAATAATAATACATTTTTTATCAAAAAAAATCCATAAACAATAATTGTAGAAGTAGGGATCTACGAGTAGATTTGAAGGTGGAACCAACAACTAACAAGAGAAAAGAAAAGTAATTATGGGACACTCGGTCATCGAGGTGGTGTCAGCCAAATACACTCTGATACTTGAGTTGGCAAGGAACTTGAATTAGAGATATAGAATATATAGATCGTGGGTAGACAAACCTTTTGGGGTTGTAGACGTCGACCGTGGGATTGCTATACCTTTTCGTCGAGTGTAGATTGAGAAGATGTTGATGATGTGTGGCTGGAACCAAGTTGGCTCGACTGGTGATGTCAATCAAGGAGTCTACGATGGTCGATTCACTCAATAGTAAATTATCGGGAATTTTCAATAGTAAATGTGTGTGCCCCTATCCCAAAGCTCGAGACTTCTATTTATAGGTGAGAGCCTTAAGCCCGCTAATGTAATCCTTGGATTCAGGGGCAATAAAGTGGGCTGATCTCGTGATCCTAAAGATAATATGACGTCACTGACGTACTCAATGACGTGTTTGACTTGATTCAAGTGTGGGTGGATGTCAGGAGATTCTTATCTTCTTTATAAACTCCCATTGAGCTTGGTTTTTTATCCATTCTTTATAACGGATTAACGGGCCTTCTTACGATAAAACAAGGGGGGTTGACCACTGCTAAATGATATAAAAAGTCTTAATAACACATATGTTATAAAATGAAATGAAATAATAATAGTAAAGTAAATAAATTAAAGTAAAATAAGAAGTAATGAAGAAAACAAATGAAATGATATTAAGAGAGAGAGAGAGAGACTAGAAATCAATGAGAGCAATAAGGTTCTTCTTACCGATCAAAAATTCAGTCTATTTACAAGGAGAATATGCACATATTTATAGTGTTTATCTAATACTATTCTCTTAATATAATAGACATTATAGTGCTTAATAGGTGTAAATCCACCAATTCATATATAGTGGTTAATAGTTGAAAACCACTTTACAACACTCCCCCTTTGATTTTCACCACTTTATTGTATTTGATTTTACTAGGAAAATTCTATTAGGATAAAAACCTTAACAATATATACAATGATCTTCTGGATCACAAGTAGTGTTTTATGTGTTCAAACTGCCTCATTAAAAACCTTGCCGGTAAAACCCAGTGGGACAAAATCCGGTCGAAGGGAAAAAGAGTGCAGTACACATGTATTGTTATTTTCAAAAATCTACTCCCCCTGATTGTATGCTCCCCCTGATAAAAATTAATTCTGTAGTTTACAAAATCGACGCATGCCAATGCCATATACTAATTTCTCAAATGTTGACGTCGGTAATGATTTAGTAAACAGATCTGCAAGATTATCTGTAGACCGTATCTGTTTTACATCAATCTGTCGACTTTGTTGAAGTTCATGAGTATAGAAGAATTTTGGAGAAATATGCTTAGTTCTATCCCCTTTGATATATCCTCCTCTTATCTGAGCAATACAAGCTGTATTATCTTCAAATATTGGTGTCTGCATTTCTTTGGATGATGAAAATCCGCATGTACTTCGAATATGATGAATAATAGAATTTAGCCAAACACATTCTCGACTTGTTTCATGAAGTGCAAGGATCTCCGAATGATTAGAGGATGTAGCAACAAGACTCTGCTTTATAGATCGCCAGGAGATTGCTGTGCCATTATAGGTAAAAACATATCCCGTTTGTGAACGAGCTTTATGGGGATCAGATAAATATCCAGTATCAGCATAACCAATTAAACCTGAAAAATTGTTAGACACATAAAATAATCCCAAGTCTATTGTACCACGAAGGTAACGAAAAATATGTTTGATTCCATTCCAATGTCTTCGAGTTGGTGCTGAACTGAATCTTGCTAATAAATTTACTGCAAATGCAATATCAGGTCTAGTACATTGTGCAAGATATAATAGAGCACCAATTGCATTTAGATATGGTACTTCGGGACCAAGTATCTTTTCATCATCTTCTTTAGGCCGGAATGGATCCTTTTTAGGATCAAGAGATCTAACAACCATAGGAGTACCTAATGGATGAGCATTGTCCATATTAAATCTTTTCAGAATCTTTTCAACATATGCCGATTGATGAACAAGTATTCCATTTGGTGTATGTTCGATCTCCAGGCCGAGACAATACTTTGTTTTGCCCAAGTCTTTCATTTCAAATTCCCTTTTTAAATATTCAGCAGTTTTTAGGAGCTCTTCAGGAGTTCCAATTAAATTCATATCATCAACATATACTGCTACAATAGCAAATCCAGATTCAGATTTCTTTATAAAAACACATGGACATACTAGATCATTAATATACCCTTCATTGATCAGATATTGACTAAGACGGTTATACCACATCCGTCCAGATTGTTTTAATCCATACAGGGATCTTTGCAACTTTATCGAATATAAATTACGAGATCTTGATTTATATGCTTCTGGCATTTTAAATCCTTCAGGAATTTTCATATAGATATCTGAATCGAGTGACCCATATAAATAAGCAGTCACTACATCCATTAGACGCATTTCAAGCTTTTCTGAAACAGCCATACTTAATAAAAATCGAAATGTGATTGTATCCATCACTGGTGAATACGTTTCATCAAAATCAATACCAGGTCTTTGCGAGAAACCTTGTGCTACGAGTCGTGCCTTATATCTCATGACTTCATTTTTCTCATTTCGTTTTCGTACAAAAACCCATTTATATCCGACGGGTTTGATATCTTCAGGTGTCTGGACTACAGGTCCAAATACTTCACGTTTGGCTAAAGAATTTAATTCTGCTTGAATTGCTTCTTTCCATTTAGGCCAATCATGCCTTTGTCTACAATCATCAATACCATGAGGTTCATAATCATCATTAATAATTTCAGTAGCTACTGTGTAAGAAAATATATCATCGATGATTGTTTCTTCACGATTCCATATTTCTCTTGCATAATTTATGGATATTTCTTCATTTCCATTTTCTTGTCTCTCTTCTGGGATTTCTGCCACTTCAGGGGCTTCTGCCACTACAGGGGCTCCTGTCGCTTCAGGGACATCTAACTCTACTGGAGTTGATTCAGAGAAAGTGGATTTATTTGTAACTCGAGTTTTATCAAAATCCTGATAATTTAATTTCCTCTTCCGGGGAACTGTATCTTTTGATCCAAGTGGTCTACCACGCTTCTGTCGTGCAACAGATGATTCAGTTGCTGCTAATTGTTTATATCGTTCTTCAGGAACAATCACCCGGGCTGGTACATTAGCAGCTGGTATATATGACTTTGTTACCCTATTAGCATCTGTAAATGCATCTGGTAACTGATTAGCAATTGTTTGAAGATGCACTATCTTTCGCACTTCATTCTCACACTGAGATGTGTATGGATCTAAATGGATCAAACTTGGAACCTTCCAAGAAAATTCCTGCTTCTCTTCAGGAGAAGTTTTTCTTTCCCCGAAAGATGGAAAATTTTTCTCATCAAAATGACAATCTGCAAATCGTGCAGTAAAAAGATCACTCGTCAAAGGTTCCAAATATCTAATAATTGACGGTGAATCAAAACCAATATATATCCCCAAACGTCTTTGGGGTCCCATTTTAGTTCTTTGAGTTGGGGCAATTGGGACATATACAGCGCAACCAAAAGTACGTAAATGGGATATATTAGGTTGATGGCCAAACACAAGTTGTAATGGTGAATACTGGTGATAAGCAGTAGGTCGAAAACGGATTAATGCAGCAGCATGTAAAATAGCATGTCCCCATACAGAACTTGGTAATTGTGTTCTTAATAATAAAGTTCTCGCAATTACCTGTAGGCGTTTGATAAATGATTCTGCTAATCCGTTCTGGGTGTGCACATATGGGACTGGATGCTCAACATCAATCCCCACTGCTTTGCAATACTCATAAAAAGTTTTGGATGTAAACTCACCAGCATTATCAAGGCGTATTGATTTTATTGAATAATCTGGAAAATGTGCTCGAAGCCTAATAACCTGTGCAAGTAATCTGGCAAAAGCAACATTACGAGTAGACAATAAACAAACATGTGATCATCTTGCAGATGCATCAATTAGAACCATAAAATAGCGAAATGGTCCACTAGGTGGGTGAATAGGTCCACATATATCCCCCTGAATTCTTTGTAGGAATGATGGGGATTCAAAACCAACTTTAGGATAAGATGGTCTAGTTACTAATTTTCCTTGTGAACATGCAGTACATATACTCTCATGTAACAACTGAATCTTCTGGTTCTTTAATGGATGTCCATGAGAATTTTCAGTGATTCTACGCATCATCGTAGATCCCGGGTGACCTAAGCGGTCATGCCAAAGCATGAATATTTTTGGATTGGAGAACTTCTGGTTCATAACTGCATAAGCCTCAATTGATTTGATTATCGTATAATATAATCCAGATGAGAAAGTACGAATCTTTTCCAAAATCAATTTTTGTCCTGAAACAACAGAAGTAATATAGAGATATTCTATATTATTTTCACTTATTGTTTCAATATGATATCCATTACAACGAATATCTTTAAAGCTAAGTAAATTTCTTTGGGAACTGCTTGAATATAAAGCATCATGGATATATATTTTTGTTCCATTTTCCAATAGAATTGTGGCTCTTCCAGAGCCTTCAATTAGGTCTGCAGGACCTGATATAGTATTCACCTCAGCTTTAAGTGATATCAAATTTGAGAAATACTTCTTATCACGAAGAATAGTATGTGTTGTTGCACTATCAATCAAACATTTATCTTCTCCACTGGAAACAGATGGCATATCCATATCCTTTATTTCATTAAACAAAAATATATATTAGTTATTAACGAAAACAGAGGCACAAAAGATACATCATACTTGATTGCAGAGAAAAAGAAAGGATAAAAACATAACAAAAACGCACACACAAAACAAATCGGTGATGGACATATTTTAGTTGGTATGGACATTCCCATTACCAGCTACCCAAATATAGTGTAAAAAGCAGTCATAATAAGACCCTAATTGGTGTGGCCAGAGCCACCATTTCCATTCTCATCTCCAAAAAAATCTGGAATATCAAGATGAGTAATATCTTCTGGATCTGAGAGATTCGCAAGATTTGCCTCAATTTCCTTTTTCTTTCCTCTTATAGATGCTTGATATAGATCTACCAGATGTTTAGGCGTACGACAGGTACGCGACCAATGTCCGGGTACACCACATCTAAAACAAACATCTTTATTGCTTTTAGTGGTTTTGTCATCTGTAATTTTGTTTTTTCCTTTATCTTGCTTAGCCACATTGGCATTCCACTTCTGGGGCATATTATTGGTGTTACGGTTCCATGAGGATTTGTAACTACCACGAGAACTATATCCACGACCACGAGAACCATTCCATTGTCCGTGTCCTCGTCCATGACCCCGACCACGTCCATGGCTTTTATATCTATTGGCATTCACTTCAGGGAATGTTGATGAACCAGTTGGACGTAGTTCATGATTTTTCATTAGCAACTCATTGTTTTGTTCAGCAACCAACAAACACGAGATTAGTTCTGAATATTTTTGGAATCGACGTTCTCTGTATTGCTGCTGCAGGAGCACATTCGAAGCATGAAAAGTAGAGAACGTCTTTTCTAACATATCATGCTCAGTCACTGTTTCACCACACAATTTTAGTTGTGAAGTGATCTTGAATAAAGCAGAATTATATTCAGTAACTGTTTTGAAATCTTGTAATCGTAGGTGGATCCAATCATATCTTGCTTTTGGGAGGAATACATCCCTTTGATGATCATATCGATCTTTTAAATTTTTCCACAATATTAATGGATCTTTCACTGTGAGATATTGGACTTTTAGATTCTCATATATAATTCTGCTTTATTCAAGATCACTTCACAACTAAAATTGTGTGGTGAAACAGTGACTGAGCATGATATGTTAGAAAAGACGTTCTCTACTTTTCATGCTTCGAATGTGCTCCTGCAGCAGCAATACAGAGAACGTCGATTCCAAAAATATTCAGTAACTGTTTTGAAATCTTGTAATCGTAGGTGGATCCAATCATATCTTGCTTTTGGGAGGAATACATCCCTTTGATGATCATATCGATCTTTTAAATTTTTCCACAATATTAATGGATCTTTCACTGTGAGATATTGGACTTTTAGATTCTCATGTAGATGATGTCTAAGAAAGATTATGGCCTTGGCCTTATCCTGCAGGGATGTCTCATTTTTTTCCTTAACCGTGTCTTGCAAATTCATGGCTTGTAAATGCATTTCAGCATCCAGAATCCAGGAAAGGTAGTTGTTTCCAGAAATATCTAGGGCAAAGAACTGCAGGTTCTTAAGATTTGACATTTTTCAGCAGATTTCTATTCATACAAAACAATAATAATAATTAGTTTTTTAGTAAATATATCAAGAATAGTGCATAATAAGTATAAATCATATCTAATAATTAAATAGGCATATAAACGTAACATATATAGAAATAGCTATAGATAAGTAAATGTTGACTGGATCGTACATATGCAAATTTAATTAAAATAAAGAGTACTGAAGTAAAATGTATTAACAATAAATAAAATGCATAAATAGTATATATTGTTGGCATAACCAACTTTAAGATGCGTAATAAATAAATTGCATAAATAATAAATATGGTCGGCATAGCCAACTTGAGATGCATAACAATAAATAAATTGCATAAATATAAACGTGGTCGGCATAGCCGACTTGAGATGCATAACAATAAATAAATTGCATAAATATAAACGTGGTCGGCATAGCCGACTTGATATGCATAATAATAAATAAATTGCATAAATATAAACGTGGTCGGCATAGCCGACTTAAAATGCATTATATTTATATAAATTACATAAATATAAATATAAATATATATATATATATATATAAACATTAAATTAAAAATAATAATAATAATATTATGTCCAGAACTTCTTATTGGATTAAAGTTTATAATATTTATAGTTTCTAGCTCTTTTATTTATTTTGTAATCTTCATGTTTCAATATAATAAATATAAGTAAAAACTAAACTTATTTTCTGATGTGAAAGATCCAACAGAGTGGCAATCACAGAGCATACTAATAAGCTAGTCGTGCTGATAACGTGTTATAAAATGAAATGAAATAATAATAGTAAAGTAAATAAATTAAAGTAAAATAAGAAGTAATGAAGAAAACAAATGAAATGATATTAAGAGAGAGAGAGAGAGACTAGAAATCAATGAGAGCAATAAGGTTCTTCTTACCGATCAAAAACTCAGTCTATTTATAAGGAGAATATGCACATATTTATAGTGTTTATCTAATACTATTCTCTTAATATAATAGACATTATAGTGCTTAATAGGTGTAAATCCACCAATTCATATATAGTGGTTAATAGTTGGAAACCACTTTACAACAACATAATAGTTTTGATTGCTCTATTAATATTCTATGACTCCGTATTATTCTTAATTGCTCCAAACCCACTCAAAACTTCCGAGTCATTTGATCTATACATTTAAAAAAATAATCATAAGTACATTCTCATTAAATTAATTTCATTCATTAAAAAAAAAAAAATACTTACTATTGATACATTGACATGACTTGCAAACTTAAAATGATTGTTCACTACCTCTTCCGCATCTAATATTGTCAATGACGACAATATTTTAACAACTTTACAAGCTCCATGTAAAGATAAAAATGAAGTTATCTAACATGTTTTAAAATAAAACATAATAATATGCATGTATTTAAATTGATTAGTAAATTGTAACTATTTATCGTATTCAATATTTTTATAGAATTGTGAGTTTTCTAATGATGACTCATCAGCTTGAGCACACATCATCGTTTCTTCCAATTCACTAATAGAATATTTATATTGTAACCAATTTTCAGTATAAATCGAACACTCCAATGCATATTCAAAAGTCACAATGGAAACCGGCATTGCAACACATCTTTTGCAATGAAATGCCTTAATATACACTTTAATATATCAAAATTAGGCTTGGCAAAATGGTTCGGGTTTGCTTGACCCAGGCCGGACCCGCATGATACGGCTCGGATTTAAACCCGGACCGTATTTATACAAAACCCGCATAATAATTTTAATTTTAAACTCAGAATAGTTGCGGGTCAAAAGCGAGTTTAAAATGCTGGTGCATTTAAACCCGCAAAAAACCCACTTAGAATTAGAAATAGGGTTTTTCTGACCTGCTCCTTTCTTCTCAATTTAAAAAAAAAAAAAACACTCCTGTATTCTCCAATCCAGCTCCAAAATTATAAATCTTTAAATAACTCCAAAACTCAAAAAATCCAGCTCCCAAATTCCAAGTTTTTTCCCATGATTTTATGAGCAACCAAACAAATAACATCTCACAATGTAACCTACTATACATAACCGACAAAAATTATAGCGCAAAAAAAAAAAAAAAAAAAAGACAGAATCTTTTTTACACTACAAATCAGAACTCAAAAAACCCAATTGACAAAATTCCAAGTTCTTTTGTCCAATACCTTTCTCGTAAACCAACCAAAGGAAAAAAGAAAATTGGGCAGTTGAAGAGCAATTACTTGACTTCTTAGAATAGAAGTGGCCGTTGATTAAGCAAACATGGCTGGTGGTGGGTTTGTAAGAGAAAAAAAAAAAAAACAAACTGCGTTTTGGAGAAGAAAGAAAAGTAGAAAGAAATTATGTTGAAAAAAGAGAGATACGAATTCTGATTTTTTTATATATCAATATCTCATTGCTAGATGATCCCGAGTTCAGGATGAATATATCCATACCGCGCTGTTTAGTGGTATTCTAAAAAAAAATAAAATTAGTAGGTAAATATAATAGAAGGGTTAAAATGAATAGGGGGGTTAAAATGAGGGTTGAATAAAATCATCATATTTTGCGGTTCGAGTTTAAACCCACACCGCAAGTCCATATAAAGGGTTTAGGGCCGGGTTTGAAACCATTTTAAAATTTATAGGTTTTTTTAGGGTTTACATGTGATCCGAATTTAAATCCTCATTTTGCTAAACCTAATCAAAATTAGGACATTTACAATCAATTGCCTTCGACAAATAGCCCTCTACCTTTATTGCTTCTCAACTTTCTCCAAAAAAAAAAAAAAAAAAAAAGCAACTTTCTCCGAAAAAGCAATTGAAAGGTTAAACATAGTGCTACTATCACTATTTTATAGAACATCACCAATATCACTAAACGAGGGAGTATTATGACACTTATACAACTCAACTAATGTATCTGTGATACTTGTAGGGGTTGATTCACCACTTCTAGCAGTATAAAACCTCAAAACAATAAAGCACGTATTACAATTTGTATCTCAAATTGATCACAACTGTTATTCAATAAACTGTTTGATACCAAATAGATCGGTAATTTTGATAATCAATTGAGTTTGGAACCAGTGTGAGTCGGTCGTACTTTTTTTTTGTAAAAACATTACCAATTTACTTGTTTGGTTATAATATAAGGTATATTTAAGTTGATTGATTTGGTGGTGGAGATTTACCGTGGATGGTTGGAATTGGTAGAGTGATAAGCTTTCATTTTTTTTTTTCCGAATTCATACTTTCTTTTTTAATTATTAATATACTTCTATAATTTTTTTAATATTATTTTTTAAAAGTTTATTTATTTTTCACTTTTTTTCGATGCAACAAAAAATTAATTTTAAGGGCATAATAATCTCTTTTATGATCAAATCCAAATCATTCAAATGGAATCTTAACGGTAAATGTATCTGTCTCCAGTTACTCAACAAATAGTTCAAAGTGATTGTATTTTGTATTTAACCTAAATTTGTTGTTAAATCCGGCCCTGCCCATTTGCCACGACTCATGACCTCTCTCCCCAAGGCGGGCTTACCACTCAATTGAACGGACATAAAAATGTGTTAGAAAATCAACGGTTCAGATATAAATTAGTCCGCCATTTGTGAGATTAAAGGACTCGAAGGGGCAAAAGTTGGCGCCAATTATTCGATCTACTCTTAAGGTTTTTACATTTCGGCCTTCGCATCCTTCTCTCTCTTGGAATCTGAAAATGCAGCGCCAAAAAACGATACTCTCGTTCTTTCAGAAGCCATCGCAGGCGGACCGCAACTCGGGCGGGGGCCAGAGAGACTCACATGTTCTTTCGAAGAGGCAGAACTCAGGCGCTACCGATTCCAATCAACCGCCTGTTCTTGCTGCTGTGGACTCGTCTGTGGAAATCAGGGGAACTGATACTCCGCCGGAGAAGGTGCCACGTCAGATTTTGCCGGCGAACTTCAAGGCAAATGAGGAGGCGAGAGGAGGAGAATCTTCATTGTTCTCGAGTATTATGCATAAGTTTGTGAAGGTTGATAACAGACAAGATGTTAACAGGAGGTACTCTACTTTTTAAATTTTTAGGGCCTTTTTCGGTTAAATTTTGATAATGTCAATATTTGTAGCTATGCTCACGGTTTCGTTTGTTCATGTTTTTCTAGCACAATTTGTTAAATTCATGTTATTGTTTTGATATGATGAGAGGATAACCATTAACTGTGAAAAAATTCGATTTGCTGCAATAGTGTGACTGTCAATATTTGGGTCTATTACTTCAATGTTAGAACTCCAAATGTTTATCGAAGGCCTCCACTAATCCACGCCTCTTGAAGTTTTATTAAAAGGTTTATATTAAATTTTGTGTTTCAAAGTTGTGAATCATTTCAAATTAGAGACAGTTAATTCCATGGTTTTCTCATTTCTGTTTGGAAAGTCTTCATATATTTCATGCAATGTGTTTATGGTTTGTCTATCTGCCAATAGAACAAAGATTTCATGTGTATTTGTCAATCAATTTGCCTTGTGTCAATGGCGTGCTTTTTGTTGATGATTTGTGTAAATCTGCAGGAACGAGGTGCAAAGTGATTGCTCCAACGTTACCTTATTATCTGGCAAAATTGGTGACTCTGAAGCATTGTCTAGACAGGTAGCAGCTAGTCAATGTTTTGAAAAGGACATTGTTTCCAATTCTAATGGTATAGCTAATCAAGGATGTCTTTTACCAATTAAAACTGATGACATTCTCAGTCCGGAGACTCCGGGTATGCATCGTGTTGTTCCTCGTTTAAAGCGGATTCAAGAGGATAGTCCCAAGGTTGTGGATAAGAAAGACTGTTCATTGCTGAATTCTAGCAAGAGAGTGAAACTTCTTCAGGACTCTATAACTGTTGTTAAGAGCCATAGGGAAGAAACTGATGCAACAAGCAAGTTTGAATGGCTTGACCCTTCCCAAATTAGAGATGCAAATAAAAGAAGGCCAGGAGATCCTCTTTATGATAAGAAGACACTTTACATACCACCGGATACTTTGAAGAAAATGTCAGCTTCTCAAAAACAATATTGGACAGTCAAATGTCAATATATGGATGTTTTGCTATTCTTTAAAGTGGTTAGTTAATGTCACATTAGCATTTTTTATGTTATTCATCTACCTCTCTTTATATATATATATATATATATATATTTCATCCACCTCTCTTTTTGAGAGTGCACTATAGCTTCAATTGACTATTAAATGGATATTTGTTTTATTTAGTTTCTTTGTGCTACTAAGAAAGAGTGAAGATGAATTAAATGATAAATTCCTGTTGTATGTTCGCCAAGAAAAACGACATGGAAATGAAAATTATAGAGAAGATAAATTGTGCTTTTCTAAATGCTGAAAAGATAAGCATAACCATTGATGTATTATGCTCTAGTTATCTTGTACAGTGGACTTTAAGGAAGCCCTGCCTGGAAATAAAAATTATAGAGAAGAGAAATTGTGCTTTTCTAAATGCTGAAAAGATAAGCATCACCATTGGTGTACTATGCTCTATTTATGTAGCACAGTGGACTTTTAGGAGCCCTGCCTGTACGAATTTCTCTAGAGAGAGATGTGTACCTATAGAGTTGTTTACAATCCTCTTGCAACATAGTGCATTCTTTTTTCTTTGGAGTTAAAGTTGCCTTATGTGGTAACTTATAATCAAATACAGGGGAAATTCTACGAGCTTTATGAAATGGATGCTGAAATTGGCCACAAGGAGCTTGATTGGAAAATCACATTAAGTGGCGTAGGGAAATGTCGACAGGTGACTTGATGTTTTTGGTTTATTTCCCATTTATCTGCAACTTTTCTTTCATCTCTTTGTATGCAATAACTTATTTTTGTGTGCAGGTTGGTATATCTGAAAGTGGAATTGATGATGCTGTTGAAAAGCTAGTTGCTCGTGGGTAAGAATGTTTGACTACTCAGCCCAATTAGAGATATGTGCTTCTTTTGAGCTGTGCTTTTTAGAAGATGAAAGAGATTGTATACATTCTACAGTTACAATTATACTTTTGTGGGGCTACATAATACTGTTCTCTTTATTGGATGGCGATCTGATGTACAATAATGTTTTGTATAGTGTTTTGGAGTTTTTTAAGATTTTGGCACGACCTAGAATGATACTTTTCTGTTGGAAATTCTTCCTTATTGAATTATTGAGAGGGAATGCATAAAAGAGCATCTCTGAGTTCCACTTGGAATCTTTTTATGTGTACCAATATTGAGTGGAGAGGTGAAATGTTATTCAAATATCTAACTCATGGTATATGGAGTGAAACTTATTGAGTTGAGTACTTGTACATTTATATGATCTTCCTATTGTTGGTGTGTGACATACTTTTTGGTTCTTTTGTCTGAAGATATAAAGTTGGACGAATTGAGCAGTTGGAGACATCTGAGCAAACAAAAGCCAAACGTGCAACTTCTGTAAGTTTACCATGCTACATTGAGAAGGACCATTTAATGCATTTTCACAATTTAGCGTTCTTTCTGGTAATATTATATGACTGCTTAGCTAACAATCTAAACTTCTTGATTTGACATTAATGTTGGATTTTAGGTAATTCCAAGAAAATTAGTACATGTCGTCACACCATCTACCACAGTTGATGGTAATATTGGACCAGATGCTGTTCATCTTCTTGCTATAAAAGAGGTTTGTAATGTTTTGTTGTAGTCATTATCTTATTATATATGAATGCTGAATGTTGAATTTTTATGGTCTACACATGCTGAATAACCTTCTTCTATTTTATCATTATTCCCTTCCTGTGCATGTTTCATATTATCCACCTACATACGTGACTAAAGATCTTTGGATCCTTTTTTCTTCCTTCAAATTTTGGTTTTATTCTTTTTCTTAATGCATATTCTTTAGTTATTTCTGTAGATGCCCTTTCATGGCGTGATGTCTTTACATAGTTTGAACAGTGGTGTTGGTCTGACCAATGTTTCAGAAAATGGCACAATATAGTAAATAGTAAAACATCCTGATCTGTCTCTTAATATTGGCTAAGCAAAATGGTGAGGTTAATATAGAGCACCCAACTGAATTCTGGACTTTGTAGCGAAATGAAGTTTCTTCATAGTGACTACTTTAATGAGAACAAAGAAACAATCAATTTATTAGTCATTATAGTAGATCTGCATACTTTAACTGACAACTTTTTCCTTGCTAGAAGTTAAATCTACAGCAAGACTATTATATTGTTATTTCCTGTGCTTGTTCTCTTTTTCAGATGGTATTTTTTTTTTTATGCATGGCATGACGGTTTGCTGGGTTATATTGTAAGTATGTTGCTTTGTATTTTGTTATCAGGGAAACATTGAGCTGAATAACGGCTCAGTAGTCTATGGGTTTGCTTTTGTTGATTGTGCTGCTTTAAGATTTTGGGTTGGCTCCATCAATGACGATGCCTCATGTGCTGCTTTGGGGGCTTTATTGTTGCAAGTATGCTCTTCTATTTTGTTATCTTTGTGCAATGGTTTTCATTACGTAGTCTGTCAGATTTGATTGGATCAAAATTCTGATTCTCTTGCTGGGGTTGATTTTAGGTTTCACCCAAAGAAGTAATATATGAAAGTAGAGGTGAAGTTGCTCTTTCCTGTTTTCATTTAAACACAGTTGCATTCTGAAGTTACAGATGAAAATTGTTTTTTCCACCGACTCAATTATTTCAATATTTCAGGGATTTGCAAAGAAGCTCAGAAAGCACTCAGAAAGTACTCGTTAGGTGAGATTTTTAAATGAAAATGTCTGATTCATGTAGATATTTCACAAAAGTATGTCAATATATGTGTCGTTTCATGATACACAGTTCATACAGACATCTAAAGTGTACTGTTTCCATTACACTATTGATATTTATGCCTTTCAATTTGTTAATTCGACTTGAAAAATGCACAGGCCACATATGCATTTCAATTGGTAAATTACTGTAGTAGCAGTTGGTATGCAGGATATTTGAGGAGATTAACATCGCATGGTGGCTCTGTTTTTCTTCCATTTTAACATTGCTAACTCTCTTTTGAATTGTGGATTCTTGATCTTTAGTTGAAAAGTAGGGATGAAATCTGGTGTCGCCTGGTGGTTTGAGCTGACATGTTTATGTAGCTACGTGACATCAGAAATTTATGGCATGCAGGAAAAATTTTCACATAATTATTAGGTAGTTAGGTGCATTATCGCTCAACTCTTGAGCTAACGAATGCCGTCCTTTATGTGCAGCTTTGCACTTGTGTAGATATTTAATCCTCCTTTTCTACCTTATGTTTTAAATCATATTCTATGCACTAAATAACAATGACTAGTAATGTCATAGTACCAGCTCCTAGGCTTTGCTGTATCCATCAGGTAAGCCCATCTGCTTTACCGGGGTAGCTACTGAATGTATGTTTCTTTCATTTATGCTCCTAACTAAGCATTTCCAGGCTTCTTAGCTTTTGACCTTCTAACTTTCTGATTATTTTTCTCTATTCAATTGGCCATCAGCATATTTATCATTATGACAGAATCAATTCATGTTTGGATTGGTGTTGAGCAGTCTGCCACTAGTGGTATCTGGATTTGTCATAGACCAGTCATGTTTGTTCTGTTTATAGCATAAAATTTTCCCATTAGTTGAATTAGAAACATTAAGGGAGCTCGTTGAAATCATTATTAGCAGAACTGCATTCTCACTTTTACTCTTCCTTCAGGTTCTACGGCTCTGCAGCTGACTCCGGCTATCTCAGCCACTGATTTTGTGGATTCTTCTGAAGTTAAAAGTTTGATTCAGTTGAAGGGTTACTTCAAAGGCTCTTCTAGTGCGTGGAATAATGCTCTTGATGGTGTAATGCAACATGATGTTGCCTTATGTGCTCTAGGAGGACTAATTAGTCATCTGTCAAGGTTGATGGTATGCTTGCTTCTATTCTTTCAATTTTCTTTGTTTTTTTTGTTTTTGTTTTTGTAATTATTTAGAACACCTTAAGATGTGTGTTGTATATAGAGATTGATGCTTTTCAGTGTGTTCATACAGTTAGATGATGTTTTACAAAATGGAGATATTTTACCATACCAAGTCTATAAGGATTGCCTGAAAATGGATGGACAGACATTGGTAAATCTTGAAATATTTAGCAATAATGCTGATGGTGGTCCATCAGGTAAGGGTTTGTATTTCTTTGTGTCAACTAGGATGCTAAATTTGAGAGGACTGTGTCCTTATATCTTTGGTTCCAAGTTATGTACTTTTTTGAAGTTCTACTGCATGTGATTTTCAGGTACATTGTTCAAATATCTTGATAGCTGTGTAACATCATTTGGTAAGCGGCACTTGAGGAGCTGGATTTGCCATCCACTGAAAGATGTTGAAAACATTAATCATAGGCTCAATGTGGTTGAAGATCTAATATCACATTCAGAAATAATTCTAGTTGTTGCTCAATATCTGCGTAAACTTCCAGACTTAGAGAGGTTGCTTGGAAGGGTGAAGGCCAGAGTTCAGGCTTCAGCTTCTCTTGTACTGCCCTTAATAGGCAAAAAGATATTGAAACAACAAGTAAGTTTTCTCAAATGTGGTCTGTGCCTTCTGAACGCATTTGGGGAAGACATACTCCATGTTTCACTGTCCACTGATTTGTTTGATCTTGAATTGTTTAGCTAAATCTCTGTAATACCTTTCTAACCTTTAAGGTACTTTACATGAATTGGTGATTTCAGATCAGCTTTCCCTCTATTTTTTTTTTCTTCTTTCTCCTACAGCAAATAGGCTGTTTTGTTTTTTGGATAAGGGAAGTGCAACAGTTATGCTATACAAGATTGTAGTTCACTGGTATCTTGTCAGATATTTTAGTATATGACCTTCTGTGAAATGTTGAGTGTTTTACGATGTTTAGGGTTTCAATAGTTCTTTTCGTTAACATACTTTATATCTAATAAATGATCAGAGCTTTAGACACAGCTAGGGTGTTAGCATTTTGTTGATCTGGAAGATGCCATGAAATATGTCAATAACCATAGAAAGAATTGTTACTTACAATGAGTGAGGCAAAACAATTAGGCTCATACAAAGATGATATTTTACTAGTATCTTGTCAGATATTTTAGTATATAACCTTCTGTTAAAATGTTACTGGGTGTTTTATGATGTGGTAAGGGTTTAAAATGTGTTGATGGATCTTTGCTCTTACATACTCCTGTTAAGTGCTTTAGATGCAGCCAGGGATATTAGTTTCTTGTTGATTTACAAGATGTCTTGAAAATAAATCAATAAGCAAAGGAGAAACTGTTACTTTAAACAAGCTGTGAGATTGATCAAAATGTCCCAAATGCCAATTCTTCGATGTATTTTGCCTTTGACCTACTACTTGTTCATTTATAGAAAGATAATTTATTATATCTTTCTAGTAAATCTAACATCTTAGGTATCGTGTCATACAGGTGAAGGTATTCGGGTCTCTTGTGAAAGGCCTCCGGATTGGAATTGATTTGTTAATGCTATTACAGAAGGAAGGGCACATAGCTTTGTTGTTGTCAAAAATTTTTAAACTTCCATTGCTAAATGGTAGTGAGGGGCTTGATAAATTTCTCACCCAATTTGAAGCTGCAGTAGATAGTGACTTCCCCAATTACCAGGTTTGCTTCTTTCCACTTTTATATTACGGTATCTGTTCATAAATAAATTTTCCTAATTATCTTGATTGCATTTTTTATGTTGGAGTATTCCTTCGTAGGGTTCAGCTTTCTTGTTGTGGGCTAGTAATGACTCTATATTTGATTTTGCATATATTGTCAACTGCTGTTCCACATGCTGGACTTCTTTTATTTTTTATTTTTTTTTAACTTGGGGAAATTTACACCATTTACTGACATTTATAATCCCTCTCTTTTTGAACTTCCCTCTGATTTTTAACATTGCTATTATTGTTATTTGGCTAGATTGCTGACTGTTTAAAAGCGAAGCCAAAACTCTATGTTTCGTAGTTCAGATTTGCAGAAATGCATGTTTAAAACATTGCTTACCTATAGCTTATGGTTGTAATTTCTATTTTATTTACTTATCTTTGGGCACAATGCTAACTTGATATGTGGTTATCAGAATCATGATGTCACAGATTCAGATGCTGAGACACTATTTATTCTGATTGAGCTATTTATTGAGAAAGCTAAGCAATGGTCTGAAGTTGTTCACGCTATCAGTTGTATCGATGTATTAAGATCTTTTGCCGTTACTGCAAGCATGTCATGCGGACCTATGTCCAGACCTTTTACATTGCCACAATCAAAAACTACAGCTTTGGCCCAAGAGACCAGAGGTCCTGTACTTAAAATTACAGGGCTATGGCATCCATTTGCTCTTGGAGAGAGTGGAGGACTGCCTGTCCCAAATGACGTGCTGCTTGGTGAGGATTCAGATGGCTTTCATCCCCACACTTTGTTACTGACGGGACCTAATATGGGTGGAAAATCAACACTTCTGCGTGCCACATGTTTAGCTATTATACTGGCCCAGGTTTGTTCTGTCGTTTTGCACCTAGAAGATTGTGATAGTTGGTGAATCATTATTTTGTAGCTGTTGGAAGAAAATCTTTTGCCCAGTCTTTTGTTTTTTACATTACTAAATATTTCTGATTATGTGCAGCTGGGTTGTTTTGTTCCTGGTGAGATGTGTGTTCTCTCACTGGTGGATATCATTTTCACACGGTTAGGTGCCACTGATAGAATCATGACAGGCGAGAGTAAGTTTGCTTCACAGAACTATTTATAAAATTTACTTTCACGTGGGGTATACTATATTGGTTAAGGAGTAAGAAGACCTGAGCTCCTTGTTGTACATGATTGTGTGAAAATGTATCATGATTTTTACATTCATTTTATCCCTTGAACTATAACAAAAATCAATTGCTGGACTTTTCAGTGAGTGCCCTGATCCATCTCCGTGTAATATATATCTCTTCTTGAAAGCTTATGGTTGTAGAAATTGATATGACGTAGGTCAAAGTTCAGAAGTGAATATGTGCACACAATTAGATATAGTCACGTGACTCATCAAGTTGCGAAGTTTGATGTGGAGCCAACCTTGGTTTTGTAGGTACATTTCTTGTTGAGTGCACAGAAACAGCATCAGTTCTTCAAAACGCCACTCAAGATTCTTTGGTTATTCTTGATGAACTAGGTCGTGGAACAAGCACTTTCGATGGATATGCCATTGCATATGCTGTGAGTTACTTTGCTTCCCCAATGATTAGAATAATTGGAATTTTTATTTCTTAAAAATGTGTTAATCTGTCATCAGTCATCACTATGTGCTTGAGATAGACATGTAATGTGTATATCAACTCGTAAATATGTATGCAGCACTTACTGAATTCCATATGCACGTATATACACACTGGAAGTTTTGACGTAAGAGTAAAATTTAACTTGGTATTAACCATTTCCATTAATTCGTTATAGCATTATGGTAAATCCAGTGATGATATGTCTTTGTCGGATGTAAGATTTGCTTTGGAGATAAATTTTCTCTCCCATTTTTCAGTACAGCATGAACCTTGATTTGATGTGTAGTTCATTACAATAACACCATCTGCTTAATTTTTTCCAGGTATTTCGCCATCTTGTCGAAAAGGTTAATTGCCGATTGCTGTTCGCGACACACTATCACCCGCTCACTAAGGAATTTGCTTCTCATCCACATGTTAAACTGCAACATATGGCATGTGCATTTAAGTCAAACTCTGAGAACTATTCTGAAGGTGATCAGGAGTTGATTTTCCTCTACCGCCTTACCTCGGGAGCATGTCCAGAGAGCTATGGTTTGCAAGTGGCAATCATGGCTGGGATCCCAGAAAAAGTGGTTCAAGCAGCTTCACATGCTGGTCTAGTCATGAAAAAATCAATTGGAGAAAGTTTTAAGTCAAGTGAACAGAGATCGGAGTTCTCAACACTCCATGAAGAGTGGTTGAAAAGTGTAGTAAATTTTTCACGCTTTAGTGGTAGTAATTTTGATGATGATGATGATGCTTATGATACATTGTTTTGTTTGTGGCATGAGATAAAGAGCTCGCATCGCTTGCCCAATTAGAAAGGAACATCACAAGGGCAGCCGTTGCTATTGTATTTAGCTTTTCTCTTCTGTTGAGTCCAAGAATACCGTTTAAAATGATTAATGCAATATTTTATCAAGGTAGACACTTTGATGTGTATCATTACGTAGTTCTCTGATAAAAAAGAAAAAGGTGCGTAAATGTTCAATTATTTTGGCAGTAAAAAGATTGAAAGTATAAAAAATATCTTCATTTATGTTT
This sequence comes from Xanthoceras sorbifolium, assembly GCA_003430845.1. Lineage (NCBI taxonomy): Eukaryota > Viridiplantae > Streptophyta > Magnoliopsida > Sapindales > Sapindaceae > Xanthoceras > Xanthoceras sorbifolium. The sequence continues at coordinate 29,957,017 of CM010619.1, forward strand.
TTCTATCTACTTTAGGAGTAAATCTTCAATGTACTGGGTGCACCGATAAGTGGTGTTCCCTACTACATATGACATGTGGTAAAATATTGTATGTGTTATTAAAATTGTATACGTGCCAACCACATATTATATCTTTAGTGATCGAGTGTACCTTCTCAAAGTATTTTTATATTTTTGGTCAAGGTGAACCAAGACAAATACATGTCCGGACACCCCAACCTGCGTAATTTTTTTTTTTGGAAGGACAATAACTTTTAACAAAGGAAAACTTGTGATTTATATCAATATATGATATATTTTTTTCCAACCATTATCAATTCAATCAATAAATATATTGATTTCAAATAGTGATAATATTTATTTTTTCACCACTTGCTAATTTTTTTCTCCAAACTTTAATGCACACAACTACACAAGTGATAATATATTGTAATGAATTATACATTTACTGTTTATTTTAAGTTGTTAGCGTTATTATTATTATTTTTTTTTTGCAAGCTGGCACCTGAAAGGTTAGAGGACTACCGGAACTAACTAAGATTAAATCATACAAGCACGGTCCGGACAACTATCAGGACCAAAGGCCCGGACAACCGAGATTATTTGTTAACGTTATTTGTTAGTTGTCTTTATTTGGTTTAAGATATTGGTTGGTGAAATTTTAATATATTGTATTAAATGAAATCATTTATGTTAATTAGGGATAATTTGAGAATTTTAAGGTAAATTTGCAACTTTTTTCATGTACAGGCAATTGTGTAATTTCAATTCAATGAAAGGTATAATTTTGCTAAAATCCCTAAAAATTTGAAATTTTCTTATTTTTATTTTTGAAATATCAACTTTCTAAACCATTGAATTAAATCTAGCAAATAAGATTTTTTTTTTAGAAGAATTGTAAACACTTTCCTCAAGTTTAGATAATATTGCACGTATCGGTAATTTTTACTATAATTGTATAAACATCCTTTAAAATTTATTGATCATACTTAAATTTAACATTTAACTGACCTTAAACCGATTAACTACAGTAAAAAGTCTTAAAAAAAAAAAAGGTTATTAAAAATTGACTATGTTTACAATGTTGGGAAATCTACAATTTTTTATTTATTTTGAAATATGTTATATCTTTTGAACCATTTCAATTCAATATTAAATAAACGATTCTATAAGTATACAAAATTTAATAAAAATCATTATCTGCGACTATACTATCAAAAATTAAATATCAGTCCAACATTCATCAATTAATGAGGAACTGTATGGTATATAATAAGGCGATTTTGTGATGTTCTTGGATAGGCCATTGTAGTTTTGACAAGAGTTTAATGCTTGCCGGAGTCAAAGGCTTTTCTGTAACCATATGGGTTGACACAAGTGATTGGATTAAAAATAGGAGATATTAAAGGTAGAAAATTTCAAATATTGGTCCTTAACCATACAAATTCACCGATAATTCAACCACTTGTTTAGCAAACAATCCGGCCATTTGTTCAACTGACAAGTGTGGACAGTCACAACTCACAAGAATCTCTGATGACAAAATGGTCATTTCCCAACCCACACTTGCATTCCCAACCGTTTTTTGAAAAATCTTCAACCGTTTTGTTTCTCTGTGTACTCCTATGGCGAACCTCCATGGAGAAGAAGAGGAAGATGACAATAACTGCTCATCCTGCCGCGAGAAGAAGAAACACATGGCCAAATATAAGAAAAAAGTGCTAGGCCTCTCTTGCATGTTAAATACCGAAGTCGGGGCTGTTCTTGCTGTGATTCGGCGACCAATTGATTACATTCAAGAAGAAACCTTTGATTCTTCAATCCTGCAATCTTTAAAATCGTTACGTTCGCTCATTTTTAATCCTCAACAAGACTGGCGCAACCTTGATCCATCTCTTTATCTCTCTCCATTCCTCGACGTGATACAGAGTGATGATATTCCGGCTGCAGCCACCGGTGTTGCCCTCTCAGCCGTTTTGAAGATTCTCAAGCTTGAAATTTTTAATGAGAATACTCCTGGAGCAAGAGATGCCATAAATTCTGCTGTGACAGGGATTACAAGTTGTCAACTAGAAAAAACAGACCCTGTCTCTGAAGATGCAGTGATGATGAGGATTTTACAGGTTTTGACAGGAATCATGAAGCACCCTACCTCGGTTCTGCTCACGGATCAGGCCGTTTGTACTATTGTCAATACCTGTTTTCAGGTTGTTCAACAATCTGCAAGCAGAGGGGATTTGCTTCAACGTAGCGCAAGATACACTATGCATGAGTTGATACATATTATATATTCGCGGTTGCCTGATATTGAGGTTAAATCTGGAGATACATCAGAATCTGATACTGAAGATGTTGATGTCGACAACAATTTGGATTCAGGGTATGGAGTTCGTTCTGCTGTTGATATCTTTCATTTCTTGTGTTCTTTGTTAAATGTAGTGGAAATTGTGGAGACAGAAGGGTCTACATCTCAGACTGCTGATGAAGATGTTCAGCTTTTCGCATTGGTCTTGATCAATACTGCCATAGAATTGAGTGGTGATGTAATTGGGAAGCACACGAAGCTCTTACGAATGATCCAAGATGATTTATTTCACCATTTGATCCACTACGGAGCTGGTTCAAGCCCCCTTGTTCTATCCATGATTTGTAGTACCGTGTTGAACATTTATCACTTTCTTCGAAGGTTAGGATGCGGATTAATAAGTCTGAATTTCCCTTCTTTTTCTTTCTTTGAAGTAATCCAACTGGAATCAAAATGACTATTCTGTTTTTATAGGTTCGTTCGTCTTCAACTAGAAGCTTTCTTTGCATTTGTGATCTTGAGAATTTCGACTTTAGGAAGTGCTCCTCAACTCCAAGAAGTTGCTCTTGAAGGAATTATAAATTTCTGCAGACAACCAACATTCTTGATCGAAATCTATGTGAACTATGATTGTGATCCCCTTTGCCGAAATGTGATGGAAGAGATAGGAAAGTTGCTTTGCAAGCAATCATTTCCAGGGGGTGGCCCCTTAACAAGTTTACAAATCCAAGCCTTCGAAGGATTAGTAATCATGATACAAAAGATAGCCGATAATATAGATAAAGAAGGAGATTCAAGCCCTTCTGGACCATACCCAATTGAAATTACTGAATATAGACCATTTTGGGAAGAGAAACCAAAAGAAGATTTGGATACCTGGGTGGATTATCTAAGGGTGAGGAAAGTACAGAAAAGGAAAATATTGATAGCTGCAAACCATTTTAACCGAGATGAAAAAAAGGGTTTGCAGTACATCAAATTTTGTCAATTGGTCTCGGATCCGCCAGATCCAAAAGCCTTTGCTTTCTTCTTTCGCTACACGCATGGACTAGACAAAAACATGATTGGGGAGTATCTTGGCGACCCTGATGAGTTCCACATTCAAGTTCTTAAAGAATTCACAAGAACTTTTGAATTTGCAGGCATGAACCTTGACAATGCTCTCCGAACTTATCTAGAGACATTTCGGTTGCCAGGAGAGGCTCAAAAGATTCAGCGAATCCTTGAAGCATTCTCGGACAGATTTTACGAAGAACAATCCTTGGATATTTTTGTAAGCAAGGATGCGGTGTACATATTTTGCTACTCCCTCATTATGCTCAACACTGATCAGCACAACCCTCAAGTCAAGAAAAAAATGACAGAGGAGGAGTTCATCAGGAACAATAGGGCCATCAATGGAGGAAAAGATCTTCCTAGAGAGTACCTCTCAGAGCTTTTTCATTCCATAGCAACACATGCGATCACAATTTTTGGCCAGTCTGGCCAGCCAATTGAAATGAATCCAAGCAGATGGATTGAACTTATGAACCGATCCAAAGCTGTGGAACCTTTCATTTTGAGTGATTTTGATCGACGGCTGGGGAGAGATATGTTTGCTTGCATTGCAGGACCATCTGTTGCAGCTGTATCTGCATTCTTTGAGCATGCTGATGAAGATGACGTACTCCATGAATGCATTGAAGGGTTGATCTCCATTGCTAGAATAGCTCAGTATGGTCTAGAAGACACACTTGATGAGCTTCTTGCCTCATTCTGCAAATTCACTACATTGTTAAACCCTTATGCCTCAACAGATGAAACACTGTTTGCTTTTAGCAATGATATGAAGCCAAGAATGGCTACTCTTGCAGTTTTCACCCTGGCAAACAACTTTGGAGACTCAATTCGAGCAGGTTGGAGGAACATTGTGGACTGCTTGTTGAAACTCAAAAGGCTTAAGCTACTACCCCAATCTGTCATTGAATTCGAAAATGCTGACTCTGATGTCCAATCACAATCGAAAACTGAATCAGGCATACTTCTCCCAACTCATGATCCTAAGTTTGGAAAACACCAGAATTCTGGCATCATTAATAAGTTTACCCATTTCTTGTCGCTAGAAAACCCAGAAGACTCATTATCCCTTGGCCTAAACGAATTCGAACAAAATCTGAAGGTTATCAAGCAGTGTCAAATTGGAAACATCTTTAGCAATACCTCAAAGTTACCTTCAGATGCTTTGCTGAATCTTGGGCGTGCTCTAATATTTGCAGCTGCAGGAAAAGGCCAAAAGTTTAGCACTTCAGTTGAAGAAGAAGAAACAGTTGGTTTTTGTTGGGATTTGATTACTGCCATTTCTGTGGCCAACATTAGCAGGTTCCAGATACTTTGGCCTTCTTTCCATGATTATTTTCTAGGAGTTGTTCAGTTTCCTTTATTTTCGCCTATCCCATTTGCAGAGAAGGCAATTGTAGGCCTTTTCAAGGTCTGTCTCAAGCTCCTTGCATCATACCAAGCAGATAAATTCCCCGAGGAGCTCATTTTCAAGTCCATTAATTTGATGTGGAAGCTCGATAAACAAGTTCTCGACACATGTTGTCAGTACATAACACAGTCAGTGAGCAAGATTATCATTGAATATCCTGCAAATTTGCAATCACAACTTGGTTGGAAGTCTGTTCTCCATTTGTTATCAGTTACTGGTCGGCAGCCAGAAACATATGATCAAGCAGTTGAGACTTTAATCATGTTGATGTCTGATGCTACCCATGTTTCGCAGACAAATTATGCCTACTGTATTGATTGTGCATTTGGTTTTGTTGCGCTCAAGAACAGTCCGTTAGAGAAAAACTTGAAGTTACTGGATTTGATGTCAGATTCTGTGGATTCGCTGGTACAGTGGTATAAAAATGCATGCTCAGAACCAGGGAACAATTATAGTATTGCAAGCAATACAAGTTCCTCCTCATTGGAGGATAACAAAGGTCTAAATTCTTTAAACTTTTCCATGAATTGTTTTGTCAAACTAGGTGAAGCACTAAGAAAAACCAGCTTAGCACGGCGAGAAGAAATAAGAAATCAGGCAGTCATATCGCTTCATAAAAGCTTTAAACTGGCAGAAGAGTTGGATTTCTCATCAATCAACTGTATAAACTGTTTTAACCTTGTTATATTTGCAATGGTCGATGATTTACACGAAAAGATGATAGAGTATTCAAGGCGAGAGAATGCAGAGAGGGAGGTGAGAAGTATGGAAGGAACATTAAAAAATGCAATGGAGCTTTTAGCAGATGTGTACTTACAGTTCCTCAAAGAGATTGCTGAGGCACAAGAGTTTAGGACATTCTGGTTAGGAGTGTTGAGAAGGATGGACACGTGCATGAAGGCTGATTTAGGAGAGTATGGCGACACGAAATTACAAGAATATATCCCAGACTTGCTGAGAAAGATGATAACGAAGATGCAGGAAATGGAAATTTTAGTGCGGAAAGATGATGATGATTTATGGGATATCACCTACATTCAAATACAATGGATAGCTCCTTCACTCAAGGAAGAGCTTTTTCCTGAAGAAATTTAAAACAAAAAGAATGAAAAGGTATTTTGGATATAGTTTTGAGTTGTGGATATAGCAAAGGTGTAGTGAGGCAGCAGTGTCTTTTTCTCCTACTGTTTTTCCTAGGAGATTGCAGACATTTTTTCTTTTCTTTTTGTGCCTATCAAAACAAGTAAAATGGTATAATAATTGATGCTGTTAATTTCAATTTGGATAACCAGCCCCTGCTACCCATGTGTAATATTGTAGCTTTCCATAAATGGATATTTTACTTCAAGTTGACTATTTCTTTTTCTCCTTCTCTCTCTCACACGCACACAGTAACAGACTTCCATGATTCCATCCACTAAAAGCAAAATTTAGTCATTAGGGAAGGCAACATCATTATATCTAATTGAAGAATATCATGAAACCTTTGTAATCACCGTAACTACCTACAACTCTACCCACCAAAAAGGTAGTGCTTTATAGAGCTTCTAGACAACGGAGCATATACAATTGACGGTTTCTTGAATATAAGCAAGCAAATCAACCAGATAATGATTTGCATCACAGTTATAATCACCGTCCAATGCCCGACCATCATTTTTAACCCTGTTGCTACAGGATAATTGAATGATCCTAAACGTACCAAATTCAACCCCTTCAAGACCTATTAAAATATTCTGTATTATGTTCCATATTCTAATGATTAATAGCTTAAAAAACTCCGAGAGAGCCAAAACTTATTTTCATGACAACGATGTAATCACCCTTGAACTAAACTGTTTAATCATGATATATTAGCATGCAAGCAACCAAAATTATAGTTAAACTTGATCATGAATCCCAACATACTTCACAACTAAAGAGCTTGAATCTCTCTACCTTCTCTGTTCATACTATTCAGCAACAATGCCAAGAAGAACATCACAGGTCTTTGAGTCAGTCTATCTGATGAATACAAACCAGATATTCAGGGAATCCATCAGAGTTATACTTCTCCATCCCACTCATTTCCATTCCATCTCTATCTTTCTTTTCTCCCCTCTATCAATCTCTCTCTTCATCTCTCACTTTCTCATTTATCAGTTTCCACAAATAACCTCGTTAACGATTGACATTGCAGATCATTTACTTGGATATCCCCTGCCCAAAACACTCTCCAAAACCATATTTCATCTCATCATTTGCTTCCCTTTCTCCATCACTTTCTCACTTGTAGGACGAGCTGCGACTATTCAAGCAGTTTCAGACAATTACAATCGAATTAACCTTGATGGAAAAAGGCTATTGATGAGAAGTGGGATGGTTTGGATTAAGCTTCTCCATACAAGTTTCTGGGAATTCCTCATCGTATTTGGCCTTTTTGGAGTTCTGATTGCTGGTTTGGCAACATTGCCAAAGATCTTGTTTGCAGGTGGTATTTACTGGAGAATGTTTAGTTTCTTGGTTGTTGTAGGGTTTCTAGGGATAGCCTTTTGTGTGGCATTTGCACACATAATGGTTTTGGGGAACCTAGCAAAGGTGTTATCCGTGTTGGAATGCGAGTGTTATGGACTTGAGTCATTATTCAAGGCCAATAATCTCATGGAAGGAAGGAGACAAACAGCCTTGGTAATGGCATTGTTGGGTACTACGAGTTTAAGATTAGTCGAGTGCTTGTTTGAGTTTAGGATGGGCAAAGGCATCAGTGTGTGGGAAGGTCCTGTGTTGGTTTCCATGTATTCTTCTTTGCTTGTTTTTGAGACTGTCATGAATGTTGTTTTCTATCATGCATGTAAATCTACATAATAAGTTTCACCACATTGCCTGTTCTGATGAATCGTCTGGATACTGCCATTATATCATTCACAGTTTCACCACAAATCACGAAGCAATTCAATTTACTTTCTTCCAGTTCCAAAACAAAGTTCTAGTTGCCATGGAAAAATAAATAAGAATAATTAATTACACAACTCTACATGAAAGATACACATCAATGAAAATGATTAGTGCTGCATTGATCCTACATAATAAGTTCAAAAGGATTTTTATTGTGTTTGTGTTAAAACCTTTGCTTCCAACCAGAGAATCCAAATTAAATCAAACTTGAATATTAGGCAGGTTCCAACCACTATTTTTTTCCGTTTTCATTTGGGGGCCCATTCATTTTCAATATCTTAAACTCATCAACAAATCAAACCATAATCAAGCACTTAGATACAAAGTTTGATGCACTAAAAAATGTCAAGTACATAAGATTAGTCGGTGGCATAGTAAACAATGGTAAGGGAACTACTCCTAGATGATACTAGAAAACCTACATGATAAACTGTTTTCCTAGATAAAATTCTAAGACCAAACCCTACTATTAGCTAATAGAAGTCAGATTTATCACCAGAAGATAATATTGGACAACCAATACAGAATATTCCTGCCAATCATATTGGATAAAATCTTGTACTTTTAAAACAATTTGAGCTATTAGTGAACTCTCACCAAGCAGTAAGCTGAGAGCATTTTTCCAGAACACTTAACAGCTGCAAGTTCCAGACATCAACATCCTTTTCCAATTTTTAATTTCTGAGAATGATAAGATTCAAAACAGAACAAAAGTTACTGACAATATCAACTGTTCTTGATTTTTATTAGATAAATAACAATTCCAATCTCACAGGTGTTTCTGGAATCTTTGGTGCAAAGATGGCATGCGGCCAGACAACAATTCTTGGGGTGTCTTACTGAGAGATTTAGACGGCATTCGATTGAAGATATAAACAGCAGTATCAAGTGCATGTCCCCAAAACCCAAAACAAGTTGGGAAATGTAGAATAACTTATTATAGATTTAACCATGTCTAGAAGAGTCTTGTTTCTTCTCTACACTGCAGTTTTATTGCGGAGGTGACCACAGGTTTCTGAGAATGATAAAGATTCAATACAGCAACAAAAGTAACTGGAAATACCAACTGTTTTTTTAATTTGTTTTTCCATTTTAATTAGATAAACAACAATTCCAACTTCACTAGCATCTCTGGAATCTTAATCAGCCTAAAACATGAAAATGAAAAATTGAGACTCTGGCAATTCAGAAAAATTTATCAATGATATCCTTAAATAGTTTACAATTAAAAAATATACTATATTATCTCAAACTCATACAATCCACTAAACATAGGTAGAGAATAAGGCCCCTTGGACCTTGCTACCTAGCATTTAAACTATGCAGAAACCAGAATACCTGCTACTACACCATGTTCATCAAAATAACAAGTAAGTTTACCACAAATGATTTACAATAAATAAATCTACCATATTATCTCAAACTCATCCAACAAGTTTGATGTGCTAAATACAGGTAGAAAGATAAGGCCCTTGAACCTTGCTGCCTGGCATTAAACAATGCAAAAACCAGACTACTACGCCAAGTTCTTCAAAATAACAGTTAAGTTTTTCACACTATTGCATTGAATACCAGCAATTAACCAAGAAAGAAATGTACATCACCAATAAAATGAAAATTCTTATTGAGAAGAAAATGGTTATTCATCGCTAATAAATCAATTATCGTAACTCCTATCCTTATTTTAACATACAAGGATCATTAGTATTTTCCTGACCTCAAACAATTGTTAAGAAACACTTTTGTCTTGACACTAAAAGTAAAGGAGGCCACCTCTTAGTACCAACTAATAAACACAAAAGAAAAACAAAATTATAGTAAGAAGAGAACAAAGGGAAGGAATCAATGCATACATTTCTACGCTGGGTTCCTGCCAATATATGTAGGGTTTTCATACTACTCTCTATGCTCCTAGCACAAAAATAAATGAATAAATAATCTCTATCCAATTTTACACTGTCCAATAGATCTAATAAATTCCCTCATTTCCTTCATTGGTTTCAAGAGTTGTCACTTTTGCAGCCCTAAGGTTTAACATCTCTACTATTGTCTAGTAAGTCATAGAAGTTATCTACCTGATGATACATGACACAGCCTGCTAGCAATAGAATTTTCTTTCTTCTTCTGTTCTTAAATATCTAGTAACAGATGAACACATTTTATAATTAAATAAAATGTTATATAATTGATTTTTATTTTGGAACAACATATTTTATGTATGGAAAATGAATCATATTAGAAATATGGTTGCAAAAATTCAAGAATCCCTTCCTTCTAAATAAAAAACTCATCAACGAATCAATATATCAATCATTTTGTTACATCCAGCAACAATATTTTTCATAACTTATGAGAATCTCATCCAAGAATATATATATATATATATATATATATATATATATATTTCTGAGATAATCTTATCTCTCTCACTGTCATCATATCACAAAAGCCACATGATACAACACTATTGTAGCTTCAACTTCAACAATCTGTAACTTCCCTAGTAACCAATGTTGTCTTTCTCCCTTCTACAATTAATTACATTGCAGTCGTGAAAGCTACATGTAAGAATGCCTTGTAATATGAATTTCAATAAAATTAAGATTTAAACCTTCGTATGTTATAAACTACAATCTATCATTGAATACCTATAGAAATATAAGCTATTACAATATGAATGCTCAAAGCCTTTTCATGTTATAATCTGAACACCCAAAAAGCATGTTCTTTTGAACTCATGAAAAAGAACTTACCTCATGAAGAACATAAGTATATTAACCAATATAACTCAGTTTATCAGCTCTCAACCACAGAGACAATATTAGAACACTAAAATAAAACCTCCACAACGAATTGGCATCACAGAAAAACTTGAACTCCAAAAGTTTGCACTATTAACAACACTCTCACCAAGCTGAGAGCAGAAGGTCCTTTGTCAAAAATAATCTAGCAGGTTCAGATGACATCTTCCTCTGGAAAACTTCAGTGTCTGACAATAGTAATATTTGAAACAAAAAGGCAAAAAGAAAAAAAGAAAACAACAGTTACTAACAGTACAAATGCCCTAACCAGTCCAAAAATATCAAAAAAATTAGTCATCGGGAATTCAAAAATTTATCTATCTTCCCATAAAAGACATTATATATTGATTAAATAAGTGGACATTTAATAAGCACAGTGCAACAGAAGGAAGAAATTATGTCACAATTAAGTAAAACTGGGCATAATTAACCAAAATAAGTTCAAAATAGAAATTCGATTAACAAGGAATGAAATAAATGCACTAATATCACCTGCCCTGCTATTATTTATTCTAGCAAACATAATATATCAGCACAACATGGACTAATAAATAGAAACAACACCAAAAGAAATAAGAGATCTCTAATACAAGTATGTCAAGCAGCTATAGTAAGCAACTCAATACACCAACTGATATCATTCAAAAACAAAAAAAAACAAAAATACATACCAACCTAGTAGACACTCACTCACATTACTCACTGAGAGTCTCCATAGAATCACCATCACCACCATCATCATCAGTGTCCTCATCACTGTCATCATCATCCCCTTCCCTAATTTTTGCAATCTCTGCCTGTGTCCTCTCCAACATTTGCTTCTTCTGCAACTCCAACTCGCTATGGAAATCGATCCTCATCCTCTCCAACTCCATCATCTGTTCCCTCTTACTACTCTCTATCTTCTCATATATCTCCCCAAACTTTGTGACTGAATCAGCCAACATCCTCAATGAAGCAGAAGATCGTTCATTGTTATCTTCCACTTCCTCCTCCTCATCTTCAATCTCCGAGTCATTTGGACTATCCCTCATCTCATCAAATCCATTAGATTTATCCAAATAAACCCTAGTATCCATAAAAACAAACTCCCCAGAATCGACCCCACAAGCCAACCCCCCGCATTCTTTTCCGATATCCATTAACATGTCCATCTTCTTAAAGAACACCCATTTACTAGCATTTACTCCCATTTGCTCCACTTTAACCTTCTCTTTCTTATACTTCCTCTTCAACAAATCCAGCATTCGCCTACATTGCTCTTCTGTTTTTTCGACCTTTAAATCCTCCGTTACTTTCTCTGAAACCTCGATCCAATCGTCACTTCTCAAGCTCCTTCTCCCAAGTTGCAAGAACCTCTCTCCCCAAACTTCTAGCAGCACAAATGCCTCGTGCTCGGTCCAATCATACGATAATTTAACGCTTCTAGGTGCAAACTGGTAACTCGAAACTGCGTCTCTCACCTTCTGTCGCTTTGGATACCTCTCAATGTTCTCACTTCCTTTACAATTGTGGTGATACCCATTTGGGTCATAGTCAACATCGTTTTCTTCTTCAATGTAATCTTCGACTTCTTCGTCTTCGTCTTCTTCTTCTTCTTCGAATTGGTATCGATTTTTAGATGAACGAGAATACAAAGGAAGTTTCTGGCGATTCAGAGAGTAGGGTTTTTGTGGGTACCTCGCATCGTCTTCAGTATCATTCATTTTAATCTTCAAATGTACAGAAAAAGTGGTGACTGATTGAAAACCCTAATTGATAAAGGTGGGAAATTTGGGGCTGTTGTATGAATATTGTTTGGTTCTATGAGGTAAAACCCTAATTGATTTAAAAATTAGGAAATCCAATTAGGGTTCTAGGAGAAATCAAAAGGATGAAATTCGAATGTTGATGAGGACGATAAGGAAAGTGAATTGAATTGAATTTGGGGTAAAGGACAGGACATATACGGGTAGAGGATATAGAAGTAATGCTAGAAATAGGGATGGGTGCGGTTCGGATAGATTCGATTTTCGATCAAAATCGTATTTGACTCACGTATACTCGGTTTTCATTTCTTTAAATCGAATTGACTCGTAAAAACGTGTTAACTTGATCTGAGTTGAACCTGATTTTTACCGTTTACTCGGTTCGATTTAATATGGTTTTGTACCTTTTGCGCCTAATTATGACCTTTTATACCATAATCGGTTTTCCTATTCGATAAAATATTCTCATTTTATAACATGTTTATATATAATCCATCAACTCCAACTTCACAAGTATTTCAAATATATATTTTAAAAGTATAGTCTTAAAATTTTATTATTTAAATTCAAATAAAACATATAAATAACTCAATATAGTCTTAATTTAACGTCTAAAATCTAAAATACATTCTATCATAAGTCAACTATTAGCCTATATATCAAAAATTTTAACATAAATTTTAAATTGAAGTTCGATTTTGTTCTTACACTTCAATAACAGCAGTAATACATAATTAGTTATATATATATATATATATATAATATTTATTCTACTTATTTGGCTCGGTTCGATTTTTAGTCAGATAAAACTATTTATGACTCGTGTAAACTTAATTTTTTATTTTTTAAAATCAGAGTAACTCGTTTTAACCTTAACCGCCCTCACTAGAGATGATGCTAAAATGCGCGGGACAGCTGCCTCTTTCTCTTTCACATTGGATCTATTATATGTGAAAAAAATTATAAGCAATGTTGTAGATGAGAAAATTTTGAATGCACCAATCATTATGTGTACTGAGCCACTCAAATGATACGTGACAAAATAAAAAAAAATATTATAATAGCAGCTTTTTTCCTTTCCTTCTGACAACTTTTTCTTTCTCTTTTTCACTATAATTTTTTTATGGTAATTTTATCACGTATGATCACTTGAATCATTTGAATGGCCGGTATATATATTAATTAACGCACGGGATACACCCAAAATTTTCTCGTTGTACACATACCTGATCTAAAAATTTTCCTATCCTTATTTTTTCTTTTTAGAAACAAATACAATTTTAGTTTTTTTAATGAAAAAAAATTACGAAATGAGGTTAGCCAACTATATGCCTATATGAATTTGTTTTACAAGTTGAATTTGTATTAAACTCCAGCGCTCATTTCTAATTTTTTAATTTTTTTTTAATATCATAGACCCTGAATTTATTTATGTAAACATTAAAATAAAATATAAAGTAGTGCAAATAGAAAGTGGGAATTGGAGAAAATAGTAAAAGTTGGTGTGCAAATATCATAAATAGTCATACATTATAAAAAATTGTTTATAATAAAAGTTAGTTTTATATTTTTACCAAGATGTCAATCATGGAAAAAAACCACCCTTAAAGATTGAAAACTTTCTCTCTCATAAAAAAAACTTTATTTCTCTCCCCTCCTAGCTTACCAGAAAATCAGACACACATAAACATAATTTTGTCACTCATCAAACTCCAAATTTCATAGTTCAACTCTTTCTATTTCCTCTATTGAATCTTCTCTCTACATAGCAGTCGTCTTCTCCAGTTTCACAACTTCATTTTTGCAGCTCCTTTATCCCTAATTTGTGATCTATACGTTGCATATTCTGTGACCTATATTGTTATTTCATAATCTATATGTTGTACATTCTATGACTTATGTTGGTCATTCCATGGAATACATTGGCAAAAGAATGGAGGGTTTGGTAAATAGTATAAGTGAGTTGTACATTTTATGACTTGTAGACCACGAAATCAATGGGATGATGATCGAGGCACTACAATATGCAAAACTAGAAACATGAGGTCGATAGAATACTTGATCACCGGATTGGTGTTGGTCAAGGATACTCCGGCGCTCAAGTTAGTCAATAATAAAAAATAATATGTGAGAATAAATGAATAAATTGTACTCTCTAGAATTGAATGTATAATCGGCGATGGTCAGAAATATAGAGGTACGGTGGCCGTAGTCTCGAGTTGAAGGCGATTACGACGGTTGTTGGTTGGTTGTCTCAAGTAAACGATGAACAATATCGATTGGTATCAACTTCGATGATTAAGAAAAGTTTAAAAAATGTGAACCCTCACTTTGAGTAAGGGTGTTATTATTTATAGGTGTGTGATCCACCCGTTGGAGGGTGGATCACTCCCCTAGTATCTCGGCCAAGATCAAGGAGGGCTTGATTGCCTCATTTACTTGGTCTATCAAACTTCAAATTTGAAGTCTGATGGTTGTGGGCTTGGATCATCAACCATAGGTCGGTACATGGGTTAAGGATCAACTCGTAGGCTTCGGGTCGACATACGGATCTAGGTAGACGTACGGGTCAACATGTGATCGAGTCGACATGTCGGACGATATGTAAGTCGGTATGTCGGTCGACATATAGGTCGGCACATGAGGGTCAACATACGAGTCGACATGTAGGTTGACATTGCAAGACATGGGTGATGGGTCGACATATCCAGGCTTCACTTCTTTGGTTTTCACTAACTTTCCAAAGTGTTGAGCATTTGGGCTTGGATCATGTATTGGTCCAAGTAGAGACTCTACTACGTCTTGGGCTTTTGGAAAGGGTTAGAGTTCAATTGATGGGGCTTTAGGCCTACATGAGAAATATTTAGCCAACTTGGGCTAGACTTTTTGCTTAGGCTTTGACATCTTGAGCCTAACCAATTTTAAGTCACTACAATTTGCCCCCAAACTTCTTGCATCGAGCAAATGTCACGGAGTTTGTCATGCTCGTCCGACCATATCGTATAGCAAATCCATGTATTGTCGAGTTGAAGGGAAAACTTGTATATTAGTTAGACTAATGAGTCGTTCGACAATCGTCAGTATGGATGTCGAGTCGAGTAATATGGGGTTGTGTGAGTCGTCGAGTGTCTACACTTGTTCACGGTTCGACTACGTTGCATAGAGATGTCGTACAACATGTCTTGTAGAAATGTAATGTAGATTCGCGAAGTTGTATGGATTGAGTTGAAGACCTAGATATAGTCGTTCGACAAAAGGGGGAAGCTTGGTTCGACTGTGTCGAGTAGGATCAAAGTGTCGTAACTGGATCAATTATGTGGCTCAACAATGTCCAGTAGAGTAGGAGATCTGGACACCAGGAAGCTTATCTACCTGGATAGCTTAGGCTTGTGTAATATGTTCTTTAATGGGAAGGTAGTCATAACACTGATGGTGTGACATTGGAAATAAGGTCTTAGCTTCCTTGCTGCTGTGATAAGAGTAAGAGCTAACTTCTCTAATTGACAATAGCGTGTCTCTGCGTCGAGTAGAGACTTGCTCACGTAGTAGACCGATATTTGCTTCCCTTCTTCTTCCCTGATCAGTACGGCGCTGACGGCTGTTTCGAATACCATTAAGTAGAGTAGCAAAGTCTCCCCGACCTTAGGTTTCAACATGAGTAGAGGGTTGGCCGAGTATTGTTGATACTTTGGAAGGCTTCCTCTCATGGCTGAGTCCATTCGAACAACTTGCTTTTCTTTAGGGTGTCAAAGAATGGTCGGCACCGTTCGGATGACTTGGAGATGAAACGATTAAGGGCCGTGAGTCAACCGATTAACTTTTGAACGTCTTTAACGCATTTAGGAGATTGTAGTCCTATGATGGATTGGATCTGCTCGGGGTTAGCCTCGATGCCCCTCTTGGCTACAAGTTAGCTAAGGAATTTTTCGAATGAAACCCCGAAGGAACACTTGGTAGGGTTGAGCTTCATGTTATACTTGTCGATTATGTCAAACGACTGTCTTAGATGGTCGAGGTGTTGCTCTGCCATGAGGGACTTAACCAACATGACGTCAATGTAGACCTCTATGGTCTGACCTAGCATCTTGGCGAACGTTTTGTTGACTAGCCTTTAATAGGTTGCCCTTACGTTCTTGAGGTCGACGAGCATTATCTTGTAGCAGAAGCGCCCTCGCTCAGTGATGAAGGAAGTCTTCTCTTGGTTATAGCTCGAGAACTCATCCATGAAGCTCAACAAGTCATGTCTGGTTATGGCATGTACCATCATGTCGATGTGTAGTAGAGAGAATGAGTCATTGCGACATGCTTTGTTCAAGTTAGTGAAGTCTATGCATACTCGCCATTTGTCATTCTTTTTCTTGACGACCGCGACATTAGTTAGCCAGTCGAGGTAGTTGACTTCTCTTACTGATCCGATGTCGATCAACTTTTGAATCTCATTGATGACCTTGTTATGCTCGGGCTCAAACTTTCATCTTTTTTGCTTCACGGAAGGGTAGTCCGAATCTACTTGTAGCTTGTGGACCTTCACTTTCGGGTCGATGCCTATCATATCTGTATGTTATCAGACGAAGCTGTCGTGTTGTGTCGATAGAAAGTTGATGAGCTTGGCTCTGAGGTCAGGTGTAAGTCGAGAGCCTATGTTGACCTTGTGATCCGGGTAGTTCGGATGTATGGGCATTTCGTCGAGCTCTTCCATTTTGGGCTTGTCCTTTTCGATTGTAGAGCTCGAGCTCTATAATTGCTATAAGTCGGCAGGATTAATCTTTAAGGTATTTTGATAGCAATCGCGTGATGTTCTCTGTTGCCCCTGAATTTCGTGGACTCCCCACTTGGTTAGAATACGTATCACTTGGTGATAGGTTGAGGGGATGACCCTCCTCTCATGAATCCATGGTCGACCTATGATGATGTTATAGGAGGAGGGGCAGTCGAGTATTATAAACCGGGTGTTTAGGTTGACTCCTTCAGCATAGACTAGTAGAATGATATCTCCAACAGTGTTCTTATGCTCGTCGCTGAAGCCTACTAGGACGGTGGACCGTCGAGTTATGTTGGCTTCGTCAATCTGCATCTCTCTCAAGGCATCGAGGAAGAGTACATTGGTCGAGCTACCATTGTCGGCTAATATCTTCTTGATGAGATAATTGGCTACCGTCAAAGAGATAACTATGGCGTTGTGATACGGGTTGAGTAAGTCCGTGTGTTCGTCGCTGCTGAAGCTAATGAGATGGTCGAATGTCAAGTTAACTAGTCGACGTAATCGGACCTTTGGGCTCCCAGCTTGTTGAGCGTGTCGTTTAGCTTATAAGAAGGTAATTCCGCTTATTTCGAACCCACATGAGATGACATTGACTGTCATTTCATGTCGATGAGGTTCTGGTAGTGGTGTTGCATGACTGTCACGCTGTCTCTCGTCACGTAGAGTCATGGTGTTATTTTCTTTGTCCGTCAAGAACTCCTTGAGATGTTCCCTCTTGAGAAGCTCCATTACTTTCAGTCGAAGGGTGATGCAATCTTCTGTTCTGTGGTCGTGGTCGCCATGGAACTCGCACCACTTCGAGCTATCTCGCGGATCAGCCGGGCTCTTAATCTTTACGAGCCATCTTATCGAGCCTCACATTCCCTTGAGGACGACTATGACCTCCTTTGGTTTGATGCTTAGGTTGTATTTAGGCAACCTGTTCTTAGGGTGGGGTAAAAAGCACAAGTGAGTTGTATATTTTATGACCTATATGTTGTACATTCCATTACCTGTATTGTTATTTCGTTACCTATATAGGTAATTTTGTGGCTTATATTGCTCTTTCTGTAGCCTTCATTCTTTTTCTCTAACTTATATTGATATATTAGTTATATATATTAGAAACCAAGAGAGGACAGAGAAAACGATTAGAAACCAAGAGACAGAATTGTCTGACAAAAAAGAGAGAAGAAAGAGTAAAGAGAGAAAAGCACCATAGTTGGAGTCAAAATATAATAGTCATTTTTGTCATTCGAATGGAAATGTTGATAAAAATTGAAAAAGTTACTAAAAAATGATAATTTCATAATGGACCACTAATTTTCAACCAAAACTAACAATTTTATTTAAAATTAAATCTAAATTAAAATAATTTATAATATTAAAAATAAATTTAAATCCCAATAGATTATTTTTAGGATGAGTAATATTATATTGTCCAAAAAATTTACACAAACTCATGCCTAAATAATGTAACATGTGAGTTGTCAATCCCACATCACTTACACATCATTTAATAATTTACATAATTTAACAATTCACATGTAGAATTTAGACAAATTTTTTGGATAATTTTTTTGGATATACATTAATACATAGCTGTTATCTAATCATCATTTAAATTTGGGATATTATTAAAATTCCTCTGTAGTTTGAAGTATTCGTCAAAATTCCCTTTCTAGTTTTATTAATGGTCAAAATTCCCCCTGTAGTTTGATGTATTCGTTAAAATTTCCCCTGCCGTCAGTTTTAATTACTAAAATGCCATTGACCGTTAACTTTTCAGTTAGTAATATTATTAAAATACCCTTCTAATTTGATGTATTAGTCAAAAGCTCCCCACAGTTTCATTTATGATCAAAATCACCCACATAATTTTATTTTATAGTCAATTTTTCCCTTACCTCAATTTTAATTGTAAAAATACTTTTAACTATTAATTTTATGTTAAAAATTTTAGGGCATCAAGGATATAAAAGTAAATGTCTATATAGATTAAATTAAAATATTTTAATTTATAATATTAATGAATTTCTAAAGTCTATAATATGATGACATAATAGATCAAATATAAAAATTTAAAAAACGTTAGATCTTCGCAATCCATAACACAATTTTTTTAAAAAAAAATTCCAAAAAATTAAAAAAAAATTAAAAAAAATTAAAAATAAAAAGATGAATCTCCACCGTCCATTTCCATATTATGATGGATATTAGAAATCAAATTTAAAATATTAAAAATTTTAAAAAATTGAATCTCCACCGTGCATAGATGGAGGTGAAGATCACAAATACAATTTGTTTAAAAGCAATTACCAAATTTTTTTAAAAAAATTAAAAAGTTAAAAATAAAAATATTAATTTCTACCATCCATCTCTATATTATGATGGACATTAGAGATCAAATCTAAAATATTAAAAAAATTAATAAATTAATAAACTAAAAAAGTTAGATCTCCACCGTCCATAGATGAGCGGTGGAGACGGTGGAGAAATTTATATTAAAAAATTACAAAAAAATTAAAAATAATTAAAACTAAAAAGATGGATCTTCATCATCCTCGATATTATAATGGACATTAGAAATTAAATTTTAAAAACTTAAAAATTTAAAAAAAAAATTGAATCTCCACCGTCCATCTATGGACGGTGGATATCATAAATACAAAAT
Organism: Xanthoceras sorbifolium; assembly: GCA_003430845.1. NCBI lineage: Eukaryota > Viridiplantae > Streptophyta > Magnoliopsida > Sapindales > Sapindaceae > Xanthoceras > Xanthoceras sorbifolium. The sequence goes on from CM010619.1 coordinate 29,976,687, forward strand.
TTTTAAAAAAACAATTACCAAATTTTTTTTAAAATATTTATAAAAAAATGACGTATCTCCACTGTCCATCTCTATAGATGGATAGTAGAGAGTGTAATCACAAAAAAATTTTTTAAAAAATAAAAATTATAAAAAATTAAAAATTATAAAATAGACCTCCACGTCCATCTCCATAGATTTTAAAATTTAAAATTATTAATATTTTATATTTGATTTCTAATGTCCTCATATGATGGACCGTAGAGATTTATTAATATTATACATTAAAATATTTTAATTTAATCTATATAGATATTTACCTTTATACCCTTGGTGCTCTAAAATTTTTAGCGTAAAGTTAATGGTTAAACATATTTTAGTAATTAAAATTGATGGTAGGAGAAAAATTGACAATAAAATAAAATTATGGGAGATTTTGATAATAAATAAAACTATAGGGAGATTTTGACTAATACATTAAATTATAGGGGCATTTTAATAATATTACTAACTGAAAAGTTAACGGTTAATGGTATTTTAGTAATTAAAATTGATAGTATGGGGGATTTTGACGAATATACTAAACTACAGGAGGATTTTGACCATTAATAAAATTAGAGGGGGGATTTTAATGAATACATCAAATTATAGAAAAATTCTAATGATATCCCTTTAAATTTAATTGACATAATTAAGCTAAAATAACTTATTTCATTAAATTTTTATTATAAATTTAAAAAATGAAATTAAACTTGTTAGTGATGAGCTCCTTGGCTGCCACATGGCAGCCAAGCATTAGATGACTCTTGTCCTAAAATCCCATTCGTTATTGGAAATTAGTATTCCAATTTCCAACAAGGTAGCCATATAGTTGAAAAAATGAATTTTAAATTTTTAATGTTTTAATAAAGTATATTCAATCAACTTTTAAAATAGATTAAATAATTTTAATTTTATAATAAAATAGGAGAAATTAAAAAGAAAAGGCAAAAGAAACATGGGAAGAGGGAAGCAACAGATGAAAAAAGTGGAAGAAAAAAATAACATTTGATGAGACAGAGGGGATAAATCAGTCAATATAGGTAGTTTGTTATTGCGGTTGGAATAAGGTTTCGCGTGGAAACAGCAAAAATGTCTCTGGGTATGCCTATGGGGTAATTGCACAAACAGTCCCATAATTTAGGTATAATTACACGTATATGAATATTTTATTAAAATTGATACAAACATCCACTAACATTAGTGATCAATAGTTAGAGAATAACAGTCAATGGATAAAATGGTTTTTTAAATTTTAAATTAATTAAAATTATTTATTTAATTAAAATAAAATAAATATTAATATTAATAAAAATAAAAATAATAAATTATCTTTATCTTCATCAACCCAAATTCATTAAATCAAAAACAACAAAACTTCATTTTCATTACCCACTAAATACCCAACTTCATTTTTATCACTTAAATAAATAAAAAATTTTAAAAAAAATTTCAATCTTATCAACTATCAAAATAACTAACTTCTCTTCATCACTTCAATCAAATATATATATATATAATCTTTATCACCTTTTAAATACCTAATTTCATCTTCATCACTTAAAATTAAACAAAAAATAATAATAATTCATCTCATTACCAATTAAATACTCAACTTCATTTTCATCACTTAAATTAAAAAAAATAATAAAACCTTCATCACTCATGAAATACCCAACTTTATTTTCATCACTTAAATTATTAAAAAAAAAAAAATCTTCACCACTCATTAAATACCTAATTTCATCACTTAAACAAATAAATTTAATTGAAAATAAAATTAATTTTTTATTAAATAAATAAAATAAGAAAATAATAAATAATAAAATATAGGGCAATAATCATTTTGGTCCCTAACTTATCACAAAATATTACATTTTGACCACTGTTCTACTTTTTAGCTCACATGGTCCCTAACTTTTCAAAAATCCATCAATTTAGTCCTTTTGACCACTTTTTTGACGGTCAAATATGACAAAATGTGTACATTGACCATTTTACTCTTAGTTTTAATTTATTAAATTGAAAATTCAATTTTTTTTCTTTTATTAAAATTAAAAATCTTTTAAAAAATTATTACACTAAATAAAAAAATTAATAATTTAAAATAATACATTAAATTAACATTCAAATATTAAAAATAATATTATATATTAAAATTTAAAAAAAATTGGGAAACTCATAAATTTGGGTTTAATTTATTAAATTGAAAATTTTATTTTTTTTCTTTTATTAAAATTAAAAACCTTTAAAAACAATTATTACTCTAAATAAAAATTTAAAAAAAAAAACCATTTGCTTTTTTTTTGTTAATTTTTTAATTAAATTTTTGTTTAATAAGTTTTTATTAATTTTTTAATATAAATTATTATTATTATATAAAAAGACTAAAATACCCCTGTGACTATTGAATTTGACTAACTGTTGACTAACAGAAGAGCTAAATTGATGAATTTTTAAAAAGTTAAGGACTACGGGAGCTAAAAATCGAAATAGTGGTCAAAATATCATATTTAGTGATAAGTTAGGGACCTAAATAATTTTTGCCCTAAAATATATGTAAGGGATATTTTGGATCTTTTATATTAAAAAGTGAGTCAACAGTTAATTTTAACTGTAAAGGTACATATACGTGCAATTAGGCCTAAATTCGAGGGTTATTTGTGCAATTACCCCATGCCGATCGATTTACAGTAGTTGCAAGCAGAAATGTGCTCTGCTAACTGTTAAACTTAAATGCAGTATGTGGTTGACAAGTAAGGACAACAATTAAAGAAGAGAGAGAAATTAAAGATGGGAAGATCACGGTGTGTTTGAATGCCCATGAACCAGTCACGTAAATGGACATGTAGTCGAGCTGGATGACTGTCGAAAAGCTAGCGGCAAAGCAATTACAAACTTTATGTCCCAACATCCAACAACATTTTATCCTTCTTCTATATATATGCAATGAAGAATTTCATTTCATCTCACAGGTAGTGTTGCATTGCATTGCATGTATAGTGAGTGTAATGGGATCTCTAATGGCGGGAAAGCTTGTTTGGATGGTTTTCTGGGTTGCTTTCGTGGTGAGTTCTGTCTGTGTTGAGGGTAGGGCTCTAGAGGAGAAGAAGGGTGGCCAAATGAAGAAACCGGAGTGGTTCTTCGATGGTAACCCAGGCTGGTTTGGCGGCGGCGGCGGTGCTGGAGTTGGAGGAGGTTTTGGCGGTGCCTTTGGTGGAGGAAAAGGACTTGGTTTCGGCCATTCTTTTAGTTTTGGCAAGGGAAAAGGTTTCAGTTTTGGTACTGGAAACCCTGGCATCGGTAGCAAGCCTGATTGCGTTGGAAAAGGTGGTGGAGGCGGAGGTGGAGTTGGTGGTGGTGCAGGAGGTGGCGTGGGAGGTGGTGCTGGTGCTGGTGGCGGCGTGGGAGGTGGAGGTAGCATCGGAAAGCACCACAAGAAAAGGGATAAAAAGCACCATCATGGTGGAGGAATAAGAGGAGGTGGTGGTGGTATTGGTGGAGGCTCAGGTGCTGGGGGAGGCACTGGCAATGGAATCGGTGGTGGAGGTCATGCTGGGGGAGGAGTAGGTGGTGGTGGTGGTGGAGGAATTGGGGGAGGCATAGGAAAGGGAGCTGGAGGAATTGGTGGGGGAGGGGGTGCTGGTGGTGGTATTGGCAAAGGGGTTGGTGGTGGCAATGGTGCTGGTGGAGGTATCGGCAAAGGGGTTGGTGGTGGTGGTGGTACTGGTGGAGGCATTGGAAAGGGAGGAGGAATAGGTGGTGGAGGTGGCGCAGGTGGAGGTATTGGCAAAGGGTTTGGTGGGGGAAGAAGCCAAGGGGGTGGTGCAGGAGGAGGAGTTGGTGGTGGGGGCGGTGTAGGCGGAGGCATCGGTGGTGGTGCTGGGGGAGGTGTTGGGAAAGGAGTTGGCGGTGGAATAGGAGGTGGGGGAGGTGCTGGTGGTGGATTTGGGGGTGGTACCGGAAAAGGAGCTGGTGGTGGTGGCACCGGCGTTGGAGGTGGATTTGGGGGAGGTATTGGAAAAGGAGTTGGCGGTGGAATAGGAGGTGGTGGCGGCGGCGGTTCAGGCGGAGGAATTGGAGAGGGTATAGGTGGTGGTGCTGGTGGTGGGTTTGGTGGAGGTATAGGCAAAGGAGTTGGTGGTGGAATAGGTGGAGGTGGTGGCGGCGGTGGTGGTGGTGGTGGAGGTATTGGAGGAGGTTTTGGCAAGGGGAAAGGAGGAGGCTTCGGGGCTGGTTCTGGTGGAGGCATAGGTGGAGGAGGAGGTGGTGGTGGTGGTGGTGGTGGTGGTGGTGGAGGTGGTGGTGTGGGAGGAGGAGGGGGGTTTGGAGGCGGTATAGGTGGTGGTGCAGGGACAATTGGTGGCTAAAGCATGAAGTAAAAATGAAATCTAACTGTGATAATGCAAGACCTCAACCTCTAAATTATATCCATTGTTCTATTGATCTGGTTGCTTTTCAATTGTTTGTTTAAAATAATTGTGTAATTGAACTTGTTAATTGTTCTTGGTAACTAATGTTCAGCTTTTAATAATACCTTATCTCAGATTGCTAAATGAAGTTATACAACAGTTCAGCATTGGTTTGGATATCCAGGTCTCAACACTTCGGATATTTAGCCATTTTATTATCATAACATTAACAGGTACTGTAGCTTTTCGCATGAAAATATTAAATATAGTTTCATTGTAACCAAAGAATGCAATACATTTATCAACTGTACCCATCATTTACAAGATTTGAACTTGTCAGAAGGATAACCTCCGAAAGGACTAATTTACAAACCATCACAATCTTTATCTGGATTACTCAAAAGTAGAAGGAAAAAAAAAATAATTGTAGGAGGGTTAGATTGTGACAAGTCTATGACTCTCTAATAACAATGACCTATTCTCATGATCTTGAAATTCTAAGACAGCCGTGTCCTTGTTTACTTACAAATTGGACTAAAAATTATATATACTCTTAAGGGTTCCATGAAGATGATATGTCTGCAACTGCTTCTCCGATTGTCAAATAAAGTCCGTTTGGTCTGAATAAATCAAGGATTTTTGATTGATGGAGCTTCGCCATTACAGTCCCAGCTAAATTTACCAGTACAAGCTACAAGAAATAGAATCAACGAAAAAGCTTAGTTTTTGACCTTTTACGTGGAAATTGTAAATATCTTGGCAGATTTCCTTACGTGAAGTGATCTTCTGTTCAGCCTCTTTCTAATTTCAAACATGGCATCGATACCGCTGGTGTCTATGGCTGTCACTGCTGAAATTCAGTAAATGAATTGAGTCAAGACTTTCTCTGCTTCAGGAACATTTGTAGTAAACCATGCAAACAGCTTTGCGATTATTGCTGCTTCTATATTATCACTTTTTCCAATAATGGAAATGGTTGTATCGGATATCAATAGCAATTGCATACATACCGGTCATATCCAAAATTACGCATTTCAGGGCACTCTCGTTGTTTTCTTGGATCCTCTCTTCCTCCTCTCGGACCCATCTTAAAACCCTGCAGTATCTTATCATCATTCCATGAATATCTTATCATCATTTATACATCCACACTACCCTTGAAAAAACCAAAATAACTATCAACAAGGCCTTCTTCATCTTACTATCAGTGTTTACCTTTCTAGGAGATAAGTTGAATTTGCAAAAAGGATGGGAGATTCAATGCCAAGGATAAGGAAACGCGGTTTCCTTAATGCATTCTTGTAACGATTGAGGCTTTGGTATATCTGAGTGCCCGGAATATTCCCCAACACCATTGTATCCGGACGTGAAACATGGAGAATAATTTTGAGTAGAGACACTCCAACCTGACTTTCCAGGAAAAAGGTATCAAATTCCACCAGATAATACAACTATGCCAATGGTCTCCAAGATATTGAATGAAAGAAACAAAATTTCTAAAGAACATCACTTACAGCTATGCCGAGTCCTAACTGCACAGAGAAGAATAGAACACCAAAGAAGGAGCATAAACAAGCCAAGAAATCGAGCTTGTCAACCTTCCACAAATGAAATGCACCTTTATAGTCGATCAGTCCAATAACAGCTGTTATGATAATTGCTGATAAGATTAAGTTTGGTGTATAATAGAACAATGGCATGAGGAAAAGCAGTGCTACAAGCACCATTGCTGCCATAATTATATTAGAAACAATTGTCTGTGCTCCAGCATTGTAATTTATAGCGGAACGAGAGAATGACCCTAAAATTTGAGTGAATGAAGAAGGGTCACATAAGGAGTTTTCCAATATCACATAATGGTACAAGAAAAATTAAATTTTGCAGAGATAATTGCCTGAAGTAACATAGCATGAAAAGCAACAACCAACAGTATTCATGACCCCCATTGCCAACATTTCTTTGTTTCCATCAATTTGATAATCTTGCATTGAAGCAAATGTTCTTCCCACGGCAATTCCTTCCTATGATATACATATAACAAAATATAAAAGAAATTATTATAACTACATTGCATACATGAGTTTCGTTTTTGTTATATCTGTATAGGAATCTAAAACATTCTATATTACTATTCATTATTTTCACAGATTGATAATTATATATCTTCGTTGCTATTTAGATTTGAAACTACATTTATGTTTAAAACTACTTACAGTTAGAGATAAAATGCCCGTTATGATGCCTGTTTTTATACAAAGGCTTAGATGAGAGCCATGCAAATATAGCTTGTTTACTGAAGGTGGATTCACACCCTTTGGCAAATGACCAATCTGTTGCATAAAAATAATTCATATTAAATGGGAAATGTTAACATGTGCACCAAATTCACAAGTTAAAGAAAATTGTAACATTTCAAATACAAATAAAAACAAAACTTTTATTTTCTTAAAAATTTGGGATTGCGTGAAATTTTACTTTTATCCGGATTTGAAACATTATAAATTCTCCTTAACCTACACATATAAAATTAAATAGCATCGAAATCATAATGCTGCTATGTTGCTTAGTGAAGCACACAATCTAAAGGAAATTTTGTATTTTGGAAGCTGTAAAGAGTCCCCTTCATTTTTTATACACAATTTTCTTCAAGCTTCTAGGCAGATCAAATGTTTAAGAAGAAGAGATACATATTATTACTTTTGAAACATGTTGAAATCTGGATTTTAGAAGAAACACCAAAAGAGTTGACAGAATCACAGATACTAATGGAGCTGCAGCTGAAATCCAGAAGAGCTTCGGTTTCTTCAAGCTCTGAAATTTTCACATCCTTGATATCATGGATAAAACAAAAAGAAATTAACTGGTAAACTTGATTTCAAAAGTGAAAAAACTATACTCACTATTTGTCTGGCTGCCAGTAGAAGAATTAGGAAACTGATGCCCATTACAATAGTTTCCCAACTCCACTGCTCATCAGAGACGCAGAATCAGTGGGTGATCTTTTGCTTTGTGTGTTTCTAAGTATTAGTTTATGTTGTGTTTCTTACCTCCTTTTTGTGATTGAAAACAGAGTCCATGACAGGAATAATTTGCATCTTGCCTGTGAAATGAGTAATCCCAAGTAATCCTTTGAGTTGCTGTAGAGCTACAACCACTGCTGCTCCAGCCATGAACCCAATCAGAGTTGCCTTCGACAGAAAATCTATTATGAATCCTAACCTATCAAGGTCCAACTAAAATCAGTTAAAACACTTGGTGAAATTTTCCTAAATTACAAGAAAATTCAAATTCCGTAATCAGACTTCTAAAAAAATTGGAACAAAGTTTGAATCACAAAGCTAAGTGATTATAATTGATATTAAGTTGGTTGCATGGTTGTTGTTGGATTTTATAAAAGCTAAACGATCAAGTCAAAATGAAAAATAACAAAATTTAAATATTTCATATGGATCATACCTGAAAAGCCCCAATGAAGCTTGAAAAAAACCGGCAAAAAGAGTAGAGGTGAAAGCAAGTTGGACATAGAGATCTCCATCTTTGGTAGCAGAAATCTCGTCGTTTAACATTGTTCCCATGACCAAAGATGCTATTGAGACTGGACCAATGCCAATATGCCTAGAACTCCCAAGAACAGAGTAAACTAAGGGTGGCACAAAGCTTGAATCTGAAAAACATATAATTCTTGGTTTAATGAAAAAAAGGTAGTGGATTCGACTATTTATCCATTTGATCATTAAGCAAGTGATTTTGTACATACATAGTCCAATTATAGGAGGCAAATTTGCAAGTTTAGCATAACTGATTCCCTGCAATGCAAAAATCGAATGTAGTATAAAAATACAAAGAATATTCCCTACATAATTTTCAAATTGCTATCAGACACCAAGAAAGATACTACATAGAAATCATATAAACATGCAAGAAACATTTTTTTTCCTGGAAACCCCAAAAAATATAATCAAAATAAGATTATCTTTTCCATTTTTCGGAGACTGACAATTGAAAGAGAAATCACTCAGTATCTTCTCAAAGAATTGATTGCAAATACACCAAAAAAAAGTAATTGTTTACGGAACCCAAAACAGATAAGCTAATCTTAAAACATCCCCTCACGTGCCAGATCAACGGACTTGCCAGTTGCCATGTGCCTCTAGGCCAATTGCCCAATCACGTGAGAGACTCGAACCCAGTCACTCTGTGGTACATACCAAAAAATAAAAGGAACAAAAATATATAATCTACCTGAGGGATGGCCAAGCTTGCAATGGTGAGTCCAGAGATGATATCAGAAGTAAATAGTTTACGACTGTAACTAGGTCCCCATTGCAATATAGGGAAGAAATATTGAAAACCCAGAACCAATTTTCTACGAAAACTCTGGTTCTTGAAAATGTAAAAGGGATCGTCTGGGAAGAAAATCTCATGGAGTCTGTGCTTGAGTTTCTGAAAGGTGGTGGCCTGAGGTGGCAAACAAACTTGGTGAACCACAAGAGGAGGAGGAATTGTGTCTGTGGAGATTGTAATAAATGAATTGTCTTCTTCTTCTTCTACTACTACTTGCTTGGAGGTTGTGCTCATTTTAGCCTGCAAATGTTGAGGAAGACACAAAATTAGTTTTCATGTTTTATAGAAAGAAAGTCAGAAGACTTGGTTCAAATTTGGAGAGAGAGAAAGATGGTAGTTATTAACAGTTATGCTTGGAAAGAGGAAAGTTTACGGCTCAACTCACAGAAATTTCCACGCCCTATCAAATATTTTAGAAAAGCATTTTCAATATTTTATTGATTGAAAATTTATTTTTTGTGTGATATATATTCTTAAAAAAAAGTTAAAAAGTTTAATATACTGTAATAATGGGTAGTTATAAGAGGAACCATTCCTTTTGTAATTTCTAATTTTCTTAAATAAAAAGTCCCTATTAGGTATAACGTTTAATGTTATTAATACGGGTCTCGTATAGTACTATATGGGATATGACCTTCTTGAAAAATATATGTATACAGACAAGATAAGGTTGATTCAATAGTATCTATGCACACTTGTACCATTGAAATTGTGAATTCAAATCATATTTTCTTTTCTTAAACCCTGAATTAATTGTACTAAAAAAAAATACATTGAAACAATTGACATAAAGAAAAGGAATATTACTCAGGATCAAATTTCATACTTGAATAATTTAACATGAAAATTGGTATAAATAGCGACAGTCTATTAATAACACTCCCAAAGGTACATTGGAGAATTTTGGCATGAAGTTTTATGGAAATTTAAGAATTAAAATTTGGCTTACTTGGCATTTATTCAATTAACTATAAAATTGGTTTATTTTCATCATCATTTAACTATTTTTACTTGACCATTTATTCAATGAATTATAAAATTGATTTATTTTCATCACCAAGTTAACTATTTTCACAACGTCATTAGGTGATCTTAATTATAATTTTCTTAGCTTGGTATAAACTACTCCAAGTAATAGTTAATTGCCAAATAATTAAATTTAAAAAATGCTTAATAAACTCTGGTTCAGAATTAATTGCTTAAATATATGTTTTTAATTTTTTTTATCTTTTTAATAAGGATGTTTTCTATTTTTCTACGTACTTTTCTATTTTATTCTATTATTTAAAGGTTCTTTTGGGGAAGATACCAAATTATTTGGGTAGGTAAACTTATAAATTTTTTTTATTGAGTTGGATGGTAAATACATCTTTTAATATCAATGTTTATTAGTAGGGGTAAAATAGTTAGTTATTAGTTTCTATTTAGTTTGACCATTAAAATTTCGATAAAATGAACTAAATTGATGGATTCAAGATAATTTAGGGTCACAGAAATAAAAAGTATAAACATAGTTTAAAAAAAATGAAAAGCTACTCATTTGGGATGAAAACAAAATTTTGCCTAAATAATTTTTATCTGAGGAGGGAATTACACAAACAACCCTAAGATTTGATATAATTACACTAATAGATAAAATTTGATTATACTAACATAAACCTCACTTGATGTTTAGAAAATGCTGCACGGACATACTCTGCTGTCAACTTGAGACCGTTAGACACTAACAGTTAACCGTATAAAATGTCTAATATTTTATTTTAAATAATTAAATAATAATTAAAAACTAAAAAACTAAAAAAATTAATATTTTATCTTCTTCAAAAAAATTCTCATCACCATCTCCAAATTCAATATTTTCCATAACTATAACATTATCTCCAAATCATCAAACATCACTATTTTCAAATTATTAAACATTACCTAACATCTTCATCAATCCACAAGAAAAACATCAATAATATCGTATCAACAATAATTCATACTCAGTCATTAGTTAGTTTTCCAGTTTCTAAGCAAACAAATACACTATATAACTCATTTTTGTTCCCTTCTTCAGATAATAGTAACAAAAAATATCCGCTTACGATCGAAAAAATCCTAACTTATTTTCTCATGTATTCATCTTCTAAGCAAAATCAATACGAAGAGCAACTATCAAACCCAAAAAATTAAAGGAAAAAAAAAAAAAAGCCATAGACCTCGCCCTTGAAACCCATGGTGAGCTCACTAGTGTGAGTCGACTCAGCAAAAGGCCTTCCACCACTACCATTAGTCATACGATTGACCGACCTCTCAGGCTTAAGAGGTGTGTATAATGGAGCAGATCGCTCCATCTCACCCATGGCGATTTCGAAGAGGTTGAAAATGTGGTATTGAAAAAACCTGGTTTGAGGATCCATGATGGAGCAGATCGTTCCGATAAATCTAGAAACATAAAAAAAAATGATGGAGAGATGGAGCGATATAGCCCGTCCTCTATGAAGCGTCGGGCTCCATTTCATGAACCGTTGGAGCGCTAACGTGCTCCGGCAATATCCATGAGATATGGAGCCAAAGGCTCCATCTCACTCTATTGGACCAGATCTGATCTGGTCCATTAGATGTTGATGGATTTAAATTTTTTAATAAATTATTTAATTATTTAATATAATAAAATTTTAAAATTAATTTTAAAAATAAAAATAAAAATAAGGGCATTTTAGAATTTTTTTTTCATCTTTGACCATTGACTGTTAGTGTCTAACGGTCTCAAGTTGATGGTAGTGAATATCCGTGTAATATTTTTCAAACATCGAATAAGGTTTGTATCGATATGACCAAAATTTTCTATTAATGTAATTATACCAAACCTCAGGAATATTTATGTAATTCTCCCTTATCTGAGTGATCTTTTAAAATCACTTAAATATTATTAAAATAATATTCGTAACTTCCCTTTAATTTTATTGAGTTATGAAAGCTCAAAACATTACTTGAAAAAATTAAGAAAAAATTAAAACCGGTTCATTTTGCTTCAATTTAAAGAAACGTGTGCTCCACGCGCCAAAACTCTCTCTCTCTCTATATATAATGAAATATTATTAAAATCCCCTTAATATAGGGTATTTTTTAAAACATACCCCATAATTTTATTGTTTTCCAATATATTGCTATAATTTTGTGTATTCTTTAAAAACCCTTATCGTTAGTATTTTGTTAGTAACAGTTAAATATTTGAAAATTAAAAGGGTAAATAGGTAAATTCCAAAAATATTAAATTAATAATCATTAAATAAAAAAAAAATACCCAATATTGCAAAAATTAGAAGAAAATAACTTCTCACTTTTTCTTAATTGTTAGTTACTAACAGAAATCAACTATTAATTAACTTTTTTAGAGGTGGACTGTGTAATCAAAGTATTTTCGGATGCTAGGTTTAATTTCAACTAGTAGAAGGAATTTTAATGCAATTAATCCTTTTAAAAATTATGTTATAATAATAAAATAAAAAATAATTAATTTGGGGATAATTTTGATATTTCACAATGGAAGTTATTGCATGCAATTTCACATAAAATCACGTAACAGTACAGTCTTCTGTACTTGTTTTAAAAAAAGAAAAAGAAAAAAGAAAACAGTATAGTCTTCTAACTCTCTTAGCTTGGTTTCGTAATTTAACCCACTCATACGGGCCAGGCCCAATAACCTTCTTAACCATGCAATTACTAACTGTTAATAGAAAGTTTTTTTAAAAAATAAGGATAAATTGAGCTTATGTATAATTACATATATATACTGTTAATTTACTATTTATTATACTTAAATACCCTACAGTTAGTTGACTTTGTTAATTTAAACGGTTGACCTAAATTTTTATGTAAAATAACTTAACTACCCTTATTAAAAAACATAAATAGTAATATTAAAAAATAATAATTATTCATATCCATCTTCATCTCAATTCAATCAAAAACACAATCGATCAACCATCCACCACCATCTTCCACATTCAATTTATCCAAAAACATAATCAATCTATTAATCATCCACAAAAAAATTTAAAAAAATCACAACAAGCAAAAAGAAAAAAAAAAAAAAGAAAAAAAGAAGAAATTCTAAATTGGAGCAGTGGAGCATATTTGCTCCACTCTGCAGATGGAGCGAGCTCTATCGCGGCGATGAAGCGAGCTCCACATTCGAAGGACTCGTCGGAGTGGTGGTCGATGAAGAAGGACTCGCCAGAGGCTGCTATCGGAGGCACAGGATGTCGAAGCTAAGGTTTCGTTCGTCTCCGTCGACTTCTTCTCCGTTTTGTTCCCAAACAACTTCCTCTGCAACCCACTGAAATTCCCAGCCTTCGTTGTTGTCTTCTTCAGATCCTCCGCTATCACATTCGTCGGAATCACCAGCCCCCCAACCACCGCCTGATTTGACGACAACCCTTTTGTTCTCATCAGCGACGAACCACGTCCTCCTCCTCCTCCTGATGATAATGATTTCTCCTCCAGATCTCTCTCCTTTTAAAATTGTTTTTATTTTCTTAATTTTTTTTAAAATTAATTTAAAAATAACATGGCATATTCTTATTGGTTAGGTGGTTTTTAAAAAAATTTTAAAAAAATTTTTACACATAAAAGACCAAATTACCTTTGAACCGTTAAGTGCACTATTAAGTTAACGGTGTTCAACGCGATCAAGGGTACTTGAATGTAATAAACGGTAAACTGAAATTATGCGTGTAATTATGGATAAACTCAGGGTACCTGAGGACAATTCACCATTTAAATAATAATAATAATTAGCAAATCCAGCTTCTTTTCTTTTTATCCTTTGATATACCACTTGTAGTGCAGTGTAATGACTTGAATCTGTGATATTGTTAAACAAAATGAGCGCCCTATACCACAAGCAACATTGAGAGTGTTGAAGTGTACGTTTGGAAGAGCTTATTTAATTCTAAAAGTTCTTTTCAGTTTTTTTTTTTGTGCCATTTGGTTGCCACCCAAGTGGAGATTTTAGGCGATTAAATAAGCTGTTTTATGTTTACTCGAAAAAACCCAAATTTTGAACTTTTCCAAGTATTAAAATGTCTTAAATAACCCTAATATATTTTATAATTTCACAATACCCTTTTAAATTAAAAATGTTAATAACTTAGTTTTTTAACATGTGAAACATAAATTCACTACTCTCAATACATTTGAATTTTTAAAAATTCATTTTTAATCCGTGAGTTTTCTTATATTTTACATCGTTCTAATCATTATTACTTTATTTCTCTATTCCGAAAAAATTGTTCGTTTACATATACACAAACATATTATTATATATATATATATATATATATATATATATATATATATATATGTTGCTGCACACATGTGTACAGTATGGCAGTATTATACATATGTATATTGTCATATGCCTTTTTTTTTTGTGCATGAATTTGTATATGTACGTATATATTTGTATATTTTGTTGTGAATTTTTTTACTGTGCATTAATGGGGGTGTATTCAATATCAACTTTTAATGACTTATATGGATTTTAAAAGTTTAGGTGTATTAAATATGGATTTTTAAAGACTTTATAAAAGTCAATAGGTATTCAATATAAATTTTTATATACTTTTTAAAAGTCTACAAAAATTTTGAGGTATTCAATATGAACTTTTTTAAAGTCCATAAAAGTTATAGGGTATTGAATATAGACTTTTATAAAGTATAAAAAAGTTAGGGAGTATTCAAAAAGTTCATAACTTTTATGGACTTATAAAAAATCTAGACTTTTGTAGACTTTTGTTGTAAACTATAAATACTCTAATATCATAATTTCTCCACCATTCACCCCACAAACTTTTGTAGACTTTCAATTTGAGAAGCAACAAGGGGGGTGTATTCAATTTTGACTTTTAATAATTTTTACATACTTTTTTTAAGTGATAGATTTTTATAGACCCCTCTACAGTTCAAGTTCTGGATAAGCAAATCATTTTTCTTATTTTTGTATTATTGTTTTTTTTTTTTAGGACATTTGTTCTTGATTTTGATCTTATAGCTTTTTCATAATGCTCTCTTCTTTTGTTGATTTTGATTTTTTGGTTTTAAACAAAAAATTAATAATGTAGGTAGGACATAAGTTTAAGTTTGGTTATCAGCATTTGCACATTGGTTTACATTCCATTTAGATGCATTGAAAATATGTGTAGGAAAAAAGTTTTAATTCGTATCTCCTTCTCCTCCACTATTTTTATCTCAATTTGCCTAAATTTTTTTGTTTATTATTATCAGCTAGTTTAAAAACAAATTAACTTGAGTGATTTGAAAATATAAGGATCAAGAAACAGCCTAGATAAAAAATGACACTCATTCGACCTGACAGTATTTCAATTTCGAATTGTTAGACCACATAACAATAGTTCTTCTTAAAATGATCGACTTGGTTGGACTGGACATACAAATTATGTTTTTTTTTCTTTTTTTTTTTGTAAAATCCCATTGAAGCTTTTTATTGTAAATTATAGTAAGGAGAGTGCAACAATTGATATAATAAATTTACAACAAATAAGTCAGAAAATAAATATAATTTAGACAATCAATACATCATTGACGTGCGTAATCAGAATAATATGAACTTATGCAAACAATTAGTAACAGAAGAAAAACAAAAATAAGAAAGCAAAGAATTTTATATCCATATGACATCGAAATACATGCTTATTAAAAATAAAAAAAAATCACCATGATAGAATAAAATCAAAATATCATATCTTATTGTTGCTCAAAATTTAGTGCAATTCCACAAAAATAATAAATACAAAGAGGAATGTATCTCCCATTTCACTTTGTTCTTTCCCTAATTGTTTTCTTTTTATCGAATTCTTTTTCTCGTTTTTTATCATTTGGGTTTGGAGAAATATGGTTCATAAAGCTTGAAATTATTAGGGTTTTTTAGGTTTTAATTCTTGTTGCGGTATTTATTTTATTTTAGATTAAAGATATTATATTAATAAATAATTAAATTATTTAAAAAACTTATTGTTTTGGTTGTCAAGTCATCAACGGGTATGTATTATTTATCTAAAGAATGTATTATATTTTTTTACATTGTGTACTTGGTTTCAATACATCATCCAACAAATTTTGATATAATATGCACCTGTTTTAAAATAAAAGTCTATAAAAGTCATTTATAGAATTTCTTTCAACTCTATCAAAATCAATAAAAATTTATTAATGTCAATAAAAATCTTTTAGAATGAAAGTCGATAAAAGTCTATAAAAGTTGGTTAGAATTCTGTAAACTCTATAAAACTTAATAAAAGTCGGTAAAGTCTATAAAAATCTATCACTTAAAAAAAGTTTATAAAAGTCATTAAAAGTCAAAATTGAATGCACTGTTTTTTTTTTTTATGAGAACAATACCAATTGCAAAAGTTCCAGTATATTATTCAGCATAATTTGTTATTATTATTTTAATTATTTTGTTTAGAAAATTGTATTTTCAAAGTCTTTTATAATATTTTGCAATTGTTTTTTTAATTATAAGGAAATATATTTTCTCATATTATTTTTATTATGTTTCAAATTCTTTTATATGTTCTTTTTTCTAATTCTATCATTTGAAAGAGTTTTTAAAATTAATACAATAAAATAATCTACAGCTTAAAAAGTTTTTTAATTGACAATCAAACGGCCCACGGCTTTTCCGTAAAAGCTCTACTTCTAAAAGATCTACTCCTAAAAGCTTAATTCGGAGAAACTCTTCCAAACGGACCCTAAGTGTATGTTTAGAAGAACTTATTTACTAGCCAAAAGAGTTTATTTAATCCTAAAAGCTCTTTTCAATTTTTTTTTTTTTTTTTTTTTTTGTCGTTTGGTTGTTATCCCAATAGAGTTTTTGACCGATTAAAAAAACTGTTTTACGTCTACTCTAAGAAGCTCAAATTTTGGGATTTTTTCAAGTACATCTTCAAGGAGAGTCTTTTGTAGTAAATCTTTTAAAAGTATAGATTTTACGAGTGTAACATCCCAAATTTCGAGTAATTAATTTTGAATATGTGAAAATAAATTTTGAGAATTGAGGGGTGTAAATGTAATTAAAAGTATATTTATTTTTATGAGTTCCAGGTGGACCAGATGGAACAGTCCAAAAATGATGCAAGAAAAAGGAAAACTGAAGCAGAGAGCATCGCGACCTGGTCACCGCGACCACAGGTCGCGATGGCTTGCTCGCGGTGGAAAATAAGATTTTTGGCAGTGAGCATCGCGACCAGTCACCGCGACCACAGGACGCGATGAACTGCTCGCGATGAAAATGTCAATTTCTGGCAGTGAGCAACGCGACCTAGGTACCGCGAGGTGTGCTCGCGATGAAGGCGGTGCAAAAGCTCCAGTGAGTACCGCGACCTGGTGGCGCGACCACAGGTCGCGACGACGGTCGCGATGGCTAAAAAAATATAAAAAAAAAAGAGTGGCTTCTCACAGAAACCAGAAAACACACAGAACAGAGAGAAGAGAGAGGAGAGAGCGAGAAGAAAGAAAGAAGAAGAAAGAAAGAAGAAGAAAGAAAGAAGAAAGAAGAAGAAAGAAAGAAGAAAGAAGAAGAAAGAAGAAGAAAAGGAAGAAGAAGAAGAAGAAGAGAAGAGAAGGAAAAGGTGGAAGAAAAAAAAAAGAGAAAGGAAAAAGGAAATTCAAAAGAGAAACTGTGCGAAAAACGGAAACCAAGTTGGTGTACACTTGTTTCTGCAACTATTTTTTATATGTATTTTGATGTAGTAATTTTGGAAATATATTTCTGGATTTTAAATACTCGTATTAATTATATATATTTGTATTTCATTTGCGTATATTGTTGAAATGATTTGTGCAATATTCTGAGAATATGTAATTTTGAATATAAGTGTACGTTGCCAAAACCTGATTTTGAAGTATTGTTTTACGAATATTGTTGGTTTTCTAATTATTGATTTGATTGAAACTTATATTTGTTGCTTTTCAAATTAAAGGAATTGATTGTGAAATAGTTTCTATTATTTCCAAGTTTTTGATTGAATGAATTGGTGAATAATATTCGAAACTGATTTTGGGATACGAAAATTGTGATTATAGCGAATTTAATGATTTTGATTTTCTGTATTATGTTATTTTATGTATTTATATTTCCGTATATGTTCTTTGATATATTATGAATATTTTGTTTTATAACTGTTAATAAATATTAAATTTTAGATAGATTGAGAAAATTTTGATTATCTGAAAGATGTTTAAAAAGTAAATAAAATATTCGTAATATCTGCACTTTGATTTTGGCCCTGATATATGTATAGGGATATATGGATATAGGAGATTGACATGTCAATTGGGTATATTAGCTTAGCAGTACTGCGCCGATCTTTCTGTATTGATATCACTCTATGGATTATTAGCAGTCACCGTTGTGGCCAATCCTTGAATGAAGCCGTTTTCGACGGGTAGTTCCAGTTGGTTCCGATGTCGGAAATAACACCTGTATAGGGATACCATTTCAGCGGGCAGTTCCCGTTGGTTCCGATGCTGAAATGGGAAACCCAACTGTATATTCGGCGGGCAGTTCCTGTTGGTTCCGATACCGAATAACCCGTAATCCAGTCCTGCGAACCCTGTTATATGTATCACGGGCCCAATTGAGAATTGATAGTTAGAAAACGTTATGAAAAGAAAGAAATGATATTGAAACTGAAATCCAGAAACTCTTGCATGTATATATAAATTTATTTCTGTCATTCTGTATTTAAGTTTTATAGTTTAGTTATATACGAAATGTGAATTTCTGAGTTTCATATGTAATGATTTCAATTATATTATAATGTGTTTTCTATATATATTTATATTTCTGAAATTTTGAGAAAGCTATATTGTTTATTTATATATATATACATCTTTATGAATTTCTGAATTTACAATCCAGTGTTTTATATGATATTAAATTTTATTTAGTGTACACCCACTAAGCTATATGCTTAGCGCGTTGATGTTTATCGCGCGTAGGTAACCAGGATATTGGAAAGCAAAAAGGTTGAAGAAGAGGGAGTTGCAGGCAGATCTTCAGAGTCACAGTCACCACATTTTGGGTAGATATATATATATATATATATATATATATATATATATATATATATATATATATTTCTGTTTAAAGTACTTAGTTATGCATGCATATACAGAATACCTGGAATGGAGTTATATAAGTATGTTCCGTAATTATATGTTGTAAGTAATTATTTTATGATTTCTGTTTTTATTTTCAAAGGACTGTCATTTAATGAATTGTTTTATAAACTATTTGAAAGTCGCACTAAACGGCAGAGTGCGCATTTGAATGAAATGATATTTAGAAGTGTTTGTGGATTTTGTGTGAATTGGATTTTATTTGAAAACAGGTTTTGGAAAATTAGAAAAATAAAGGAAACTCTGCCGAAATTTTTAAAAATAATTTTTGATGGGCTCACTCGAAAAGATTTTAAACTTACAAACTATATGGTTTTCAGTTTATAAACAGAAATAAGAAAGTTTTGAAAACCTGGTAGCGCTTCCTGGGTCGATCCAGCCGGGTCGGGTTAGGGGGTATTACAATGAGCATAGCTTTCAGAGAAAATTTATTTTTCGTTTGATTGTCAAGTTAAAAAACTCTTTTGATTATATAATCGTTTGGTTGTTTAATTTTAAAATAGCTTTTATATATAGTTAATTTATTAAGTTAAAATGATATCTAAAAATTTGGGTTGAATATATTTAATAAGGTTTTAATTTGGAAAAGTGTAATGTAATTAATAAAATATTATGGGGATATTTTTTTTCAAAAAGCTTAAAAAGAGCTTCTAGTAAAAGCATAAAACTTGAACGTTCAATCGTCTTCCACGGGAAGTCATTGACGTAAGTTTCTTATTAATTTGTTCTTTGAGTTTAAAGAAATCAAGTTTGAAGCTTTTCTTACCAACTGGATTACTAATGATCAGAAGGCACAACCATTTAACACTTGAAAATAAGTTTAAAAAGTTTACAAGTTAAATGTAAAATTTGTGAAGTTCAGGGTGGGGTAACAACCATGATCTGGGATTTCACTGTACGATGCATTTGATTAGCAGTGGAGAGTGGAGTTTCAACAATTTTACAGATCATATATCAAGGCTTACAAAACTCTCATCATGATCCTTTGGGTATGATTGATGAAATCTATACAGCTCCAAATGTAGCAAACTGGTGTATGTGTATGTAAATTGACTAATTTGTAGTATCTTTTTTTGTTATGTTTCTTTTCCTCTTTGTGTCTTATAATCATCTTAGTATTGTTTCAACATTAAGCATGGGCTTTTGATTATCTTATTGTAATTTTTGTATTCGAATACTAATAGAATGAATAATTATGTTATTTTTCGATACAATTTGTTACTTCTTATATTTTTTAAGCTATATATTTGATTCTATTTGAGTTAATATATATTTTAATTTATTATTTAAGTTTATTAAAACAAAAAAAAGAAGAGCGAAACACCTTTTTACTGGGGATGATTATTGTGGTAAATATTAAATATGTATAACAACGTTTTCGCGCGGAAGTTTGCCACAACAAAAGAATTTTTGCAACAGATTGTTGGGTGTGGCAAATATTAAACATTTGTGACAACTTTTTTGCTACAGAAAAAGTCCCCTTTGCAAGGATGCAAATTTTTTTATCATGGCCGTATTTGCAACACCTCAAATCTGTGGCAAAAGGATTCTTTTTTTATAGTGAACATCTTAGTGCTCTCAACAAACGTAAAACAACTTAAAAAGAGCTTTTAAGATTAAAAAAACTCTTTTAGCCGGTAGAGAAGTTTTTCCAAACATATATTAAAATGCATCACTGACATCTGTGATATGCATTGTAGACTATGAAAATGGTAGGGTGATTATCGAGACAGTACAACCTGCAAAATCAGAATATACGTGACCCGTAGGATGCTTGGGACACCGAGGTGGTGCCGGCCAAACACGCTCCAACAGTCAAGTCAGTAGACTAAAATAATATAGCGTATAAAACGTAGCAAGAAGGAGGTAGAGACACTTCCTGTATACCAAGCTATGACCGTCATGGGTCATGATAGCGTAAGAGCGTAGATCGGAGATGCGATTGAGAAATGATCGTGGATGGTAGGTGTTTGGCTGAAAATTGCCAGGAAAGTAGATTCTCGAGAATCGTGCAATCTCAGAGTGATTTGTGTGCTTAACAATTGTCTTAAGCGTCAAAATGTATGAACCCTCACTTAGAGCGAGGATTTGCCTTTTATAGATATTAATCCACCCATTGGAGGGTGGATCACTCTACCTTGATTTTCGGCCCAAATCAAAGAAGATTTGATTTTCTCCTTGATTTAGTCCATCAGGTTTCTATTGAGAAGTCTAATGGATGTGGACTTGGGTCGACCAAGATGTAGACTTGGGTTTGGGTATGACCAACCTTGGATCAAGGTGTAGACCTTGATTTGGGCCTTCACCAGACTCTAGGCCTTCAAATGTGCTTTCAAGGATTGGGCTTTTGGACTTCAGTTGTCAGTTTTAACAGGCCTTGGGCCTTAAATGAGGCTGGTTCATGTAATTGGGTTTTAAACCTTATGATGTTTAGCTTAGACTTAAACTTTCTTAGGTCTGGGGATTGGACTTGACTGATTTTAACCATTATATGCATATTTATCATCAAGTCAATTTATACTATTTCATATTTTATTTTTCTCAATTTTTAAATTTACCATATATAAAATATTTTATATGATTACCTTATGCATTTAAATTTGACTTGCTTCCACATTGATTTATATTTCCAATTTAATGTAATATTATATGTCTGTACTGTAATTAGGCCTCTATTTGTATTAAAAATTTCCAGAATTACGAAAATCATTCTTCTACTCTATATTTTAAAAAAAATGTGAGTAAATATAATTAGTTAATTATACCACATAATATAAATTAAACTCACTTTTAAAGCTGACTTGAATTTTTAGAAGCTCTGTCTATATATATGGTAAATGGTAAATTACGTTTTAATTAATAAGTGTCCTCCTTGGGTGATGGGAAATTTGGCGAGCCTCCTATTGTTCAAGAAGATTCAAGCCAAGGTTGGTAAAATGGCCTGGTTTTTTTGACCCTGATCGAATTCATATGATACGGAACGTGTATAAACTCGGACCTTATTTTTTTAAAATCCGGCTCTTACTTTTATTTTTAAATCCATATTAAATGAGGATCGATTATGAATCTAAATACAGTTACACTCTAAATTCATAAATGACCCGCCAAAAAAGCTTATTTATTTAGTTGTCTAATTTGGTATTATTATAAAAAAAAAAAAATTTCTTTCGAGTTCTCATCTTATATTCTTATATAAATCCTACTAACGTCTTATAAAAATTAAAGGATTATATTTTTCATCTAATAATTTTAACATAATATTAAATTTATGATACTGATCGAGAAGTTCATATATAATAACACATAATAAAAAGTTATATAATTCAATATAAATTTTATAAGTTTAATGAAACTATTACCGTCACAAGATTGTAGCTAAATCTAAATTTAAAATATAATCTAATTATTGATGATTCTAAAATATTTCAAAAAAAGATCGTTAAAAGTTAATTATTATCATTTATTGTTCTCATCTTATATTCTTATATAAAAACCACTAATATCTTTAAAAATTAAAAGATTGTATTTGTTGTCCAATAATTTTAATATTATATTAAATTTTTATATTATAATACAGAACAAAAAAGTTGAGTAATTTAAATAAATTTTATAGGTTTAATTAAACTATTACTGTCACAATATTATAGCTAAATTTAAATTTAAAATATAATTTAATTTTAATTATTGACGGCTCTAAAAGATTTTAGAAAAGGATAGTTAAATACTAACTATTGTCCTTTATTGTTGATTGTTAATAATATGTAACAATTGGTTTATTTTGATTGAGTTGGTTTAATTTATTTTTAATAGTATAGTTGATTGATTTGGTTGTAATTGAATTACTAAAAGATATGCCACAACATAATAATTTGTAGCCCCGCCACAATTTAAATTGGTTTATTTGAATTGAGTTGGTTTAATTTATTTTTAATACTATGTTTTATTGATTTGGGCCATAAATTTGTGTCTAAAAATTAGTAAAAGATATGTCACGGAGAATATTTTGTAGGCTCCCCAGAATTTAAATTGATTTATTTAGATTGAGTTGAAAAAATTCAATAGTTTAAAAGAAAACAAAAATTGGTCCATAAAAATTTAAGTCAAAATATGGGATAAATAATCGAATTAAAATAAGAATTGGGCAAAACCTGCATATTTTACTGGTCAAGTTTAAATCCACACTGAAAGCCAGTAGGTTTCGGCAATTGTTAATTTTATAATTGTACTCTTAAAAAAAACAACTAAACACCTCTCTTTTTTTTTTTGTCCAAATTGATAAAAAAAGTAATTATTTACACTTTTGTATTAACCCTAAAGTAATTATTTTGCATGTATTAAGGATTGAAAAAAAAATTATATTTATTTTTAATATATCAATATACACTTTTAAGTGTCTACAAAAATAAATATAATTGATAAAAATTGAGATAACTAAATAGTAAGTTTGTCACACCAATACATTAAGATTGCAGGTTAAAGTTATGTTGATCCTCAAATTCTAAATTTGTAATTTTTTAAATATATATATATATATATATATATAATTTTTGTTAAAAAACAGATTTCTTTATATATTTCTCCAATCCACAAAAACTCATGTTAACACAATCCATCGAACTTATAATATTTACAGGGATGAAACCCTTTCAGCGCACCCTGGGCCAGATCTTTTGAATATATATGTATAAAATTAAATTTAAACATGTATAAAAATCTATTATACTCTTCTAAAAACTAATAAAATTAATTAATCAATTATTTATTTAATATAATGATAACTGTACATAATTATTTTCTTATCTTACCTTCAGTCAAATTAAAAAACACATAACATCATCGACATTTTCTTAATATCTTAAATGAAGGATTTAAATTTGTTTAGTTCACAAAGCATACAAAAACTAATATTTAATTAGACTTATTTAATATGATTCTACTTTTTATCTTTTAATCTACAAACGAGAAAACTCTATCGCATATTATTTACGGTTTTCTAAATTCATCACTTTTTAAAAACTTTTCTTTTGTTATAAACGTACTGACAAAACCAATCCAACTTCTCTTCTCTTATTATTTTATCTCTTTTTAAAATCAGATATCGTTTCTCTCTCTTCTTCTAAGCCTTCACGTTTCTCTCTCTTTTGTCCCAACTCTCTCTCACCTAACATCACTTACTTATGACCTAGATATACATCAAACTATTTCAGATCCATAATTAAGTTGGTTCTATACGTTTTCGTCAATTCAAGCTTTGTCTCCATCAAATTCTCTTCTCTAGAGTACAATTTCACACGCTGGTTTGTAAGAAATTAATTTTATAGGTTGTTTTGTACTACTACAATTTTACATACTAGTTTGTACACAATCCATTTTACCTGCTAGTTTATAAACAAGCGATTATACACACTAGTTTGTATACATTCAATTATACACTCTAGTTTGTAAGCAATCACTAATACATGCAAGGTGAAATTACATACTTTTTATACACACTGACTATTCAACATGTTCCAAATGGTTTTACAAGTGACAAATTAATTTTACACGCCAAAAACAAAGTATACAACTAGTTTTAAAAGTCATAAATCAATATACAAAACAAAACAAAATATACAATTGGTTTTTACAAGTCACAAATCAATCTTTCTCTCTTCTCCATTACGCGACACATTTTGATGTCGTCCTCATGCTCCTCCTCATCGTGCAGTTATTGGCCTTTGATCATCATTTGTGACCACTCATATTCGTCCTTATCTCTCTTCTTTCTTCTAATTTCTCTCTCTTCCTTCACTTTCGAATGACTTCTTTTATGTTTTGAAAATTGGTTTTAAATATTTTCAAAAGTTGTCAAAAAAGTCAAACAAGTTGTCTATGTGGCTAGAGAGTAATTTTTATCCAAAATGTGTAAAGTTTGATAAAAATAAACTTACTAAAAATGGCTAAATATAATAAATATGGAAACACCCCTAATTTAAGACTATTTATGAATTTATCCCTTAAATTATGACATACATAACATTTATTCTCATATAAAATTTTGCCTCTAATTAGTTTGTTAGGTATACTTCGGCCTTCCAACTTTAGTCTACTCGTTCTACTTCTGAGTATTTAGAAATGCATAAGCCATTCATGGTCCAATAAGATCATGTCATGTACGTGGTATAGATAATTAATCATACGTGACGTCCAAATTATATGACATGATTATAGGGCCAAACGCTCTGAGGCACCCTGTAACCTGAATAACTTCTCTATAGTAATAGTAGCACCCATCTTCTGAATGGGATAGTGCTGGTCATTGTGTCAAGTAAACGGGGGACCTCAAGCAAGAGCCAGGTTTTGGTGCATAAAAGTGATTTTTGCTGATGATAAACAACATTTTTAAAGTAACACTAGCCAGGAGCCGTGGCTTGAGAAGAAAACCTGCAGCAGATGATCTCTCAAATGAACTTATGTACCCTTTGAAATTCTCATGGTCGTGCCTCCACTTAAACTGCAATTTTTCTCAAAAAGCTGGCTTCAATTACAAACCAATTACAGTCAAGATGAGCATAATTATGAACCAGATTGTAGCGAAGTGGGGAGAACAGTATTGCTTGCTTTTTCAGTCATTTGATACACATGCTGAGATGGTTTCACCTTTTTTTTGTGATAAACATGGTTAGAAAACTAGCCAACGTATACGTAGATTTAGCATATACGCGTCTTCATCGAAAAGTTGTTGGATTCATTTCAAATGTCAGGCTTGAATTTTGTTTTCTTATTTCAAAACACATGCATTCTTATATATCCCTGTTATTAAGAGATAATGCTTCAGCTTCTTCAACGTTTTCTTGAAACAGTATGTTATATATTGTTTAACACACACACACACACATATATATATATATATATATATATATATATATGTATATATATATATATATATATAACTTGGACAACGTTTGTAATGAGATAGTAGTCATACAACAAGTGAAAACATCAGTCACATATACCATTTTGGTTTATAACGTGATACTCTCGTTTCACTGGAAATTGTTTCTATAGATTAATTAATTAAGTCTAATCAATTATTGCAAGATATTAAATATATGTACATTCAATGTGTGTGACAATAATCAAAATTTTCTGATGAAATTGGTAACTGACTTCATATATATTCGTAAAAAAAAAAAAAATCGTTTCAAAAGAATAGCTTGGTAGATAGTGTTAATTGTCTGTACAGCTCCTTTAAAATCCAATTATTAATAATAGCGGAAGAATGCCCTTTCCAGATGTTTCCACTTCCCACAACTAAAAGTCAAGTGCGCGTGTTAAGATTCTTGCAGGATCATCAAATAAAATATGTGTACACGAAGCTCGGTTCGTTCTAAAAAATATATTGAATTGCTCTCAGCTTCTCATCCACTTATTACATGTCTCATGTTACGCAAATTTAATTTTGACTTTTCCAAGAATCAAAGGTCAAGGTCTTAGAAATCCTACCAAAGGGCAGCAATTCTCTTGGGTGTGTTTGGAAAATTATAAAACAAAATAAGTAGTTGGATGTTTAAGTAATTTGCCTAAAGTAACAATATACGAGGCTGAGGCTTTTAGAAGCTCTACAGGATCGGCTTCTTCATCATACACTCATGGCTCATTGCTAAATTAATTTAGGACGATTTTCGAAAACCCGCCTAAGGTTTGATAGTTTTTTAAAAACAGTCTTCTCATTTTAAATTTAGGTGAAAAATCCTCTATAAATGAGTTTTTGATACACAATTAGTGGAAATTTTAACTAAATCTTCAAATTAAAAAAGATGTGTTTTGGTTTACAATAAAGGGTTTTCTACCTAAATTTAAAATTAGAGAGTTTTTTTTAAAAAAATTATATATTAAACTTTAGGGGCGTTTTTGCAAATTCCCATTAATTTATAACATCGTCTTTATTTTCTAATTTTGAGCCGCTGTGACAAATCAATGAAAGAAATTGAGAAGAACCTCTTCTCACCAACATTGGGATAAGAATATGGTTATAGCCTTGTAGATTTATGAATATATGAAGAAGAGTTGGTAGTTGGTGAAAAGGGTGACAAAATCTCCTAGGTCAGCAAATTAACGTCCAAGATTGAGATATTTAATAAAGGTAATGGAGACCACGTGTATGTCCATTTACAGAAACATATTTGACATGTCAGAATGATCAACCGGAGAAATTCAAGTCCTCTTTTGCTCTCAACTCTCAACTTTTGATTCTGTTTGTTGCATTTTATACAGTAAAGGCAACCATTTGTTGAAAAAAAAAAAAAAACAAGTATCATAGAAAAATAAGCGGACTGTGGATACGTAATCAAAAGAGTGGTTTGACTAAAAAAAGGAAAATCTTTGTGGGGAGAAATAAATTGTTTATATTTCACCCACCAAAACACAAGGGACACAATGAGAGAGAAAGAGAAGTGGTCTTTTTCTTTCTGCGTTTTATAATACAATGCAATGTATGTAACTAATCGATACTGTTCTTTCTTATAATGGAGAAGCCAGATTTTGTCCTTATCTTTACACGAGAAACTTGGTGTAATAGGCAGGTGGCTACAGGATATTTTGGAAATGGCCGGATATTTATTTATCTATTTGTTTTTCACATTCCAAATATACATGTCTGAATGCAGCTCTGGCTCCCCCAGAGTTTTTAAAAAATAAAATTACATATATAAACTATAGACCTTAGACCCGACCCTAATTTTTATCTTCTCGTTTTGTTCGGTCTATATGGTCATATTAATATGTATTTTTAAATTTATATTAAGAAAAAATAAATAAATAATTTATATTTAATCTTCCCGTAGAAATTAATGTACAACGTCTTTCTATGCATTAAAATAATATATATATAAAGTAATTCTTAATAATAGTATTAATATACAATAGGACTCAACCCTTACTATAAATGTGTATTTCAACTAAGAGGGGCGCCCATTATAGTACAGGTAATATAGGTATTACAATCCAAATTTGCCCACCCATCATTAAACAAACATTTTATAAGATAATACTAAAAGACCCTAGCATTAGACATGGCCCCGGTTCGGTTCGAACCGGCGGTTTTGAACCCGAACCTTAGGTTCCGGTTCAAAACCGGTTTCGGAACCGGGACAATCGGTCCCGGTTTCGGTTTCCTAAAAAAAATAACCGGAACCGCCGATTTGGAACCGGCGGTTCACGGAACCGCCCGGTTCGGGCGGTTCCGGTTCGGTTCCCGTTTTTTTTTTTAAAAAAAAAAAATTAATTTTTTACTAATATATATATATATATATATATATAAACAAATATATATATATATATATAAACATATATGTATATATATGTATACTAATATATATCCCAACATATATGTATATATATCCTATATCCTAATATATATATGTATACTAATATATATATATGTAGGAACTTTTTAATTTTTTACTAATATATATATATAATATATCCCAACACTGTTGGGCCATATAATAATTTATAATAAATATAAGTAAATGGCCCAATACTATTGTTGGGCCACATATCACTTAAATCATAACCCAACAAATACTCATCCCTTTTATAAGCACTCAACTTCCTACACTTTTTTTTTTTTTTCAATGTGGGACTACTTATAAGTACTCAACTTCCTACACTACAATTTTTTTTTCAATGTGGGACTACTTACTATCATTTTATATAAAACTTCATCTCCTACACTTCTTTTTTACTTTCAATGTGGGACTAGTGTAGACCATTTTTGACTATATTCTCAAATCCCACATTGAAAGTGTACAAGACTTGAACCATCTTTACTTATCTATATATATAACCAATCCCACATTGAAAGTGAATATATTTTAAAACTACATTTGCATATATATATATGTACACACTTCTAAAGTTTTAATTATCCATCCACAGATTTATTACCTTTGGTTAATTACCTTTGATTTATTCATTAGTTTAATTTTTTTAACTTTTTATTAAATTTTTTTCATTTTTTAATTTGAAAAAAAAAATTCAAAATTTTTTTTTATTTTGGCCGGTTCCGGCGGTTTGGAACCGCCGGTTTCAAAAAAACCGGGGAGGAACCGAACCGGGCGGTTCCTCCCGGTTCCAACCGGAACCGGGACCGGGACCTCCCCGGTCCCGGTTCTGGTTGATGAAAATTTGGAACCGGAACCGCCGATCTGGTTCCTTTGGCCATGTCTACCTAGCATAAAATTACTTATATATCCTTTAATTATTTTCTTCTTCGTCTTCCACTCACCTAATTTTACGCATTTTCTCCACCAGAGACCCACTTGCAGGCCCTCCTTTATTACGAGAAAAACGACGCGGCCTTTAACACAAAGACCAATAATTGGCAAATGTCAAAATGTGATGAGTGCTACACAATTGTAGATACCAAATTTCAATTCATTGAAGCAAGCAACACTCTCTCGAAAAGGTTGGGGTATGAATGGATCGATGATGCTTCCTATAAAAGTTAAAAGGCTTCAATAAAGAAATTTTTATTGACTATTGAATTTATAAATTGTTAGTAGATAATTGTAACCACGAAAAAAATAGAAAATTATAAAAGGTCATTTCCTTAATTATTGGAACTTGACGAGCTCCTTCAAACCACTAAAGTTTAAAATTTAGGTAATGTATATATTTTTTCACTATTACTCATAAAAACGTAATTGTGTGGGTAGACCTATTTCCGTGTTGAAAGTAGACGTATCCCGTTATTAGGAATAGACAACTTTCAAAACGAAAATAGATGTCTGAGTCGTACTAGTAGAGTTTAATCTTGATAAGTCTCGATAGCTCTCTTACTCCAAAAAAACATAACAATAAAAAATAAGATTTTCTGATAAATTATTGCCTTGCTACAATTGAAATCAACAAAAAGATTAAAAGTAGTTTTCCATTATAGAGATTAGAGACAGAATTTCAAAGGGGTGTTTGCAGTAAATAAATAATCATAGTTTATAAAGTTATTATCAGAATTAAATCAGTTGAATATATTAAAAAAAATTAAATTTTAATAGTAGACATAAAGTAAATTGGATGTGAAAATCATTTTTTTAGTGGTATTATCTATATCGTATTTCTAGTTTCCAATCCAAGTGATACTTGCAATTTTGTCCTAAAAATTTGCTTTTAAGGTTATATTAATCAACTTTCAACTAAAATAAAATTATCCAAATCAAACAACGTTCGTTTTAAAAAATTATTTTTCCTTTAATGTTTATAGTATACACAACATTATTTGATCATAATTATATAAATATTCTCATAAAAATGTTAACTAACTGCCTAACTAATGATTGACTTAATAGTAAAACGGTCATTTTACACAACAATAATAATTAAAAATTTAAAACCATAAGAGACTATGAAACAATCCCTAACATTTTTATAATTACAAATCTACTAGAATAAAAATTATTAAATAAATCCAAAATTCTCAATAATTAGAGATTAAACTATCGGAAGATAAAAAATAAAATTTCCAAGAATTCCACTAGTGGTGTAGTGGAGTAAGCAGATCTCCACTAGGAGGAGATTCACGAGATCTCCTGTATTGATGGAATTCTTTAATTATTTTTTAAAATAATAATTAATTAATTTAATTTTAAATAATTTGATGTTATTATTTTTAAAATAATATTATAATAAACAATAATTCAATAGGGACAATTTTGACAATTCTATTATAAAGTTAGTTAGGGTGCGTTTGGTGTGCGGAATTGGATTGGACTATTTTTATGAGATTGAATTGGAGTAAATTAGTATTGTGATGTGTTTGGTGCAATACGAATTTGACTAAAAATAGTATTTTCCCTTGTTTGGTATTGTATGTGGTTGAATAGAAACAATTGTATTATTTTTTAGTAATAATTAAATTTTAAATAAAATAAAATATTTAATTTAAAAATTATTATGAAGATATATTATTTTTTAATATTAATATAAAATATTTTAAAAATAAATTTTAATATTTTATAGATAAATATTTTATTAATATTAAAAAGAAAGGAAAAAGAAATTTATCCCACCTGCTTTGGCGGACACCACAGTCTTGCCAAGCCAATCCGACCACACACATAAATAGCAAATTAGACTAATTTTAGTTAAATCCCTCATTTACCTTATGCACAAACGTGCACTTAAAGGTTGAGTACTTGAGTCTATTAATGGTCAATTCTTTTTAGGGTATGTTTGTATAATTATGGTCAAAGCTATCATTACGTGTAATATCACCTAATCCTGGGAACAAAAAAAAACATAGTGGATATATTATAAACTAGGTGTGAAATCTTTTTTTTTTTTTTTTATTTAACCTAAGTAATACTTACAATTTTGTCCTAAAATTTGCTTTTAAGAGTATCCAGTCTATCATATTCAGTTAAAAAATTATTTGTCATCTATAAAATAATGATACACATGAATATTCCTTTTTAGTTGATATATACTTTCGCTCTTAACTGGTATGTACCTTCTCTTGAATATATTTAGTTTAAATAGTATATACATCTTCTTGAATAATTATAAAATCATATTATATGTATTTATTAATATATATATATATATATAAACTGTGTATGTAATATTTGATTTTAATACACTAAGACAATCCTTTTATTATTAAATTTAAAAAAATAATAATAATAATGACAGATATCTTTAGAAAAATAAAACCCAAAATTTGAAATATATATGAAAATTAGTTATTATAATTATTATTATTATGTGCCGACGCTCATATCCTAAGTAAAATGTTGCTTTTGAAGAATGATTATATTTATATTTCTAAAATATGTCAACGTCAGCTCTAGAATAACTACGCAATCAGACAAACCACTTCTTCATGGAAAGATAGAAATGATGGAACATTTGACATACCCTCTTCACACAAAATATAACAAGTGATTGTGACACATAAAAAATTATTCAATCTCCCATGCATAGGCTTTGAGTGGATATACTTAATTAATGCTCCTAATCTCTTAAGATTAGATTAGTGGATTTCCAGGAACCAAGTTTATTAATATTGTGTGGTTTGTGAGACACGTGTTAAAAAAATCATTGTAAAGTACATAGATCAGGTCTATTGTTTGGCCAAAAGTTGATTTCGATTTAATGGTTTTAAGAAAGAAAATTTTTAGAATAATGTCCTTATTATATTTATTTATTTAAATTTAAATTTAAATAATATGGTAAATTACAATTCAGATGTTATATTATTTAGTATAAATCTAGGTAATAATATGACCAATTTTTGCCCAAAATTTTAATAAAAAGAAGAAAAAACTTCATACATATTACTGGACAATTTTTTTTTTTTGTCGGTCAATCCCTTCTGTCAATTTTTCTTATTTTGTAGTAGTTTCTTATCCAAATTGGATGCTAACTACTACGTTCGTATACAAGTCAAAGTCAAAGTCAAATGTTCCTAGATATGATGTTATAAAATAATGCTACGCGGTTTAAATTATTGGATCAAAATAATGTACAAATGATATGCAACACCCTGAGTTGTAATTATGATATAAATTATAGGATGATTGGTAGATGTTAACAGGGGGAAGTCAGGCAGAGGGTCATGAAGACAAAAATAAATATTTAAATTTATACTACTGTTTTATAAAAAAAAAATTAATACTGTTCAGTCTCATATATAACAGTACAAAAGATAAATTAATAAATAAAATAGACATAGATTTTATGAACTAATATAGAACTCACCACTTTTTTAAATTTTAGAAATTATTTATAATCGGATATGTACTAAATTTTTATACAATTTTCCTTTCAATATATATGATCAAAGACTTTATTTTTTAAATTGTTTTAACAAATAAATAAAATCACACCATTCATAATATCTTCATAACTAATATAATAATAAATATAAATAACACAACTTTTGAAAAGAAGAAAAATATAAAATATTTATTATAGAGCTAATTGCATAGACCTCCAATAAGGTTTTACTAACTACAAGTGGAGTCAACTTTATTATTTATTGACAAACATCTCATTTACCTTTAGTAAAATTTGGTCAAATGTAATAGATAACCAGATGAGGTCTTTGTCAAAAAATTAAAGAGTTGGTTAAAAGTTGACTTTGCCTGTAATTAAGCAAACCCAAAAGAATGGAGGTCTTTATTAATAAACCCAAAAGTTGAATCCGTATGTAATTGAGCAAACTCTTTATTATATTACGATCTCACCGCTGAAATTTTAGGGATCGATAAAAATAAGTTGAATAATTAAAACGGAGAATTTTAAGAATGTAGAGTAAAGAATGTAAAGTAAAAGTGATTGATAAACTTGTTTAACTTTTATCAGTTAATATATATATATATATATATATATATATATATATATATATATATAAGAGTAAATAACGCCTACCTTTCCTGAGGTTTGCTCAATTATAAGTGGAGTCAACTTTTGGGTTTATTGACAAAAATCTTCCCTCCGATTAGTTAACTTTTGGGTTTATTGACAAAGACCTCCCCTAGTCAACTGTTATATTTAACTAAATTTTACTAAAGGAGGGGAGGTGTTTATCAATAAACGATAAAGTTGACTTCGCTTGTAGTTGGCAAAACTTCAGGGGAGGTCGATATAATTAGCTCTATATATAATATAGCTAATTACACCCACCTCCCCTGAGTTTTTGCCAACTACAAGTGGAGTCAACTTTACCGTTAATGGACAAAGACCTCATCTGCCGTTAGTTGACTTCCGTTAAAATTAACGGTTGTCCATGTTTAACTGTTGAAAAAACTAAAATACCTCTAAAATAATATTTAGAATTATTAAATAAAAAAATAATATGGTTAGATCTCCACCGCCCATCTCAGATAGAGATTTTTTCTTTTTTAAAAAAAATTATAAAAAATTAAACTTTTGATCTCCATCGTCCATCTTTGAATGGACAGTGGAGATCTGAAATTTATTTTATTTATTTTTTTTAAAACAAATTATGAGTTTAAAATGTGGAAATCCCACTAAGATAAAAAAAAAAAATTATTGAAGAACCCAGAAAGAAGGGTTCTTCAGGGTGGGTGGAGATCCAGCCACGCCGTAGAACTCAGATCTTTCTGGGTTCTTCAATTAATTTTTTTTTAATCTTGGTGGAGATCCAATTTTAAGATTTTTTTTATAATTGTTATTTTAAAAAAATATATTTTTTAAATAAATTCTAATCGTCTATCATCTCAAAGATGGAGGGTTGAGATTTTTTAAAATTTTAATTTAATAAAATTAAATTAAATTAAAAAAGTAGAAAAGATAAAAATACCTATGCGCATGTTAAGTTTGACTAAAGTCAACTAGCGACAGAGGGGGTTTTTATCTATTAACGGTAAAGTTGATTCCGCTTGTAGTTGGTAAAACTTCAAGAGAGGTAGGTGTTATTAGCTCTATATAATATACTAAATTAGTTAATGATCTATAGGAAACTAAATCCTAACAAAAATGATTTTTTTCTTCTATATTAACTAGGAATTGATAAAACTAATTTATTAAGATATATTAAATAGGAATGAATGAAATTTTATTAAGGTATATTATTAAAATAATGGGATAGGTCCGAATTTCTCCTTACAATAGTTTTCTATTGGATAAATATGATGTTATTAAAATAAAGAAAAATTATCAAAGGTCCTTTGGTGGTCGGATGAGCCTCAAACTCCTTAAAACCGCAAAGGTTAGTGTATATATTATTCATACCATTGCCTATAAAAACACAATTGAAATGGTAGATTGCGGTTGGTCCCGATAGTCCTATAACCTTTAATAATTAATTTATTCCTTTTAAAACAGTAAACACTGTTACTACACCATCTGGTGCATGTAATTTCCTAGAACTCTCTAGGAACATATATAGCAGGTAATATTGTGATGAGCTGGTATGAAGTAACCAACCACCCATCAATGAGCACTCAACTAATTTATTTTTTCTAATGTTCACTTTCCTAGTCTCAAATTAATTAATGAGCTAGTAGGGTTGCTATGATTAAGGCAGCAGTTGAAATGATGCTGAAAATGTAGTCTATTATGATTAAAGGGGCTCACCACAGGCACCAACCTTCACCAAATACTTGCGTTTCAAACTTGAAAGGATTACTCTCCTTTTTTTGATGATGATGTGCTGCACACCATCGATCGATGTCAACCTAAAATTATAAGCAAAAACCTGTCTCCTTCCATGCATGGCCAACTGAGGAAGGCTTATTTGGTGGAGTCAGTGCAGTCGCAGGCACATATTGATCTCAGGAATTCCTCTATTTTGGAGGTTTTTAGGAAGCAAACATCTTTACGCTGAGACTCAAATTTTTTTTTTTTTTATTTGTCTGTCTGCGCGTGGTGTGGATATCCAACTCAACAGCTAGATGCATGTTTCTTCCAAGCCTTTCCCTTTCTAATGATTTCTCACTTGATCTGTGTAATAATCTTACTTGTTATATTTTTAATCTATCATTTTCCAGTCAAAGTTTGATATAAATCAAATCGTGTTTTTTTTGTCCGGTTGAGAATTGAGACTGATGATCGATCAAGAAGGTGCCATTACAGTCAATGAAAGCTGGTAGATAAGGCAGACATTTTTCTTCATTAAGTCAACTAATCTAACCAAACTCTATCTTTTAACTTCGTAAATCTCATTAATCTATATTTTAATTAAATATTACAGTTATACTTTTATTTATAGGTAATTTTTTTTTTACCACAACACATTATAGTATGTATATTTTTTATTTTTTGAATTTATACCCTTAACATGAGCATGTGATACATAAGTTAAGATTTTCTTCAAATTATGACCCAGGCCACAATGTAATTATAGTTATTTTATAACCACCCCACTACAAATATGAAGCACAAAGAAGCCAATGCCAATTCCACATCTTATTTAGTGGTTGTATTAAACGACACTTTTTAAATTAATCAGCAATTAAAAGCACTTCATACTAATTAAGAAAAATGTTATATACATGGCTGAGATTAAATTCCAAAGCCATTTCATCCCCCATTATATATATGTCAAAAGTATCATGATATGATAGGCTCTTGAAACCGTCAGCTGTAGTCATGACCATTGACCAGCCAATTATATGAAAAATGGCACCTTGAAAGTACATGAAAAATAGTGAAACATGGGCTGATCCTTTTATGGATATCAATAGCTTGTTAGTAAATTTTGTAAAAATATTTAAAATATCTTTGATAAATATCACATTTTGGAAAAAGTGGTAGTATATATTTATAGACATGTAAAAGAAAAAAATTTATATTTTCTTCTAAAATAATAATAAAAAAAAAATTCTTGGCAATAATACCAAGCAGGTTCTAGGGACATACTGACCAAATTCAGAGTTATCAGGAATTAGTAGAAGAATTCTCAACAAACTACTAACACAGGACCAGTCCTGGTGTAATCAGATAAGGCGACCGCCGCCACAAAATATTTAGCTATTTATTATTATATTATGTTTAATTAATATATAAAAAAATCAAAAAATTATTTAGAGTTACATTAAAATTAAAATTAAGGAAACTTACAGAAAGTCTGAGGGGTCCATTTTTGTAGTTTGCATCGGGCCCCAAAATGTTAGAGCCGGCCGTACCCATCAGCTATAATTATAAGTTTAACTAAGAGAGTTTTTTTTTTTACCTCTCTTTATAATTAATTAATAGAGTAGTTTCCTCAGACAACACAAAGTCACAAATAACTTGATGTAAATATTTTTTTAATAAATTATATTTTGGATTAATTAATCCATGTTATTAATACATTAGTGTGTGGCTATATATGTTTATTATATGTGAGTGTAATATATGTATATGTATAGTGTAATATATGTATATGTATATATAGCTCTTCTCAGGTGTGAGATCGTAAATTTAATATGCAGTTATTCTTATATATGTAGATGATACTAATTGTTTATGTAACATTAAAATGGAGACCCATGCATATATAGAATTCGTGTACATTTTTTCATGAGGGATAGGTTTTGTAAAGTTACAAAATTGATGTCATACGAAAGAATGTGTGCATATATATATTGGCTCTCTTGTAAGAGTTTTTTTATTTTAACTTTCATAAGATTCTTGACAAAATCTAATCAAGTTTAAATAAATTCTGATGTGATTTTTTATTTTTCATGGATTGGTAAGAGAAGACATAAATAAAACTCACAATCTCATGTAAGCATGTAAGCGGATAAGGTTACCATTAGATTTTACAAGACACCCATTTTCCCTAAATTTGGAAAGTACACAAAATTATAGAATTCATAATTGGAAAGTACCCTGTTTCAAAATCTAAAAAATAGAAATGGAAAGTAAGTCTATATATAATTGTCAACAATGGGTTGTCCATTAGGCCATCTCCAATTAATTTTTATTAAGTAAATGAAAGAATTAATTATTAAAAAATTAGATTAAAATTCTTACACGTAAAAATAATGAGGTGTAAATAAATTATTATTTAAAATAATTAAAAGAAAGTTAGAAAAAAATAATTTATAAAATAATAAAATAATAATATTTTATTATTTAGTAATCGTAAAATGAAGAATAATTGGAGTTATAAATTTACCTGATCTTAGTTATATGAAACGTGAAACGCCTATCCTATACGGAAGGTTTCATCTGTATATGGAGAGTTTCATCTAACAATAATGTGTATCACGCGTCAGGATCCTTTTATCCAATTCTTGCCATTCCTGTCATCATCCACTTAGTTGCCTTCTATATAAAGTGGCACGGCTCTTGGTTAAGAAATACGTGGCCCCCTAAATTTCTCCCATTTTTTTCTGATCAACTTCTCTTGATTGCCATGGCGGTGACAAGTTCAGGCCCCAGGGCCAGGGTAAATTTCGCTGCCCCGAGAGGGTTTGCAAAGACTTTTAAGACAAAGTTAAAGGAAACCTTGTTTCCAGATGATCCATTTGGCGGATTCAGGAATGAAAAGCCTGCTCGCAAAACCTTGAAAACCTTGCAGTACTTCGTGCCCCTTTTTGACTGGCTCCCTAAGTATGATTTTAATAAGTTCAAGTTTGATCTCCTCGCCGGGATCACCATCACCAGCCTTGCCATTCCTCAAGGCATCAGCTATGCCAAACTCGCCAACCTTCCACCCATCATCGGCCTTTGTAAGCTTCCATTTTCTTTTTCTTTTTTCCTTCCTTTTATTATAACACACGTGTGTATATATTGATTTTATTTTATTTTTAGAAAGAACGTTTAGAAATTATCAGGTCAAAATTGTACTATCGTGATGTTAATATTAAAATAAGTACGGTCTTAGCTAATGATGCGAAGGTCTTGATAGGGTGTTCATCAAGATCAACATTCAAAAACTATCAAGACCGCGAAAGCTTTGATCAAAGTACTACAGGGTTATACGTAATATTGGTACTATGTTTTGATAGAGAGATGACGATAATTGTTTTTGTTGCAGATTCGAGTTTCGTTCCGCCTATTATTTATGCGGTGTTCGGGAGCTCAAAGCATCTTGCGGTGGGAACGGTGGCAGCATGTTCAGTACTTTTATCTGAAACAATTCAAGAAAAAGTAAATGCCAAAGACAATCCAGAATTGTATCTGCACCTGGTTTTTACCGCCACCTTCTTCACTGGCATTTTTGAGACAGCTTTAGGTTTTCTAAGGTCAGATCACATTCTGTAGATTAATTGTTATATTTTCAGAAAATTAATCAATCAATTAATATAAAGAAATGTTGCAGGCTGGGGATATTGGTAGATTTCTTATCACATTCGACGATCACTGGGTTCATGACTGGAACTGCTGTGCTTATCTGCCTACAACAGTTGAAGGGCATGCTTGGATTGAAACATTTTACTTCAAAAACCGACGTAGTTCATGTCCTCAAAGCGGTCTTCGAGAACAGAAATGAGGTCTAGTCATCAATCGTAGTGCTTTGACATTCCTGCATGCCATCTATCCCCATCTTCTTAAAAATATATAATAAATTAAAGACCATGCATATTTTAAACTAACAATTAATTTTCAGGTCATTAACTTTTGTAATTCTCATAAAAAACAAAATTGTAAACTTTATATTCATTAATTTATTAAATGTGTTCAAAGTTGTCATTTACTCATTACTCCGTGTAGCATCTTTCAACTTAAATTAATATAGTATTAATTATAAATGAAATTAATAACCTTAAAAAGTGATACAGTTTTGATTTGTTTTGTGCAGTGGAGATGGGAGTGCTTTTTAGTCGGTCTGGCCTTCCTCATTTTCCTTCAATTAACTAGATTCTTGGTGAGTTCTCTGCTCTATGATCCAAATTAATAAATAGGGCGAGTTTGAATTATTTTTTAATATAATATATATATATATATATAAAAAAGTAAACTAACAGTCATAAAGTCAGCTTTTCTCCCTAAGCTGTCACGTGTCTAACGCTTTTTTTTTTATTCTCTTTTTTTTTTTTTGGAAATTTGTAGAGGAACAAGAACCCAAAGCTATTTTGGGTATCAGCAATGGCTCCTATGGTCAGTGTTGCAATCGGCTGTATTTTCGCTTATTTGGCCCCTGTAGAGAAACATGGAATCCAAATTGTAAGGCATTTTTTTTTTTTTACTTGCTATCATTTTTTTTTATTCAAATTATTTTTTTAAAAGAAATAATTCTATTCCTAAATACTTATGCCTTTCATATATAAACTAAATTAATATTTGACTATATATACGTTCTGTAATTTTAATACTGTATGTGTACATGTATATCTAATTTATTTGCTCATGTGAGTCAGGTGGGTGAATTGAAAAGAGGAATTAATCCCTCTTCCCTTAAATACTTGAACTTTGATCCTGAGTATTTACCATCTACTATTAAAGCTGGGTGTATTACAGGCATTATTGCTATGGCTGTAAGAAAACTATTCTTTAATACCATCTTCTTCTTCTTTTTCTTTATATATTTCCTTTAATTAAAAAAAAGTTCATCACTATTTTTATAATATTCCTCTCAGGAAGGAATGGCAATAGCAAGGAGCTTTGCAATAATAAAAAATGAACAAATTGATGGGAGCAAGGAGATGGTAGCTTTTGGTTTCATGAACATCCTTGGATCTTTCACTTCATGCTACCTAACAACAGGTATGTTTTTAATTTCCTTCTCTATTTTTCTACGCATTAAGAATAAACCTTTCTGATTTGCTATTTATTATGTGCAAAATATATGTTGTTCAGG
Source organism: Xanthoceras sorbifolium (assembly GCA_003430845.1). Classification (NCBI taxonomy): domain Eukaryota; kingdom Viridiplantae; phylum Streptophyta; class Magnoliopsida; order Sapindales; family Sapindaceae; genus Xanthoceras; species Xanthoceras sorbifolium. The sequence continues at coordinate 30,016,890 of CM010619.1, forward strand.
ACCATTTTCAAAGACGGCTGTGAATTTCAATTCGGGCTGCAAGACACAGATGGCAAACTTTGTGATGGCGATGTGCATGATGCTTGTGCTTCTGCTCTTGGCCCCAGTCTTTAAATACACACCTCTTGTTGTTCTATCTGCCATTATCATGTCTGCAATGATTGGACTTATAAGCTATGAAAAAATTGTGCACCTTTTCAAAGTTGACAAGTTGGATTTCTGTATTTGCATGGCTGCTTGTCTTGGTGTTTCTTTCCTTACCATGGAGATAGGCCTCATATTATCGGTACGAATTTCCACAAACTATTAACTGTATTGGCTTATTTTATTTATTTATTTCAATTGAATCCTTCCAGGTGGGGCTTGCAATACTCAGGGCACTTGTATATGTTGCAAGGCCTGCAACTTGCAAGCTTGGTAAAATACCAAATTCAGAATTATACAGAGATATGGAGCAATATCCTGATGCAACGGGGTTCCCAGGCATCTTGGCTCTACAAATCGGCTCCCCTATTTACTTTGCAAACTGCAATTACATCAGAGAGAGGTAATCAATCCATGTAAATGGCTTCTTTTTTTATTTTTATTTTACAGTTATGTAAGCGGTCTTTGGGTTCAAATCTGGTTTGGAGGGGTTTGGTTTCCAATTTGTTGTTGGTGAAATGGGTGCAGGACTTTGAGGTGGATCCGGGACGAAGAATCATTATCAGAGTCCATGTCAAATCCTGTCGAGCATGTTTTATTTGATTTATCAGGAGCTACAGCCATCGACATGACAGGCATAGAAACATTGATGGAAATTCGTAGAATTCTGACATCAATGTCCATCAAGTTTGGAATAGTAAATCCGAGGATTGAAATTTTGGATAAATTGACATTGGCAGACTTCGTAGACAAAATCGGCAAGGACTCAATATACTTGTCCATTGATGAGGCTGTTGAGGCATGTCGTTTTTCACTTCAAACCGGCAAACAACATGATGCTACTTCTTAATAAGGCAGTGTTTGTTTCAGTTGATAGGATCCAGCCAAGCTCTTGATGGTGTAAATGTAGCCTTCTTTAGTGGACAAAGGATGTCTTTTTAGGTTAAAAATAATACTAGACACCCTACCTTTCTATTACAACTTGTATCATAAATTCTAGTGTGATAATTTTCAAACGGATAAAAATAATTTTATCATAGTTACCCATCTGATTCTAATTACTAGATCATAAGTTGGAATGAAGTTGAGATTGGATATTTAGCATTACTCTTGCATTTAAGCAGGGGAAATTTTATGTACAATATTGGGAAAATGTGATAATCATGCTTGTAGCTTGGAAATATATCAATCTAACCCAAGGTTTTGAAAAAGATAATTTAGTTCTTGAAACATTCTCTCTTAATTTTAGTTTGTATCAAACTAGTTCCTCTCAAGTCTTGACCGTGATTGCTAGCATTTTTGTCAACAAAAGTGTCAAAAGGGACTATCAGCCAAGCTATAGTGAGTGCAATACTATCAACAAATTACAGAGGATGAATTCTATGATCCGCAGATACTGTGATTTATGATCGAGTCTGATAGTGGGATCAACAACCTGTAAGGAAAATAGAAAAGTCGAGCATTTAGACACCGAAGTGGTGCCTGCCAAATGGACTTCAACGCTCAATTCAGCGAATAAGGTCATGCTAGTAAGGGAAAGACAAGTGAATCCAAATCAGTAACGATTGAATGTCGAGCATAGTGGGTTGTGTTGGACGTCGAGCGTAAATGGTTATGAGTATACACATTAGTTTTACACAATCAATTATAATGTACGCAATCACTTTTACATGGAAGGTAAAGACAAATTATACATACTGATTATTCAACATATTTCAACTGGTTTTACAAGTCACAAATCAATATTTCTTTCTTCTGCGCCATCCTTATGCTCCTCATCGTCGTGCAGTCGTTGGCGTCTCATCGTTTGTGACCGCTCATCTTCATCCTCCTCGATCTCTTCTTTCTTATAATTTCTCTCTCTTCCTTCACTTTCAAATGATTTCTTTTTTGTTTTGAAACTTGGTTTTAAATGTTTTTAAAAGTTTTGTCAAAAAAGTCAGACAAGTTGTCCGCGTGCTATAGGGTATTTTTGTCCAAAATGTGTGAAGTTTGACAAAAACAATCAACTTATTAGAACTGTCTAAATATAATAAATACATAAATACCTCTAATTAAGGCTATTTATGAATTTGTTCCTTAAATTATGACATACATAAAATTTATTCTAATATAAAATTTTGCCTCTAATTAGTTTGTTAGGTATACTTCTGCCCTCCAATTTTAGTATTCTTGTTCTACTCCTAGGTATTTAGAAATGCATAAGCTATTCATGGTCCAATAAGATAATATCATGTGGTATGGATAATCAATCATATGTGACGTTCAAACTATGTGACATGATTGTAAGGCCAATGCTATGCGGCACCCTGTATCCTAAATAATTTCTCTACAGTAATAGTAGCACCCAACTTCTGAATGGGAAAGTGCTGGTCGTTGTGTCAAGTAAACGGGGGACCCCAAGCAAGAGCCAGGTTTGGTTTTGATGCATAAAAGTGATTTTTGCTGATGATAAACAACATTTTTCGAAATATAGCCCATGAAGTAACAACTGTCCAGGAGCCGTGGCTTGGGAAGAAAACCTGAAGCAGATGATCTCTCAATTGAACTTATATACCCTTTGAAATTCTCATGGTCGTACCTCCACTTACGCTGCAATTTTTCTCAAAATGCTGACTTTAATTGCAAACCAATTACAGTCAAGATGAGCATAATTATGAACCAGATTGTAGCGGAGTGGGGAGAACTGTATTGCTTGCTTTTTCAGTCATTTGATACACATGCTGAGACGTTTTCACCTTTTTTTTTTTTTGTGATAAACATGGTTAGAAAACTAGCCAATATACGTAGATTTAGCATATATGTGTCTTCATCGAAAAGTTGTTGGATTCATTTCAAATGTCAGGCTTGAATTTTGTTTTCTTACTTCAAAGCACATTCTTATACATCCCTGTTATTAAGAGATAATGCTTTAGCATCTTCAACGTTTTCTTGAAACAGTATGTTATATATCGCTTCACACACACACACACACACATATAACTTGGACAATATTTGTAATGTAAAAGTAGTAAACACACCATTTGAATATAAAGCGAAGACAAAAATAAAGTACAAAATAAACATACAATGCAAACGTAAAAAAAAAAAAAATACATTAGTTGTATTTTAAGATTCTTTAAAATATAAAACTTATCAATTACAAAATTCGAATCAATAGCATTACGACTTGTTTGGCATGGCTTTTCGAAGCCTACTTTTGGCTTTTTGAGCTCAAAAGCTTTTTTGAGAGTATTTGAATTTTCTAATAGAAGAGTTTTTAAGTTTTAAAAACTCTTTCAGGCAAAATAAAAATATATGATTTTTGTAGGAATAACTTCCAAGAAGCCAAAAGCTTAAAGTAAAAGCTCTACCAAATAGGGCCTTAGCAATCTCTCTTTCAATATAAATAATCATGGAGCTTGCTAAAAACTCTTACTCCACTTTACTGCAAAGCGGTGACCTACAAAAATAATTATAATAAAATTTTAGAACTCCTACCAAAGGCCAGCAATTCTCTTGGGTGTGTTTGGAAAAATATAAAATAAAATAGGTAGTTGGATGTTTAAGTAATTGCCTATAGTAGCTGATAGAAAATTATATGTGGAAGCAATATATATATCGCAACTAAAGTAGTTAGAGATTTAAGAAAAATGGAGAAGCACTGGATACACAATATTTACTTGGTAAAACCCCAATTAATTTGAGGGAAACATCCACGGACAAAGATCGGAGGATTTTTTTATATCAAAATAATTACAACCACTCTCTAATATTTTTAGAAGAGAACAACCTTATAAGAGGAAAGAACAAACTCTAGTAGCCAAAAATTGTTAATAGGTCAGGCCCAAGAGATCAACAGACAAAAGTAAAGCCTGGAGAAATATTAAATGGGATAGAACGTAACGCTCATAAATGCATTCATTTAACTCCCATAACGCCTACGTAGACCCCTCCAACCGGTGTACTAATAGGAATTATAAAGAGTATTGTATAACGCTAGATCGTTCCATGCACAGTTATGATGAGTATCATAACGATAAATTGCTTCATGCACAGTTATAAAGAGTATCATAACAGTATATCGCTTCATGCACAGTTATGAAAAGTATTATAACGGTAGATTGCTCCATGCACAGTTATGAAAATAATTATAATGGTATATCGCTCCATGCACTAATGAGAGTATCGTAACGTCTAGAAGATCCTCCAACTGATACCTAAACTTTATCTATAAATATGTAGACCCTACACAGGCCAAGGGGTTGGCATTTTGTGGTATTTTGATACAGAAAATTCTTTAGACTCTCTTAATCTCATTCTCAAAACTTAAGCTCTTTTCCGACGACCTCCCGTTGGTCTACTGTCACGTGCTCTGGCCATATATACGTTACTTCGACCATACTTCCCTAGGAAGTTTATACAGGAAGAATTTATAATTTATTTACTATTAATTCATTATTTTTTCTATTCTTATCATTTAATAGTATTAAACTATTATAATTTGAGCGTCGGAGTGTTTTTGGCTGGCATCATCCCGGTATCAAGTATATTTTAACTCTTTTAATTATTGATTGTGCAGGTTATAGTGCCCTTTTCACTATCCTTTACGAATTAAGATCTACAACTTTCAAATATGAAAATTAATTATTATATTTCAAAAAATTATTATTATTATTATTATGTGCCGACGTTCATATCCTAAGTAAAATGTTGAAGAATGATTATATTTATATTTCTAAAATACGTCAACGTCTGCTCTAGAATAACCACGCAATCAGACAAACCGCTTCAATCAAAAGATAGAAATGATGGTTCACAAAAAATATAACAACCACAATTGTGGTTGTGACACATAAAAATTCTCGATATATACTTAATTAAATTAGTGGATTTCCATTAATATGGTGTCGTTCGTGAGACACGTGTTAAAAAAAATCATTACATAGATCAGGTCTATTTAAAAGTAGATTTTAATTTTTTTAATTTTTTTTTTTTTGAAGGGAAAGTGTTATCCAATTTTAACTTCTAGGTTCGTATACAAGTCAAAATCAAATGTTTTATAAAATAAAGTTAAGCTGTTTAAATTATTGGACCAATATAATGCATAACTATATAAATTTTGAGATAATATAATTGATATTAATAGAGATGAAATCAGAATTTTAATTTTAAGGAGACAAGATAAAAATAAATATTTAAATTCGTATGGTAAAAATACTAATATTGAAAAACTTAATTATCAAAAAAATTAAATTTAATACTATTTAGTCTCGTATGTAACTAAGCTGGGCAACACAAGAGTCTAAACCCGCAAAAAACTCGTGAATTTTAAAATGGCTCAAAATCGGCCTTAAACCATTTATACGGGCTTCCGGTATAGATTTAAATCCGATCCGTAAAATATACGGATTTTACCCAATCCTAATTTTAACTCTATTATTTATCTATATTTTAACCCAAACTTTTATGGACCAATGTTTTTTAAAAAAATCTGTTGTATTTTTGTTAATTTTTATTTTGTGAGCCAAAATAAGATAAAATTTAAAATTTTTTTTGACAAATTAAACTAACTCTATTTAAATAAACCAACTTAAATTCTGATGAAACTATAAATTAAATATATTATTAAAAATAAATTAGACCAACTCAATTCAAATAAATTAATATTTATATACAATTAAAAATTAAAAATAATAAATAAAACAAAATTCAAATCTAAACAATCATACACCAATCATCAAACACCTCACTCAAAACAAACCCACCAAAGAACACAAAGAACCAAATGGGAAACGAAGGCCAAAAACAAAACAAAACAAAACAAGAACAGGTTCAAATAAATACAAGAGCTAAATTCAAAGGTTCGCTTGCAACAGTAACAGGAGAGTCATCGTCCTTGGACTTGACATAACTACCATTTGTCGGCACCAACTTCTCTGGTACTCTTTGACAGCGAATGCGCCAAATGCACAATTCTACCGACACATCCAGTTCCTTACAGTACTTGTCCTCCTCCCTTACAAAACCAATCTCAAAGAAAACAACCTCTTCGTCACCTAAAAAAAAAAAAAAAAAACCAGACCAAGTTTTCTGCAATATACACCTTAGAAATCGCAAAAGAAACAGGACTCCTACATTGCTGGAAGCGCGGGGTTTTTGATTGTTGTAAATTTCGGTATTCTTCGTGTATTTAAAGATAAATTTTAATTAAAAAAATCTCCCATTGATAGAAGATTTCGTGTGTCATAAAAATGGGTTTGCGATAGATTTCAGAGATAAAAAACGAATCAAAGAACACAAAAGGAAAGTGCAGTGACTGTGTGCGAGAGAAGAGGAGCAGAGGAGCAGAGTTTTTTTTTTTCAAGGGTCATTGGCGGGATTAGAGTGAACCGGCACGACTCGCATTTAATGTGAATTTAAAAATAAAATTATATCGAGATAAACGCAGACCGCATCATGTAGGTACGGTCCAAATTAAGCAAATTCGGAACATTTTACTAACCTTATATGTATGTAAGGGTATAAAAAATAAATTATAAATAAAATAGGCACAAGTTTTATAAATTAAAATACAACATACCGCTCTTTTAAATTTTAAAAATCATATTTAATCAAATATGTACTAAATTTTTATATAATTTTCCTTTTAATATATATAATTAAATATTTTATATTATTTTTATATTTATTTTAATAAATAAAAAAAATTATACTATTCATAATATCTTTATAACTAATATAAATAATAAAACTCATTTACCACATCATTTAATATAATTTTAAATAAATAATTTCAGTAATTAACATTACTCCTTGATTTGAAGAGATCTCTTCTAGATCAGTATATCTTTGAACAATCAACCGATAGAAACCTTTTAAAACATTAAAACAGTGTTACTACACCATCTGGTGTATGTAATTTCCTAGAACTCTCTAGGAACTTATATAGCAGCAGATAATATTGTGATGGGATGGTATGAGTTAACCAGCCCACCATGAATGAGCACTCAATTAATTTATTTATTGTAATGTACACTTTCTTAGTCTCAAATAAATTAATGAGCTAGTTGGGTCGCAATGATTAAGGCAGTTGAAATGATGCTGAAAATTTTGTTTATGGTTCCAGGCACCAACCTTCACCAAATAATTGCGTTTTCAAACTCAAATGATTTATGGGTGGTTTGTTTTTTCTGTAAAGACTCTGGACAGTTATAAATTTACTGAAGAGATAATAGACTGAATTTTAAAATTAGAATGATATATCTATTTTTTTTTTCAATCCTATTCAGTGGTAATTTTTTTATTTCTTTTAAAATAAAATATTTAAAAATAAATAATTTGATATTTATACTTTTATTAATATTAATTGTTATGTATTTTTATTTGTTATGATACAAATAATTAAAACTAAATAATTTAATAAATTCTAAAATATTTTATGTATACATTAATAAAATTTTATTCATGATGAAAATGTAATAAATAATTATATTAAAAAATAATTTAATAATAATTTTATTAATAGAATAATTATTTTATTCAATCACAAATATAAATAATAATATAAATATTTCTAGGTTGCTACTACTGCAATACAAATGTTTGAATCTTTAGATTAAAATATATTTGTCGATAAAATTAAACAAACTAAATCAATTATTTGTAAAAGTGGTTTTGTAATTTGGTCTATGAATTGTTGCATAAATATTTAATCTTATTTTCTAAATTCATTGTTACTGCTTAGTGTTTGATTTTGATTGGGCGTTGTTACCATCCAATTGAAGCTCCTCATTATTATGTTGCCATAAGTTTATAGTAAGCTACTCCTTTTTATTATTATTATTATTATAAGCTGTTGTTTTTAACCGGAATAGAGTTTCTGACTTTTGTAACATTATTACAGCTTTCCCTAAAGAAAATATTATTACTGTACAAGAAAATAAAGAACTACAATCTATAATAACAAAAGCAATTGAATGAGAAGCTACACCAAGAAGTAAAAAAATTGATGTATACATTACAAATAAAGTTATAATTTTTCATTACAAACAATAAAATTATATAAAGCACAAGTAGTTTGATAAAGAAAATAAATAAATGATTGTTATTGCAATTTTGCTCAGAGATATTTCTATCGTTTGATTCCAAGAAAGTTTGAGCATGAGATATGATTAGGATTTTTTTTTAATAAAACCGTTTGTAAAAAGAAATAGGGTAAAATAAATAAAATTATATGATATAAAATTAAATAAATCTGAAAATAAGTTATATTTAGAATGATACTTTTGGAAAAAAAAAATATTTTAAATATATTTAAGTGATTTGGAATTATTATCAGGATTTTTTACTTTTTTTTAAGTTTTTTTTTAAATTATTTGATCACTTAAAAAAATAAATAAAAATAATTTAATGGGTTCAATTCAGACCCATTAAGTTATAAGTTAAAAAAATAAACAATCCCTTACCCTCCTTTATTTTTAAATATATTTAAGCGATTTGGAATTAGTAAAAAGTCAGAAATTTTTACTTTTTTTAAGTTTTTTTTTTAATTATTTTTAAGTTGTTTGACCATTTAAAAAAAAAAATAACTTAATGCGTTCAATTCAGACTCATTAAATTATAAGTGAAAAAAATAAATAACCCCTTAACTCTCCTTTATTTTTTATGATGATGTGCTACACCCCGCCAAGCCACCATCTATCGATATCAACCTATAAATATAAGCAAAAACTCTCTCCTTCCATATTTGGATGGCCAAATGAGGAAGGCTTATTTGGTGGAGTCAGTGCAGTAGTCGCGGACGCATACTGATCTCATGAATCCTCTATTTTGGAGGTTTTTAGGAAGCAAACATCTTTACGCTAAACACTCAAATTTTTATTTGTCTTTCTGCGTGTGGTGATATCCAACTTAATTAACAGCTAGATGCGCGTTTCTTCCAAGCCTTTCCCTTTCATTGATTTCTCATTTGATCTGTGTAATAATCTTACTTGCTATATCATTATCCAGAATCGAATAATGTTGTTTTTGTCCGGTTGAGAATTGAGAGACTGATGATCGATCAAAAAGGTGACATAACAATCAATGCATGCGGGTAGATAGGGCAGATATTTTTCTTCATTTACTTTAACTAATCTAACCAAACTCTTTTAACTTATTACATCTCATTAATCTATATTTTAAATATTATAGTTATACTTTATAATTTATCTACAATTTTTAAATATAAATTAAAACTGTAATACCTCCTGACCCAATTCACTCGGTCTAAATCAGAGAGCGCTACTATATACTAAAATCTAACTTTTACTTTTATATAAACATAATTGAAAACGATATTAAAAACATTTGAAAATAGTACAAATAAATTTATCTTAAATCTTATCAGAGTTTCTTCTATTTTTCTGACTTTTCAAAATCTATTTACAATTAAAATTCATAAAAATCTACTTCTAAATCTCAAATCACTTTTGCGCACCCAATCAATTTATCACAATATAATTTATTTATCTCGATCGTGACAGGAAGCTCTTTTAAATATGTACAAACATTTTCTGTATATGCATGCTATATCAAAACATATATACTTATTACAAAAGGGCTATCAAAAGATATGTAGTAACGATGTGATTCCGGACTATGGTTCTGCAGTCTCTACTCTTCTTTGTCTTTATCTTTCTTGGAATCTCTGTTACCTACGTGTGAGAAAACTCAACACGCTAAGTATATTGCTTAGTGGGTGTACACAAAATTGTATAGCCAAATATACTATATTAAATAAGTTTATCTATTTTCGATAAAAATACAAATAACATATAATTAGATCAGATATGGGACTCAAGTCAAATCAAATTATATATTCAACAAATACAGTATTCAAAATCAATCAACAGACCAAAATCTTCATAATTTCTCAAATGCTTTCATATACTAAATCAGTTTTCATACTGGGCTCCTAACATACAAAACATAAGTTATCGAACTGGATTATGGGTTGTTCGGCATCGGACGTAAACGGGCGAGCCACCGAACATTAGATCAGAATGGAACACTAACGGAATCACCCGCTGTAAATGTCCTATGACAGAACCCTAAGAAGGGTGGTACAAACAGAGTAAATCGGCACAGTACTGTTCAAACAGAAACCCAATTGACATGTCAACCTCCTATATCCATATCTATGTTTATACACATCAGAGCCATTTCGTAAAACGTTTTCTCAAATTCAATGTCAACATATTTCATTTCTTTCAGAATCATCGAATTCAACTTTCAAATTATTCAATTTCAAATTTCATCAAATATCATATAACAAAAATATACGAATATATTTCTAAATCAATAATCATATCAAATCAATCTAAAAATATATTCAAACATATTTCATATTTCCATATCGAATCAAAATGCCCCAAAATTATTTTTTGATACATTTCACAAATAGTATATACTTAAAATCACTTTCAACAATATATTTCCATAACACTATTAGAATCAAAACGTATTCAAATCAATTTATAATATTATTTACAATCAATAATTCGGATATAAATTATATTTCAAGAATTCGCAATTCAAATCAATCCGAAATCAGTTTCAAATTATCAATTCTACTCCATAGAATTCAAATAATTCATAAACAATAAAATTCGATAATTCCGAAAAATTTCTGGAAAACTCGAAAACTAGTGTACACCGAACTTGAACACTTCCTCTTACTCTTTTCCTTCTTCTCCTCCTCTTTGCTTCTTTTTCTTCTTCTTTCCTTTCTCTCTCTTCTTTCTCTCTTCTCTTTCTCTCTCATTCTGGTTTTTGTTCTGCTTATGTGTGTTTGCTGTGTTTTTGGTTTCAATTTCGTTTATGAAGCCCCGCTGCTTCATCATTCGGTGCTATTTTTTTTTTAAATTTTTGAGCCATCGCGACCGTACATCGCGAGCTGTGGTCGCGTCTCTCGGTCGCGATGCTCACTGGTGGAAATTTACCACTTTCAGCGCAAGCAGCTACCGCGAGCGCTGATCGCGGTCTCTCATCACGATGTTCACTGGCCCAATTTCTCCATTTTCATCGCGAGCAGCTACTGCAATCCCTGGTCGCGATGCACACTGTCCAATTTTTCACCCTTTTCTTCGTGCATTGTTTTCGACCGTTTAAATTGGTCCATTTGGAAACCTAAAAATATACATACATTTAATTATATTTTCTACCCCTTAAATCATAAATATCATATTCACATACTCAAGATTAATTCAATCATACTTTTCATATTTATTCGAAATTAGGGATGTTACAAATATTCTTTCTACGGTGAGTGGCTAATTCAAGAATGATTTACTCAAATAATGTGTACTTTACTGATAAAAGATAGACGATTTAGACGTCTTGCTTGAGGATTTTCTTTCTTTTTAAGTCTGCGGGGGGTGTGCACCACATGGACAAAAAGACCCACCAAATTCAATTATGGGTTCTCTTAGCTTTTGCATTACATATGCAAATCAAAGAAAATTTATATCAATATATATAAATCTAAATAAAAATAAAATTTTTATTACCTCAATACATTAGAGTTGTATGTGTATTTTTATATACATTTCCCTTAACATGAATGTGATACATGAGTTAAGATTTTCCTTCAAATTATGACCAGGCCACAATGTAATTATAGTTATTTTACAACCACCCCACTACAAATTATATGAAGCACGAAAAAGCCAATGCCTATTCCACATCTTATTTAGTGGTTGTATTAAATGATACTTTTTAAATAATCAGCAATTAAAAGCACTTGACACTAATTAAGAAAAGTGTGTTTGGTTATTTAAATGGCTGCGATTAAATTCCAAACCCATTTCATCCCCCATTATATATACGTCAAAAGCATCATGATATACACAAGTCACTTATATTGGTGGCTAGAGACCTCAGAATCCTTCAAACCACTAAGTTTCAAATCTTTGTACATACATATAAATATATTTTCTCATCATTGTCCATAAAAATGCAATTATGTGGGTAGACCTCTCCCCCATGTTGAGAGTAGTTGTCCAGACTGTACTTATATGATTTAATCTCAGTTGGATCCGGTAGTCTTCTGACACCGTAAAGGTGTTAGATTTTTTTTTTTAAAAAAAAAAAAAGTATCATGATATGATAGGCTCTTAAAACCGTCAATTGCCGTTACCAGCCAATTGTATGGAAGAATGGCACCTTGAAAGTAAATGAAAAATGGTGGGAAACATGGGCTGATCCTTTTATGAATAACAATAGCTTGTTAGTAAATTTTGTAAAATATTTAGGATCCAAAAATATCTATGATAAATATCACATTTTAGAAAAACTGGTAGTATATATTATAGACATGTAAAAGAACAAATTTTATATTTTCTTCTAAAATAAAAAATAATAATAATAAGTTCTAATAAAAAAATTATTTAAAAAAGCTCTAATATTAAAAAAATCCGTATTAAAAAATTAAGTAAGCTTATACTCATTTTTATAGTTCGCCTCGAGCCCTCAAAAATCTTAAAGAGCCTAGGGTACGAGCCGTACCCACTACAGGGGACACGACTCGAACTCACAATCTCAAAATGTAAGTGTGAGGAGCACATAACTATATCAACCTCATCTTATCACCCATTACCTATAATTGTAACTTATAAGTTTAATTAAGATTTTGTTTTCTCTCTTTATAGTCATCACAAAATCATAAATATTGAATGAAGTTTCTGCCTAGTACTAATTTCTATTTTCTCTCGTGAACTTTAATTAGATGCGGAACTCATCCGGTCATATTTACTTTATTTATATATTTTTAATTCAAATTCTCATTGGATTATTTAACCCCATGTCAATGATTAATTAGAGTAGTTTTCTGAGAGAACAGAAAGTGGCAAATTCCTTGATTTAAATATTTTTTAAAATTAATTCTATTTGGATTAATTAAGCCATGTTATTTTTTATTTTTTTATTTTTTTTGAGATCTAACATTTTACGGGTCAGAGAACTATCGGGACTAACCGATATTAAATCATATAAGTATAGCCCGGACAACTACTCCCAGCAACGGGAGACGAGAATTATCGGGACCAATGGCCCGAACAATTACTCCCAACAACAAAAAGGGTCTACTCCCAACACGGAGGAGAGATCTACCCACACAATTGTATTTTTATGAGTAATAGTGGGAATATATATTTACATGGTAACACAAGATTAAGCCATGTTATTGATATTACATTAGTGTGTGTCTTTATATGTTTATTTTATGTGTGTGTATAATATATGTATATGTATATATAGCTCTTCTCAGGTGCGGGATCCTAAATTTAATATATAGCTATTCTCATGGAAAGGATACTAACTGTTTATGTAACATTAAAATCGTGACCCATGCATCTAATTTTAAAGAAGTTGTTCTCTTACATTACATGACCGTTGTTCTAGACATAAGTTAATCAAAACTTGAGAAAAATTATATATATAAAAGATTTTATGTGCAGAATTTTTATATTTTTTAATAAGGGATTGACTCTGTAACGTTACAGAATTGATCTCACACGAAAAAATATGTGCATGTGTGTGTATATATATATAATGGCTCTCTTCTAAGACTAAGAGTTCTTTATTTTAACTTTTGATGAATATGATATAAGTGGATAAGCTTACCTTTTACAAAAAAACCCATTTTCCCTAAAATTGGAAAGTACACAAAATAATAGAATTCATAATTGGAAAGTACCCTGTTTCAAAATATAAAAAATAAAAATGGAAAGTCCATTATCAGAATTTATCTAGCCTTAATTATTTGAAACCTGAAACGCCTATCCTATATGGAAGGTTTCATCTGTATATGAAGAGTTTGATCTAACAATAATCTGTTTTCACGCGTCTGGATCCTTTTACCCAATCCTTGCCATTCTTGTCATCATCCACTCAGTTGCCTTCTATATAAAGTGGCACAGCCTTGGTTAAGAAATCCGTGTCCCCCTAAATTTCTCCCATTTTTTTCAGATCCACTTCTCTTGATTACCAATGGCGGTGACAAGTTCAGGCCCCAGGGTAAATTTCGCTGCCCCGAGAGGGTTTGCAAAGACTTTTAAGAAAAAGTTGAAGGAAACCTTGTTTCCAGATGATCCATTTGGGGGATTCAGGAATGAAAAGCCTGCTCGCAAATCCTTGAAAACCTTGCAGTACTTTGTTCCCGTTTTTGACTGGCTCCCTAAGTATGATTTTACTAAGTTCAAGTTTGATCTCGTCGCCGGGATCACCATCACCAGCCTTGCCATTCCTCAAGGCATCAGCTATGCCAAACTCGCCAACATTCCTCCCATCATCGGCCTTTGTAAGCTTCCATTTTCTTTTTCTTTTTGTCTTTCTTTTATTATAACACACGTGTGAGTGTATATATTGATTTTATTTTATTTTCAAAAATAACCTTTAAATATTATCACGTCAGGACTGTACTATTTTAATGTTAATGTTAAAATAACTACGATCTTAGCTAATGATGCGAAGGTCTTGATAAGGTCTTCATCATAATCAACATTCAAAATCTATCAAGACAGCCGCGAAAGCTTTGATCTAAGTTCTAATGGTTATAAGTACTGTTGGTACTATGTTTTTGATTGAGAGATGATGATGCTGATTGTTTTTGTTGCAGATTCGAGTTTCGTTCCGCCTATTATTTATGCGGTGTTCGGGAGCTCAAAGCATCTAGCGGTGGGAACGGTGGCAGCATGTTCAGTGCTTTTATCTGAAACAATTGAAGAAAAAGTAAATTTCAAAGACAATCCAGAATTGTACCTGCACCTGGTTTTTACCGCCACCTTCTTCACTGGCATTTTTCAGACAGCTTTAGGTTTTCTAAGGTCAGATCACATTCTGTAGATTAATTGTTATATTTTCAGAAAATTAATCAATCAATTAATATAAAGAAATGTTGCAGGCTGGGGATATTGGTAGATTTCTTATCACATTCGACGATCACTGGGTTCATGACCGGAACTGCTGTGCTTATATGCCTACAACAATTGAAGGGCATGCTTGGATTGAAACATTTTACTTCAAAAACCGACGTCGTTCATGTCCTCAAAGCGGTCTTCGAGAACAGAAATGAGGTCTAGTCATTAATAAATTAAATACCATGCATCAATCTTGCTTTGACATTCCTGCCATCTATCCCCCATCTTCTTAAAAATATATAATAAATTAAAGACCATGCGTATTAATATAAATGAAATTAATAACCTTAAAAAGTGACACAATTTAGATTTGTTTTGTGCAGTGGAGATGGGAGTGCTTTTTAGTCGGTCTGGCCTTCCTCATTTTCCTTCAATTAACTAGATTCTTGGTGAGTTCTCTGCTCTATGATCCAAATTAATAAATAGGGCGAGTTTGAATTATTTTTGGATAACAGAATATAATATAATATAATATACATAAACTAAAAGTCATACTAAATGATATGATAAGACATCGTAGCTAAGCGTACTGAACTTTTCTCTCTAAGTCGTCACGTGTCTAACACTTTTTTTTTTTTTTTTTGGAAATTTGTAGAGGAACAAGAGCCCAAAGCTATTTTGGGTATCAGCAATGGCTCCTATGATCAGTGTTGCAATCGGCTGTATTTTCGCTTATTTTGCCCCTGTAGAGAAACATGGAATCCAAATTGTAAGGCATCTTTTTTTTTACTTGCTATCATTTTTTTCTGATCCAAATTATTTTTTTTTTAAAAGAAATAATTCTATTCTTAAATACTTACCCATCATATATAAACAAAATTAATATTAGTATATGTTTTGTAATTTTAATACTGTATGTGTATATGTATATCTAATTTATTTGCTCATGTGAATCAGGTGGGTGAATTGAAAAGAGGAATTAATCCTTCTTCCCTTAAATACTTGAACTTTGATCCTGAGTATTTACCATCTACTATTAAAGCTGGGTGTATTACAGGCCTTATTGCTTTGGCTGTAAGAAAACTATTCTTTAATACCATCTCTTTGTTTTCTTCTTTTTCTTTATATATTTCCTTTATTTTGGTTCATCTGAGTGGTAATTGAAAAAAAAAAAAAAACTCATAACTATTTTTATAATATTCCTCTCAGGAAGGAATAGCAATAGCAAGGAGCTTTGCAATAATAAAAAATGAACAAATTGATGGGAACAAGGAGATGGTAGCTTTTGGTTTCATGAACATCCTTGGATCTTTCACTTCATGCTACCTAACAACAGGTATGTTTTTAATTTTCTTCTATATTTTTCTACGAATTAAGAATAAACCTTTCTGATTTGATATTTAATTATGTGCATATATATATATATATATATATATATATGTTGTTCAGGACCATTTTCGAAGACGGCTGTGAATTTCAATTCAGGCTGCAAGACACAGATGGCAAACTTTGTGATGGCGATGTGCATGATGCTTGTGCTTCTGTTCTTGGCCCCAGTATTTAAATACACACCTCTTGTTGTTCTGTCTGCCATTATTATGTCTGCAATGATTGGACTTATCAGCTATGAAAAAATTGTGCACCTCTTCAAAGTCGACAAGTTGGATTTCTGCATTTGCATGGCTGCCTGTCTTGGTGTTCCTTTCCTTACTATGGAGATAGGCCTCATATTATCGGTACGAATTTCCACAAACTATCAACTATATATCCTCTTCTGACATATACTTAGAATACAAGTTAACTCTATTGGCTTTTTTTTTTTTTTTTCAATTTGGATCCTTCCAGGTGGGGCTTGCAATACTCAGGGCACTTGTATATGTTGCAAGGCCTGCAACTTGCAAGCTTGGTAAAATACCAAATTCAGTATTATACAGAGATATGGAGCAATATCCCGATGCAACGGGGTTCCCAGGCATCTTGGCTCTACAAATCGGCTCCCCTATTTACTTTGCAAACTGCAATTACGTCAGAGAGAGGTAATCAATCCATGTAAATGGCTTCTTCTTTTTTTTATTTACAATTATGTAAGCGGTCTTTGGGTTCAAATCTGGTTTGGGGCGGGGTTTGGTTTCTAATTTGTTGTTGGTGTCTTGGTGAAATGGGTGCAGGACTTTGAGGTGGATCCGGGACGAAGAATCATTATCAGAGTCCAAGTCAAATCCTGTCGAGCATGTTTTACTAGATTTATCAGGAGCTACAGCCATCGACATGACAGGCATAGAAACATTGATGGAAATTCGTAGAATTCTGACATCAATGTCCATCAAGTTTGGAATAGTAAATCCGAGGATTGAAATTTTGGATAAATTGACGTTGGCACACTTCGTAGACAAAATCGGCAAGGACTCAATATACTTGTCCATTGATGAGGCAGTTGAGGCATGTCGTTTTTCACTTCAAACCGACAAACAGCATGATGCTACTTCTTAAGACACTGTTTGTTTCAGTTGCTAGGATCCAGCCAAGCTCTTGATGGTTTAAATGTAGCCCTCTTTAGTGTACAAAGGATGTTTTTTTAGGTTAAAAATAATACTAAACATCCTACCTTTCTATTACAGTTTGTATCATAAATTCAAGTGTAATAATTTTCATACGAATAAGAATAATTTTATCACAGTTACCCATCTGATTCTAATTACTAGATCATAAGTTGGAATGAAGTTGAGATTCAATGTTTAGCATTACTTATTTATTTAAGCAGGGGAAATTTTATGTACAATGTTGGGAAAATGTGATAATCATGCTTGTAGCTTGGAAATATATCAATCTAATCCAAGGTTATGAAAAGGATAATTTAGTTCTTGTTGTTTCACATTCGTCAAAACAGTCTCTCTTTATTTTAGTTTGTATCAAACTAGCTAGTTCCTCTCAAGTCTCGACCGTTATTGCTAGTATTTTCGTCACAAAAGTGTTAAAAGGGACTATCAACCAAGCTATACTAAGTGCAATACTATCGACAATATTATTTTTTAAAATTATTTATGAAATTTTGTTTTGATTTTGAAAAAGATTATTAGAGTTTCGATTAAAGTTGGTTTAAAAAGCAAATTTATTATTTCAATTAGATGATTATATCTTTTAAACAATTGCCCACAACCTTAATAGTGTAGAGTGAGGGGCATACCGTTGGTATAGTTTTTTTATTTTTCTTTTTCTTTTCTAGTTTGTGAATTTTTTTTATTTTGGTTTGTGAATTTTTTTATTAATTAAGTGTAATTAATTAATGATTAATTAATACAAAATTAATAACATGATTAGTTTTATGTAATGTAATTATCTCACTATTCTGGCCATTTGTAACTTTTTAATTTTTCATCTGGTCAAACTATTAAAACTAGTATGAGTTGCATATACAAACTTCAAGTATGTTTGTGTAATTTGCACAAGTATTAAAATTTAAAGTGATATTTACATATTGTTTTGCCTTTTGATTAATGAGATATGCTGATAAAATTTATTAATAATTTTTTTTATTTAATGAAATAATAGCTCCATTAGTTATATGAATTTTTTTTTATATAATGGACAATAAATTCTTTTTTCTTCATTAGATTTAAGACAAATTGCACTAACTTACTCTAATTATATACATAATTATATAAAAAACCGCGAGAATGTGATAATAATACTGACACCCCTTGACCACCGTTAGTGTGTTAGACTATCACGGATAAGAGGCAACTTCATTTTTTCCATTTTTATTGAACTCTTCCATCAAACCATTTAATTAAAAAAAAAGAAAAAAAAGAATAGGCATCTGATCTGCTCATCCACAGATCAAATCACTTCAGGTGGATGAGTAGATATGCTCATTTGGGAGGAGTATATGCTCCTCCTTGCAGGGGAGCGATCTACTCCTCCACCGCTGGTGAAGTTACTACATCGGTAGTGGAGTTGTTTTAATTTAAAAGTTAGTTTAAAAAAAAATTGTTTTGATATTTAGATGATAGAAGATGAAGTTGGATGTTTAGTGAGTGATGAAGATAAAGATCTTCTTCTTTTTTTAAAACAAGTAATGTAGATAAAGATGAAGTTGAATGACCAGTGGGTGATGACTAATTTTTTTTTTTTTTTGTGAAATAAGTGATGAAGACAAAGATGGGGATGAATTTGGGTGTGAATTTTTTCTTAATTAATATAAATTTTTCCTTAAACGTTTGGGTGATAAAGATAAAGAAAAATATGATAATTTATTTTTTTTGTTTCTTTAATTAATATTTATTTTTTCTTTTAATTAGTGGTGGGTTAATTTTAAATTTTTAGTTGATGTGGCCAAATGTGATTGGATAAATTATTTTATTTTATTTATTTATTAATAACACTGAATAAAAAGATAGTTTTATCCCTCTGTTGTTGACCACTATTAGTCAAGGAGTAAGAGGTTTATTTGTGTTATTATGATATTTTTATCAATTTTAATATAATTATGTATATAATTATGGTAGGTTAGTGCAATTTGCCTCTAGAATTATACCTATAAATTTATTTATTTTTTCAAAACTAACCATTTTTTTGGGAGGAAAAAACTTTAATGCGTTAACCAAAAATATAGTATATTATATATTATCTTTTATCATATATATATATATATATATATATATATATTTAAAACTATCCATCCACTCCATTAAAGTTTATTGTCTTCTCTTTGAAATAAGGGGGTGTATTTAATTTAGACTTTTAAAATTTTTTGGAGAAATTAAAGCGAACCTACCTGAGGTTTGTTATTTTACAGGTGTAAACAACTTTATGAAAAATTGACAGCGAACCCTCCTGCCGTTACCGTTGATCGTTTTAAAAGTTTAAAAAGACCAAAATACTCCTAATTAAAAAAGAATAAATTACAGCGAACCAACCTGAGGTTTGCCATTTTACAGGCGGAAACAACTTTATAAAAAATTAACAGCGAACCCCCTTACTGTTATCGTTGACCATTAAAGATAATCATTGACTGTAGTAGCCAAAATATGTCTGGCCCAAAGTATGTCCCAAAAACAAAAGCCCAGAGCTAAAAGTGGGACTACACTCTCATGTAGTACGACAGTGGACCAGTACGAAGACCATGTCGCACGACATGAAGCACCCTCATGTAGACGTACCAGTACGAAGACCATGTCGTACGACATGAAGCACCCTCATGTAGTACGACGATGGACCAGTACGAAGACCGTGTCGCACGACATAAAGCTCTCTCATGTAGTACGACGGTGCTACATATCACGCAATCATGGTCCAGATTGACAAGAAACCCACATGTCGTACGACATAGCATCTCCGTCGCTCCGAGGGAGACCAGATTGTGATCTACTTTGAAACGGGTCCTACAAAGCCATAATGACACTTGATGGCAGCCCCATCAAAAGAAGCACCCAGATGCTTTCTTATTGGAAGACAGAGAGGGAGAATGATGAGATCCCTCAAAAGGGAGAAACATCAATCTCCTATAAAGAAGAGGATAATCCCTCATAAGAAGGGAAGGGGAAAAAGAAAGACCCAGTGATCAATAATACAAAAACCACATCCTCTGGCCATTGTTGATTTTCTCCGATCACCCTTCGATCTCACATCTCCTTTGATCAAGGAGATCCCAATCCGCCAAAATAACAGGAAGTATCACTCACTCATCTCCATCTACGAGCATACACATTTATTGGCGCTCTCTAACTTGACCGTCGGAGTGACTTTGGCCGGCACCACCCCGATGTCCCAGACGTCCTGCGGGTCACGTGTGTTCTGTCTTTGCAGGTTGTAGTGCCCCTTGTCCCCGAGCGATTTTTGAGGACTACATTGACTATTTTAAAAGTTCAAAAAGACCAAAATATCCCTAATTAAAAAATTAAAAATTTAAAAAATAAAGGGTAAATTGCATAAAGTTTATCTTATTTTTTAAAAAAAATTAAAAACAATAAAATTAATTAAAAAAGGACAAATTAAATTTAATTTAAACAATAAAATAATAGAGTTGCACTAAAATTAAATTCAACCGTCCATCAGAATTGATAGACGGTGGAGATCCAATCTGAAAATTGGATCTCCATCAAGATAAAAAATAAATTAATTAATTAATAGAACCAATCTCCATCCAACCAAAATTTATTTTTTATTTTTTTATTTTTATAAGTGTTATTTTTTCAAAAAAATATTTTTTTTAATATGATCTCCGTTGTCCATCAATATTAATGAACAATGGAGATCCATTAAATTTTTTTATTGCTTTTAATTTTTTTTTAAAAAGTAAGAGAAACTTTAGTGCAATTCACCCTTTGTTTTTTAAATTTTTAATTAGGGGTATTTGGGTCTTTTGAACTTTTAAAACGGTCAACGGTTATATTTAATGGTCAATGGTAATTGCAGAGGGGTTTGCTGTTAATTTTTCATAAAGTTGTTTCTGCCTGTAAAATGGTAAATCTCAAGTAGGTTCACTGTAATTTATCCTTTTTTAATTAAGGGTATTTTGATCTTTTTAAACTTTTAAAACGGTTAATGGTAACGACAGGGGGGTTCGCTGTCAAATTTTCATAAAGTTGTTTCCGCCTGTAAAATGGCAAACCTCAAGTAGGTTCGCTGTAATTTCTCCAAGATTTTTATAGACTTTTTTTTTTTTAAAGTGAATGATTTTTGTAGAGTTCATATATTTCTATATACTTTTATAATCTTTCATTTCAAATAACTTTCATAAACATATAGACTTTTATAGTTTTTTTTTTTTAAGAAGATATTAATAGACTTTCATTGACTTTTAAAAATATAAATAAATTAGGTTAACTATATCAACTCATTCGAATTTCTATATATCCAAATTGTTTTATTTTAGTTGTCTATAGGGCGAATCATTATATATAATATTTGACATAATCTTCCAGCCATCTATAAATAATGCATTTTAGATTTTTTTTTTTTTTTTGGAACATTTTTGATATAATCTTTAATCTTGAAAATATCAAAATTAGATGTTATTTTTATAGTTTCAACAATTTATTCATAAAAAAATATTACTCTAAAAATTACATTGAGGTAGTTTTGTTAACTGCTAACAAAATAGTTAAAGTCTACGCACTTATTTTTTTTACTTCAAGCTCTCTCTTTTCTTGGTTATAATATTCTTTTTATTTTATTTTTTTGGTATTTTGTCAGTAATAATTATAAGCTTTTAATTTTTTTTTTCGTATAATAGGTTGCGAAGTGATTATTAATTTTTTTAATTATTCTTTTTTAAAAATACGCTCAATAACAAGTGATAATAAAATTTGTTAGTAATAGTCTTTTTGAATTATTTGGCAGAAAATCTTTAAAAGTCTTAGAGATAAGTGGAAGAGAAATTATAAGCATCTTAATGGAGAAATTGTCTACAAAAATCCACAAAAAATCTAGCGTTTTTAAAAGTCTATGAAAGTTTGATATTTTGAATATCTCATTACTTTCGTAGACTCTTAAAAAGTCTAGATTAAATAGCTTATAATTTTTATAAACTTTTTTAAAGTGTGTAAAAGTCTAGATTGAATACCTCATAACTTTTATAGATATCTTTAAAGTCTGTAAAAGTCTATATTGATTACTCACTGACTTTTATAGACTCTTCAAAAATCTTTATTGAATACACCAACTTTTTAATTCAATAAAAGTCTTTAAAAGTCTTAATTGAATACACCCCCCTAAATAGTAAAGGTACTGAGAGGTACAAATCTTCTGAGTATTAGGAGCATTTAAGTGTTGGACATTTTACCTATTTATTTATGTTTAATTATTAAAATTTCTCTTGTAGTTTTGGGTAATGGCCAAAACTTTTTTTCTAGTTTTATTTTTGGTCAAAATTTCTACTATAATTTATTTTTCCCCAATATCCTCCCTATCGTTAATATAAACTCTTAAAATATAATCGACCGTCTGTGAAAATTTGAATACATTAATGATATATAAGTAATTGATTAAGAACTATTTAAAATATTGAAATTAAATTAAAATTTTGAAAAAAATTTCTCTCCACTCTTCTTCCTCATCTCACTCTCTCTCTTCCATCTTTCTCTCTCTCTCATCTTTCTTTTCTTTCTTTCTTCTCTATTTCCTTTCTTTATCTTTTTTCTCGCTTATTCTTTTTATTATCTCTCTCTCGTTGGTGCCTGACAGGATCAATCTCCTCCGCAGGGAGGAATCGAACGCCGATTCCTCCTCAGGGAGGATATTGAACGTCAATCTCCTCCCGGAGGGTAATTGTTTGTGTATTTGAGTTTGGGGTAGTCAGTCTAGCAAGTGGTGGTGGTGGTTAGTGGTATGTGGCTAGATTTTAGGATAGTGATTTGGTGAGTGGTTTCATGTGTTTAGGTTTGAGTTTTTATTTTAATGTTAATGTTTGGTTGTTTGGGAGTTGAAAAATTATTTTTTATTTTTTTTTATCATAAGGATATAATAGTTATTTCCTTCTTTATGTTGAAGGGTACAAATATCTTTTTACTTATTAAATTTACGGTAGGGGGACTCTGTGAAAAAAAAAATGAAAATTATAAGAGAGATTTTGGTTAAAAATAAAATTTGAAGGGAATTTTGGCTATTATCCCCAAACTACAGGGTCAATTTTAATAATTACCCTTTATTTCCCTTGTATCTGAGGTGTACGGTTCAGATCGATTGTGGACGTATACAAAGTAACAATAGAGTTCAGTGCTCACTCAGAGTGTAATTGGTTTAGAGAAAGCGAAGTGACAACTGACAAGTGACAACCGACTCTAAACTTCATCTTCCCATTTGATGCTCGCTTCAATTTCAATTCGGTATCATTTCTATCTTATATCATCATTAAAACTGGTAAGTGTTTCAATTTTTTATTTAGCTTCGTGTTCCCGTGAAAATTAGTATTTGTTGTCAATGGATAACATTGATGATGTTTGAAGGTGTCAGATGGTTTCTGTGTCTTCAAGTTTGAATCCTGAAATCTTTTCTGTTTTCGTGGAACTACTCGTGAGAGTAATGTAGTGGTTAAATGACAACGATGCTTGCAATTTAAGTTAATCACTCATTGTTTATCAATTTATTTGGTTCAGTGAACATGGTGGAAAATGAGAGGATGAGATGACCTAAGTTTTAGGTTTCTTATAGTTTTTCTCAAAATGATCAAAAGCTTTGTGTGGTGTTTAATGGTTGCATCGGTGTTCTTGTTGCAATCTGGCGTTTTCCAGTTGCATTAACTGGTATATCTGAATCTGCTCTAATCTCACCTTATCTAACCTTTTGATCAAGGTTTTAGAGATTGGAGCAAGAAATGCCCTCTTCAAGGTTAGACTCTTTCATCATATATCAATCTTAATGCCTTCACCTATTTGAATTTTTGTTTTGACTTTGTACAGGTACTAGGCATTTTACAGCTTAATGAAAAAAAGCTGCAGATCAGTTACAGATCCCAAATGGTACGTATGTTGGTTTGATGACTGGCAATTTTCTCATGACATACATTGTAAATTTGCAGAGAAAAGGTATCCTCTGTGTGGTTTCAGCTAACTTGTCACTTGGAATTTCATGCTTTCTTTGTTGATTTATGTTGTCTTGGTTAATCTGGTTGTGATTTGTGAACTTTTAGCATATTAGTATTCCAAGATACTGGTAGTTTGACATCTTTGTACCATAGATAGATTCTTATGCTCCATTAGCTGTAATTATGAATAAGTGTTCACGCTCGAAAAGACATATGTGAATAAATTTCAATGGAAAAAAAAATCTGCTTGAAGACCGAAGAAGGAAAGAGAGAGCCGAAGTTGTTTCCATTTTTAGCTACATAGATACTGCTTTAGTCTTGATTTGTAGTTCAGAAATCTACATGCAAGTGCATAATATCACCATGAGGTCACCCAAGAGTACCTAGTGACTGAAATTTCTAAATGCCAAAATGTTTGGGCCCATTCAATCTTCTTTTATGCTTTCCTGTTTAGAATGTTCGAACTCCTTTATATCTGGAGGATGCTTAGTCAAATCGAAGAAATTAAAGAATCAGTACAACATTGTTCACTAAATATAAAGCTTTTGTATCACCCAAACAGTATCAGTATTAATTGTAGTATTCCCAGTGTCCCCAAAGGGATAGCCTAGTTGGTGTCTCTCATTGAAGCAAGAGGGCTGGGGATTAAGTTCCTCTCACACCAAACCTGTAAGGAGGTCAATTTAATTTGTGTTTGGTGCATAGGGTGGGGTGGGGCAGGGGGTGTGGTAAAAAATTAGAAATACTGTCATAAGTGCATTTTAAATTGTTTTACTATATATCTTAAAAAACTATAAATAAATAAATAAATAAAGGAATTTGATATCTCAAATAAAACAAAATTCAAAATATAAAATAACGGTCAACATTTATCGAACTTTTGGCCGCACATCTCCTTTCATAAACTGCATGGATCTAGCAGCCTCTTCAATGTACCAACAACATAGTTTTGAAGGAGGTGGTGGTGTTGTAAAAAGATGCACATGGTGTAGAGAACAAAATTTTCTAAGTTCACTTCAAATTTAAAGATCTTTCAATTCAACTGTTCAATATTTCTATACTGATGTCAAGGCTCATGTTGCAAAGTGTGCATTTTCGTGTTCTTTCGGATAGCTAAAAACTTGAACTATTAGCCTAATATCATTCATTGCATCTTTACCTGCTAGCATAAGGTTTTATGTCTAATGATTACCTAACATGATATTGTTACTAGTTTACCCATGACATGGGTTTGAGTTTCCACATGATTATATTTTTATTTGTTGTACTACATTTGGATCTATGTTTATATTTGGGTTTAGTCCATATGACAAGCCATTGGTTTTTCATTTGAAGGTAATATTACTGTTTTGGCCTTGGCCTGCTGCCAGCTTAAGTTCTTCTGTCTAGTAGTAGAATTACCAAACATAATCATTATTTATTACTCAAAACTTATTTGTTTAATTGGATTTAAAATTTTGTGACATGTTAATAAGTAAACTACTTTGCAATTATGATAGCGTTTAATGGTATACTTGTCACAATGCATTTTGTATCATAGAACTCACTTTGGTGCACACTCGATTCACATTACATGTTCTATAATACTAATTTATCTTCTGAAACTCCTCCTCCAGTAGTAAGCACTTATCTTTCTGATTTTGTTTACTGCTCTTACTCGTTGCCAACTTTAAGATGTTAACATTGATTGCTTTATTTACACCTTGCTTTCTGAATCAGTGCAACTGTGTTTTGTAATTTGTGATATCGTTATTCCTGTCTCAGTTCCTTCTCCAGTTTTGCTAACCTATCACTGTTTGCCTGCAAAACCCATAAACAAAGAGATATATGTATGTAACCAAGATGTAGTTAAACTTAACATTTCAAGATCAAGTATGTGTTGCAGGTCCTTAAGCTCATGAAAACAATTCACATTGAAAATTAACAGGAAGGTTGGAAGCTGCATCTCTGGACATGTATCTAAAAAGTTTAGCTTATTTTTCATAGACTAAGGTTCCATAAGACGATGTAAATTACATGCTGATGAAATTCTCCTTTAGCAGCCAAGATTACAGGATGAAATGGTAGCTTTATCTATTTTCCGATAAATGGTACTTAATCTATTTTTTCAACAGATTGCAAGAGTTGAAGTTACAGTTAACTCAAACTATTAGCCACAAGCATGGGATGATTAGGTTGATGCTACCAAGTTAAGGGCAGCTGACCAATTGTAGAGATAAGCTGTGATGTAGCAAAATTTTAATTTTGCTTATTCCTTCCATTCATGATATTTGCCATCATTATTTCCCACTTTTCATGGTATTATATCGTCTTGTACGTGATTGAAATTACATACAACCTGAGTGATGCTAACTTTGTGCTTAAAGATAAGTTAAGATTTGTGAATGATCAGTTGCTAACATATACTTAATTGTGACAACTTCATAATTCATACGAGATATATCTATTATTAAAACTTTTCATTGTCTTTCTGAAATACTTTGAACTCATGATTACAAAAAGGCAATTCATTGCATACATGCCCTAATATATATATGGTTCGTCATCATCTGAGGTTCTTGCCTCATGACAAAGATGAATTTGATTGTGACATGTAAACTGGAATTTGTTATGTGCTGTCACCCTCTGTTTCTGTTTTCTAGTTACACAGAAAAACAGAATATGTAGTTTGTGGTCTAAAAATAATTTTATCGAAAGATGCTACGATTATCATCTCATGTCCAGTTGCATGTCAGTAACCCATTGCTCGAAATATAAGAAGTTGTTGTTCCTTTAGGTGATGAAATATGCCACCAGTGGTTTTGACCCACAGTTAGTCTCAATATGTTTATTATACTTCGAATATGTTTTACTAGCCTTTTAATGAGAGCAACATGCTTATTCTTCTAGTCATTGTTGTCTCTCATGTTGAATTTGGTGCAGGTTTGAGTATCATAGACACATATGATGCGCTCGTATTTTCAAATAGAATAATGCTAGGACTCCCAAATTCATACCCAAATGATGTGAAATGTAAGTTGTAACCACCATGTTAATTTTGAGATTATGCAATAAATGATGTATTAGTTATAAATAATTTGGCACATCATTTGAGCATGAATTTAGGTAATCTAGCGTTACTCTTTCAGATATATTATTTACAATTTAATTTGTTAATATTGGAAGGAGGGAGGAATCTGACAATGTCTAAAGGAATGAATTTTGTTTCTTCTTTCTTTAGGATGTGATGGCAAGAACATTTCCCATCAAGACAGCTTGTTCAAGCTGTCATACACTAGTTTTTTTTTTTAATCCTTAAAACTTGTGTATTATAGTCTGTAATTAGTTGGCTGTTTGCCGTGACAAATATTTCGTTTTCAGTACAATCTAAGCAATCATATCTAGGTATTTTTCATGGAAATTTTATGGGGTTTCCAATTTTGTTTGTTTGTTATCCCCTTTTCTGAACAGTCTCATAAATTTAAATTAAACAAAGTTGTACAAAAATTGAAAGGAAATGAATGGGTAGGTGGCTGTTGGCTGTTGGCTGTTACTCAAATTGTTAATTAAGCATAATGTAGGAGCACCACTATTCTTGATGTTCAATAATGAATTGTCAAAAGTTTTACTATCCATTTTCTATTGATATTTTGGTTGTTGGAGGGTTGATCTTCTGGTGAGTTCTTGTGAGCAGAGCCCTCTAAATCATCAACTTTAAGATTCACCAATGATATGACCTTGTATGGTAAAGACTTAATTTCAATGAACAGTCTACAATATTGCCTATAATATAGTGAGTGGGTTCCATTGTCAAACAGCTCATTTTCCTCTCCCTTTATGAAATTGTTTACCTGCATCTTTGCCTGAGTGGGACCAATAATGCATTGCACTGGTTAATAATCTAGTATCTTTCCTTTTCCATTATAGATTTTGACCTTTCACGGAATTTTTCTATTCTTTTTTGCAGGGTGACCTGTATCGATTCTTTTTATGTATGTGCACCATAAAGTGTCTTCTTCCTCCACGGTAAGGCTAGTTATTCTTGTGATGCTTTACACTTGAAGATGCAAAAGGACAAACTCAATAGGTGGCCTAAATTTAAAGATGAATGTAAGGCGAGTTAGAAAATCCAAACTTAGAAGTTCTGGATTCAATCCATACCAAATTCAAATGCATGTAGGATGATTGTACATATTCGGAACATCCGGATCTTTTACCGAAACTGAGGAATCAGTTGTCATGAGCAGGCGCTTTTAGAGGCAAATTAGTGTTTGTGGTTGCTAGTAATTCTGTGCACATAACAAAGATCAATATCAATTTATATATATATATATATATATATATTTTTTTTTTTTTTCTGAATTTCCTGTTGATGTGGAAAATAATGTGTTCAATTTCAGCTTTACACAATGTTGTTGTTTGTGAAGACTGTCCCAACTCCATCCTCTTTTCTCCAGGATTGGTATGTTTTTAAGTATATTTTTTTTCAGATGATTTGATACTTGTTTTTGGTAATCATTGTTAAAAAAATGTACCAATCATGCCTAATCATTTGAGATTCCCTCTCTAATAAACATAATATACAGCAAAAGTTCATATTTTAAAAAAGAAAAAGAAAGTTCACTCACAAAACTCATCTGTTCTGTTCAGTGTATCTTTCTTCTTTTTTCCTTTTCTTTTTTTTTTTTTTATTGGGGATTTAGTTAATAGTTAGTAGAAGTGAGTTGGAGAATCAGAATGTAATATGTGTAGTAGGTTACAACTTACAAGATTAGCTAAATACGCGTTTATGGCGAATCTAACTTTGTCATGGTTAGGAAGTATTTTTTGTTCTCACGTGCCGACACAACCAAAAAGAAATAAATATTTCTTCCTACCAAAATTCACATGAGATAACAACAAACCTGCCTGCTGCCTGGCATTCATTTTCTACCTGAAAGTTTGATTTTTGAGTGGGTAAAATTAATTATTTTCCTTTGCTGAAAACTTTATATCTTTCTACTTTGATATATTTATTACATTTGAAGCAATTTTGGTGGACCAGAACCTTTATATAGAATTAAAATAAACCTTGGATAATGTCTATAATAATTTATTTTTGATATACTTGTCAATTATTATTTTTTAAAATGTTGGAACATTTTTTATAATTATATTATTAATTTAAGTTTACTTGTAAAGCATTTTAAATTTATAAAAAAAATCAAGTTGAGCATTGTTGTGATATGCATTGAGCATTTTGTTTGTTGCCCGTGATGATTTTGATTCCTTCTCCAACTTGGTCAAATTTATACATTACCTCTTCTTTTAGATTATATATGTACAAAAATAGTGAGTTTTGGGGTTTAGTCTGTGTTTGTAATGTCAATGTCAAGAAGATCAAAAAGGCCAATTGGAGTGAAATAAATGGCTTTACCGCTTTAGGTTTAAGCAGATGGAGGGCATTACATTCACATGAGAGAGAGAGAGAGAGAGAGTAGAGAGGCATCTTCTTATCTTCAACTATTCTATTCCTTCCAACAAAGAAACAAACACATGGCATACTCTTAACATAACACTAGTATTAAGGGACCACTTCCATCTTATCTCAATTTATCATTTGCTTTACTATTCTATTTTTTTATTTCTATTTATAACAAAACTCTACTTCTTTATTGTCCTCCTTAATTTATAAAGTAATGTCCATGATTTTGGAATTAACTTCTCCTTATTATATCAAATAAGAATTCGAGTCCAGAATTACAGATATATTAAAAACTCCCTTCATTTTGCAGTTTAACATCACTAATTTATCACAACATATTTACTGATAAAATTTAGTTTATTCGATTGCTTTATTAATATTATTCACCTTGGTGTGAGTAGGATCTGAACTAAGATCTCTTATACAATAACAAAATGTTTTTTTATAAACTAAACTAGAATTAGGGAGATTATTAAAAAACCTCACTTTAGGGTTTGATCTTATTTTCAAAACAACTCTTTAATTTTAAATTTAAATAAAAATCCTCTTCCAATAGGGATTTTAATACTCAATCAAAGATATATATATATATTTATTTATTTATTTTGTTGACTAAAATTTAAAATTATAAAGTATTGTTGGTATATATGAAGAGTTTTTGAAAATTTCTCAAATGTTAGTGGTTGTTGCAAATTTCCCTTGGTATTCATTAATATATTCACTATAAAATATTTGCTAATATCGGTGAGTAGATTTAGATAAAATATTGAATTAGGTACAATGACAAATTAATATATATTTTTTTACTACAACTTGTTTTTGTTAGATTAGTTGTCTTTTGTATAATAAAACACCTAAATTATTTCATCAAACATCATTGAAGATATACCAAAATCAAATAAAAAAAAATAAGGATACACGACATATAATAATAACACAAAATACATTGATATCAATATATAACAGTGATGCTATCTTAGAATGGTTGCATTCTATTCGAGAATACATTGATGTAAAAATCAATGATTAATTTTGAAAATTTTATTATTAATATAATTTAAAATAAAAAAATTACTTAGAAAGTAACTCTCGAGTACAGTAGGAGTCTAACTTCTATCACGAATATAAAGAGAGAGTGAACCAATCATTTAAATTATGAATTAGATATGTAAAATATTAATATTATTCCAAATAACAAATTAAGTTATACTAATATTACATTTATAATTTAAATTTGTGAAATATTTTATATGGATTGTAAATTGCATTATGCAATATCCAGTGACAAAAGCCATTGAATTCTAAGAAATCGGGTGTACACAATTACACTACTGGAACCGAAGAAAATGTAAAGAGTAAAGAGATAGTTGAGGTTCATTTGTAGTAAAGTGGTCAGTGCATCTTACTCGCACCTTAGTAGTAAGGAGTTTGATTTCCACTATGTGCATGTGTAGGTAGTTTTTTTTTCTTATTGTGAGAGTAGTATTCTCCTACTATGGAAATAAATATCCGGATCGTACATTTCATGATTAATCTCGATAGATTCTAATTGTTGATATTATAATTATATTCTTAAAAAAAAAAAGAAAAAATTGAAAAGAGTAATAGGCAATATAGGTTCATAAATAAATACATAAATAACAGGATCCGAGGTACCAAAAATTACATGCATCCACCAATAAATATCACGCCGCATGTAAACTAAATTTGACTTATTATTCATATAACCTAAGTTTTATTCAAAACACAGACATCACGGCAACGGAGCGTGCGATGAACCCATCAAAGCTGTCGTGGGGTCCATTTTGCGAAGGCATATAATTTACTTTCTTTACGGTTCTTGATCCGCGTGGATTTTGGGACCCATCCTATTAACTACAACACCTCTCCTATAAGAAATTAAAAATCATTTAAAAGAAAAGAAAAAAAAAAAAAAGACTTCCACTCCCTGCCGACGAATTGTAACGAGAAAACGGTGTGCAACAATCTTAAATTACGGGGAATTTGAATCCCTAATTTGCGCTTTTTCTTTCTTTTCTTTTTTTTTCCTTCTTATTGACTTCACTTTTCCACTGTTTTACGTTTCTCTTTTCTACTTTTTTTTTCTCTTTTTTTTTTTTTGAGAAATTATTTTTTGCATATTGAATTGCACTTTTGGACTTTGTCATTTCTAAAATCCAACATTGGACCTCATGTAAGGCATATGAAACACGTGTGTACGTAAGTAAGTACATAGATACGTGTGATTTTGATCTCGCGTATTTTTGTTCATTTATGAAATTTTTGTATTTTAATGGATCTTTTAATGTGTAAATTCTAATAACGACTAAATATCATAATCTAATAATTGTTCAGGTAAAATTTAAAATTAATAGCTATGTATGTTATTATATATTTTAATTATTCCATGAGTTGATATTGTTATCTCTTTTGAATCTATTTTTTAAACCTTATAAATTAATAAAAGAAATTTATAAATATTTTATTAGAGAGAAATTCCCTCAAATATAATAATAAATATATAAGATGGGATTTAAATGGATAATTATGCAAAGTGGGATCTGAAACCCAACCACACTTTTTTAAATGGTGCTAAGCGAATGAAGGACTATAAATAAAGAAATAAGCAAAAATATATATTATTAAAAAGTCAAATGAACTAAAAAGATTGAAATGTGAAAACAAATTTTGAAGAGAATGCGGCCGGGTTCATGTAATATTCTCGTAACTTATAGTATATTCTTCGTTTTCAACTCAGTTATACCAATATTAATATAGTTATATTAAAATTTATGATTTTAATATTTGTGGATGAGATGTTATATGTAATGTGTTCTACACCTTGAAAACTATAATAAATTTTAACTATCGTTGAAAACATATACATTAGATTCCCACTTTCTTATTATAAATATATCAGGACTCTCCATATTATGATGTGCTCGGGAAAACACTACATTCGTAGTTTAGATATATACTGACGGTCGGAAGAAAACTCTATATAATAGGAGACATCTACTTCTATAATACGAGAAAGAAAACTCTCTAAACTAGCACTTGCTGAGATCAAATGCTACATGTACAGTTCATATGTCTATTCTCATAATTAGGAGATATTCACTCTCATAATACAGAGAGAAAACTCCTAATACCGGAATCTGTTAAGATCAAACATTACGTACATGAGTCGGATATCTATTCACATAATCGGGAGATATCTATTTTCACAATTCAGGAAAAAAACTTTCAATATTGAAACCGATAAAGATTAAACATTATATAAACAGACCGGCTATCAATATGGATTGTGGGATTTGAGTCCTATTAAAGATTAATGAAAAGGTATACGAACCGTTTAAACTAGGAGTGAATGTAAAATCATATTTTGACTAGAAAAACACTTTGAATTATGGTTTTGGTGTGGATACAAAATGACCAAACAAAATAATATCGGTGAGCTTACCTAATCCGCACGACTACAAGTGAGATGTTCTGAGTTGAAAAATGCAAATGCGAGACAGATAATTGCCAGTAAGTTAGCCTTTGAATATTGTTTGGTCATCAAGACTTGAGGCCAGGAACGAGTCATTGGCCACGTGGGGTCTATACTATACTATACCATAAATAAAAATCTTGACTTGACGAGATGGATGTTCATATGTACGCCACGTGGCATGACTCAGAGACACAGCTGGCCTTGCCGCCTAGCATTTGTCGGGCTTCTGTCTGTCATCTCTCCTACGTGGCTCAAGGGCCCCACACCCACTCTCTAAATACAATATTCACCCACCACCCGAAGCCATTAAGCAACATCATAGGGTATGAAAATAAATTGATTATTCATACCATATGCTTATTTCAATGAAAAATACTGCTTATATAGTTTTAGTGATTTATATAAATAAATAAAAAATACATAATAGCTCAATGCATCCAAAACTTTCTCATTGCTTTTTATGGAATGACGCTGTCTTCATTTTAATTTTGTGAAAAATCAAATAGTTTGATTCTCATAATACAAAAATATGAGAGAATTCTATACAAGGGATTGGATTTTCTTTAGTGAAAAAATGTAAACATTTTTTCATATTATATTTAACTGCTTGATATGATCATAGATATATATAACTTAGTGATAATTACACAAGGAGTTTAAGTTTAAGTGCGAATTCTTTTTTACTAAATAAATAATAGTAATAAGAATAATAATAATACTGCCGGATATATAATTATATATTATAATACTCTCTTCAACCAATATTAGAAATTCACTTAAAAGGAAAATAATATTAGAGAGCAAGCATTTTTATTTGTGTAGAATATATACGAAATTAAAGCAAAAACTACCATGAGTTTTTAAGATGACTTTATTTTGACAAGCACGATGACAGCTGCTTGGTTTTATTGTGTTTATCTTTAATGTTGCACTATTTTAATCAATAAACTTTGTTTTTGTTAATGACTAAAGATATGTTTGAAAGAGTTTAACCGAATAAAATTTTGAGAATTAATTTTTTTATAAGTAGATTTTTTAAAGTAGAGTTTTTACAAATAGAATTTTTAAGTAAAAGTTATTAACCATTTAATTGTGAATTAAAAAAGTTTTTTAAAATGATATGATTGCTAAAAATAACATAATTTTAAGTTAAAAAGATGTTGTAAAATTAACAAACTATAATAGGGTTGTATTAGACATTTTAATATTTTTAAAATGTCAAAAGATCTACTTGGAAAAGTCTAAAATTTGATATTCTCTGGGTAAATGTAAAATAATTTTTTTAATCATCCAAAAGCTCTACTAAAATGTCAACAAAATGACAATAAAAAAAAATGAAAAAAGCTTTTGAGATTAAATAAACTCTTTTAACCAGTAGAGAAGCTCTTCCAAATATATACTAAGGCTATTTACGTCCACCTATCTAGATGAATTCTTTTCTTTTTATTTTTAATATATTTGTTCGGCAAATATTTAATTGAAATATTTGATTAATTGTTACTAAGGGTCAATTTGAAATAGCTTCCCCAAGTAGAACTTTTATAAGTAGAACTTTTACAAGTAAAGCTTTTAAAGAAAAAGTCGTTGGCCGTTTAATTGTCAATTAATTTTTTTTTTAAATGATAAGGTTACCAAAAAGAATATAATTTTAAGTTAAAAAGATATTGTAAAATAAACAAAATATAATACGGTTATATTAGACATTTTAATATTTTTAAAAGGAAAATTATCAATTTAGTTCCTAACTTTTGAAAAATTATCAATTTTTGAAAGCAGTTTCTTTTATTGTTATCCTTGGGCCCTAACGTTTTGGAAATGTATCATTTTGGTCCTTCTGTAAGTCAACTGTTAGTCAAAACTTAACAGTTCCAGAGATATTTTTGTATTTAAACCTATCAATGGGTCAACAATAAATTTTATAGTGAAATGACATATCTACTCCTAGTTAAAAATTTAAAATAAAGTAAATTAAAAAAATATTTTGATCTCTACCATTCATCAAGATTGTTGAATGATGGAGATTATATTGGAATTTTTATAAAAAAAAAATTGAAAATTAAATTTTATTTTTAATTTCTGTTTACTGTTCTTGGTGAGATCCAATCTGGATATCCACCAAATAAAAAAATTAAATTAAATTGAAGTACCCATATCATTAATTTTTTTTTTGTTTTGAAATTTTTTTTATGTTTGTATCTCCATCAAGTATAGTTTCAATTCTTCTTCTTTTTTTGTGCATTTTCACTTTTTTTAAAAAAAAATTCCAATATAATCTCCACCGTCTATCAATTTTGATGGACGGTGGTAGAGATCCATTTAAAAAATTTTAATTTTTTAAATATTAATATGAAATGACCATATTACCCTCCTAAATATTAAGAATCTTTTTTAAAAAATTGAAGTTAAAATTATAATTTTAACTCATTTAAATAGAGTCAACGGTAAATCAGTCTTTTTACTAATTCTGTGAGGTTTGACTGTTAGAAAATAAGTCAAAAGGACCAAAATGATATATTTTGAAAAAATTAGGGCTAAAGGATACCAATAAATGAAATTACTTTAAAAAATTGATATTTCCCTAAAAGTTAGGGACCAATTTGATAATTGCTTTTTTTAAAAACTCAAACAGAACTACTTGAAAAATAAAAAATTTGAGCTTCTCCGCGTAGACGTAAAACCACATTTTTTAATCGTCAAAAGCTCTACTAGAGTGACAACCAAACAAAAAAATAAAATAAAATAAAAAAAGTTTTTGAAAATAAAAAAACTCTTTTGGTCAGTAGAGAAACTCTTACAAACGTACACTAAAGTTCTAACCAATTTAGAGCATTTTGCATTTTTTATTTATTTTTCTTTTCATTTAATTTCCAACCATTGTAATAAATTGAATGGCTCGATTTCATTGGGTTATGAATTACGGTGTCGTATTGCTATATTTAGAATAATACATTTCTTGTATTGTATTAGGGATTTAAAATATATTAAAATAATACAATATAATGTTTTTTTTATTTCTATATTGTATTAACTAATACATTTTTTAAAGAGGAAACTTTATTCTAACGAAAGAAAAGAACTACAAACCAGCCAAATCAGCTGAAACAAAACTCTCTATAGAATGAGGAAAGTCTGTTACCCAAATAGTCTCAGAACTAAAAGAAAAGGCAAGCTTAGTAAGAGAATGAGTAACCATATTGGTATTCCTATGACTATAAGAAATCCCACACACATTAGGGGACTTTAACAAATTTAGAATATCCAAAATAAAAAGATCAATATCGAAAAAATAAGGAAATTTAGAAATCACTAAATTAACTACCGAAAATGCGTCATACTCGAGAAGAATAGGTGAAAAACCAGCTTATAAAACTATAGAAAGACCAAAGCACATAGCTTCAGTTTCAGCATATTGAGGAGAGAGCCCTCTACCACCAAGACCAAGAGAACACCTAGACGGCACCACCTTACCATGGCAGTCCCTTACAAATGTACCTAAACCAGCAAACTCATTCTGGACATGCACAGAGGCATCAACATTCAGCTTGAAAAAACCATGATCAGGAGGACGCTAAGTTCTCAAGAAGCTGCTTGCAATAGGACGCGTGCATAATAGAAAACTCTTAGAGGTAAGCTTTCGACCAACCAACCACATCACTACTAAAAGCAACCTCAGTCTTATGGACCAAAGAATTCCTCAGAAATCAAATCCTCCACATGACCACACAAAGTAGCTCAAATTCTTCTAAAAGCAAGACGGACCTGCAGTAAAACACAAAATCAAGAAAAGTCCACCTAACCATGTTTTTGTCCTCCTCAAGCACACCAAGCTGCAACCTAACAGACTTCAAAGAATCACACAACCATAGGCCATGAAGAGTAGACTCGTGGTCCTTTAGGCACAAGGGGCAAATGAGATGCAAAGGAATACCATGATGAGCAAGATTAAAATTAGTATGGATCCAATTCCGACAAGCTCTCCAAACAAATAAATTCACATTCTCTGGCACCTTAAGACGCCAAAGAAATTTCTACTAAGATTTAGACGAATCCAAACCCAAAGAAGAACTAGAAGAAAGTTGAGAAAGAACAACATGGTAACCACTAAGAACAAAGTAGGAGCCGAACTTGTCATAATACCAGGTAATCGAGTCTTCAATCGTAGACCGAGGAAGAGGAATTCGAAGAATAGCAACGGCATCTTTCGGTAAAAAAGCTTGATGAATCAACTTTATATTCCAACCCTTTGAAGGTAACCGTAGGTTACTAACAAGAGTGAAATCCGGAAGAACTCTAGGAGATAAAATTTTGAAAGTATAATACATTTTAATTGGTCTAATACAATGGATATTATATTAGATAATACAAATGAAATGATAGAAGTTGGATTAGCTAATGCAAAAGAAAAGGCAACAATAATAATAAATTACATCATAGTAATAAATATAATAAACTTTAGTACAAATATAATAAATTTTAATAATAATGAAATTTAAATATAAACTAAAATAAACATATATAATATTATTTTAATATTAAATTTCGAATTATTTAAACACATACAATTTAACAGTACATAAAATTTTATTAAATAAAAATAAAAATTATTCTATTAGTATAAATCTAAAACTAATTAA
Source organism: Xanthoceras sorbifolium (assembly GCA_003430845.1). Lineage (NCBI taxonomy): Eukaryota > Viridiplantae > Streptophyta > Magnoliopsida > Sapindales > Sapindaceae > Xanthoceras > Xanthoceras sorbifolium. The sequence goes on from CM010619.1 coordinate 30,055,009, forward strand.
GTTAATTAAAATATAAATAAATTATTAGATATTCTTAAATGAATAATAATTAATTTAATAAAATACTAATTATCATTTAAGATATATCATACAATAAAATGGTATTTTATAATATTATCTTTTTTTAATAAATATATTAATTTTATTATTAACAATATATTCATAAATAAAAATCACATTCTAACATTCTATAACTTAATATAGTTTAATATGAAATATTAGCAAACATGGATTGTATAAGAATAAAACATTTCGTTGCAATACAATTCGATCTAATATAATCCAATCCAATACAATATAATGTGCTAAATAAGATGATTGATTATTGAAATTCATAATTCTAAAATTAATTTTTTTTTTAAATGCATAAATTGTTTTAATCAACACCTGTCAAAAAGATGTATGTAACAATACAATAATAGTGTTTTTTTTTATAAAAAAAAAAAATACAATACAGTAAAACTCCTATAAAATAATATTGTTAGGACTCAGAAAAATTATTATTTTAGTGAGATTATTTATTTATTGATAAATGAATAATTTATTAATTTATCGATAAATAAATATTTATTAATTTAAAAAGAGTTTTATGCTCTTTTTACTCTTTTTTTTAAGTTTTATGTTTTTACTTGTACATGTAATATACACATTTTCAACCGAGATATATATGTACATACTTACATATGTATATACATAAATATTAATAAGTACATGTGTACAACGTCAAAAAATTATTATACATTCATAAAAGTAGATACATAAAAATTAATAAGTACATACTAACATGCACATAATATCAAAATTGAATATACGTACATAAAAATTCACAAGTACATGCATAAAAGTTAATAAGAATATATGTACTGTAGAATGTGACTTTAAAATTTAATAACTTAGAAAATAAAGTGTTTTAAGATATTTAATGTACATAAAACATATCCTTTATAAATAGTCATAAGTTTTATTCTTATATTATAAATCATTACAATTTTCATATCATGTTCTTCTATGGCGTCTCATTTGAAAGAAGTGAAAGAAATATACATTGACCGAAGAGATGAGGAGAGCCTTGTGTGAGTATCCCTCTTCAAGTAAAAAAGATTTGCAACAATGGGTTCAACAACCAATCAATAATATCAAACACTCTTAAAAGGTCAGCAGAATATTTGTCAAACGAGATGAAAAATAACAATGTCAAGAGGCACAAATCAGCAAAATATCATTAGTTAGAAAAAATCTTTTATCCACTATTAAAAGAAAGTGAACATGACTGAAGAAATGATCCAAATCAAAGCAAAAGAGTTTTTGCAGAAAATGTTTAGTGAAACTAATCCAGAATTTAATTTCTCAAGTGGTTAACTAGATCACTTCAAGGCAAGACATAAAATTAAGTCTTATCGGCGCTATGGTGAAAGTGACTCAGTTATCATGGAGAACATTGAACTTGCTTTACCTGGAATACAAGCTAAACTAGACCAATTCCATTGGAAGGATATCTACAATATAGATGAAACCAGGTTGTTTTTTTGTTTGGAAGCAGATCATTCGCTTGCCACTAAGCAATTAGAAGGACGCAAGAAGGACAAGGAGATACTTATTATTGCTGTTTGCTGCAATGACGATAGTTCAGACAAAGTACCTCTTTGGATTATTAGTAAGTATGTTAATCCTATATGTTTTAAACATATGAATATGAGCAATCTTAGTTGTCATTATCGATCAAACAAGAGAGTATGGATGACTGGATTACTTTTTTTAAGAATTTGTTTGTTTGACAAGAGAATGAATGGTTGAAAGGTTCTTCTGATAGTAAACAATTGCCCAACCCATCCAAAGGTTATTGAAGGTTTGACAAATGTTGAACTATTTTTCTTGCCTCTTAATACAACATCAAAGATTCAACCATGCAATGTTGGGATTATTCAAGCACTAAAAATTCACAATCGACGTCGTTTCTATTTTAACATCTTAGAGGGCTACGAGGCTGGAGAAACAAATCCCGAAAAAAATTAACATATTGAATGCTATGAAATTTATTAATGCCGCTTAGAACATTGATGTGAAGAAAACAACCATTGCAAATTGTTTTCGACATTGCAAGATCCGTTCAGGTGAAGATATGGCTTATAAACCACAAGTTAGTGAAGATGAAGGCATCAATGAATTACGTGAAGCCATTTCTAGTCTACACTATAGAAATGTGATGGATGTTGATCACCTTTTAAATTATCCTAGTGAAAATGATGTAGTGATGGAATCGCTTACTAATGAATAAATTATTCAAGGGGTAATGAATACGCCTACTGATGATCATGATTCAGATGACAGCAGTGCAATTTTACCAAGTGTTTCTTCAAAAGATGCATTTCAAGTAGTAGTAACATTAAATAACTTCTTGCTACAAAATGAAAAAAAAATATTAAATACAGTGTATGATTTGTAAAAATTTAAAAATTAGATTGAGTTCGGTTTCAATATAAAGAAAAGACAAATGACTTTAGATACGCATTTTAAGAAAGATTTAAATTGAGAAAATAGAAGTTGTTAAGTTTTTTTTTTCTTTGATAGGAAGTTGTTAAGTGAAAAGTTTAGTAATATGTATTATGAATTTTTATGTGTTATATTTTTTATATGCTTAATCAATTATTAATTTATATATTCGTTGGGATCTAAATGACTTCAAAAAAAGATATCATCTTATGTATTTAGCGAGGTTATTAATTTAGTATACAGGTCCGAGTCAAGATCGGAAGATTTTATTATTTAAGAGCGATTATTAATTTATCAAACATTTATTTATCGAGATTTTACTGTAGCAGGCTTTATAGAAAACTACAATGGATTAGAATTAGAGACGAGATGCACATCCACCCATAGCTTATTTGGTTAGTGCACATCCCTTTCACTTTAGTAGTGGGAATTCAAGTTTCACTATGCGCATTTATCGGCATACATGCATAGTTTTCTCTATAATGGTATGAATAGATTTCTCCCGTTGAGAATATATATTCGGATCGCACGTTTAGTTATTGATCTCGATAGACTTGTAATTAATTATATAATTATACAATTCAAAATAATAATTAAAAATAGAAAGATCCTGAGATGAATTTAAGGGGACAAGCAGGGTGGCCCTTTTACATTTATTTTTTATATATATATATATATATATATATATATATATATATATATATACTTAAAGAGATATAATTACAAGATTAATAAGGGTCAGGACTTATCGAGATTAAATTTTATTATTTAATTTTGATATATCTAAATTATATTGTTTACATTCGCCGTTCAAAATTTTTTTGTTGACTAGAGCTAAAATTTTATAACTTTAATGGACTAATAATTGGATAACTTATCTAGTGAATGAATGTTGTGATATCCTTGACTATAATAGCGTATTCTCACGTAATGGATTTATTATAGAGCGAAGATATAACAATAACAAAATTAAATAAACATTCAAGTAAAAAGTAATTATTAAATCCGACTTATAATAACAAACTATGACTCTATGAGAGTAAAATAAAGAAACTCATTTAATACAAGTCATATTTTCACTACAACCATAATATATATTTATATTGCACAACCAATCATAGTTCAAGTGGTTAGTGCACATCTCTCTCACTTTAATTATGAGAGTTTTAAATCCAACCATACATATTTATCAATATGTGTGGGTAGTAAATATCTCCCGTAATAAGAGTAGATATCTGGACCACACACTTAGTAAATGATCGTGACAGATACTAATAGTGATTAATATTATAATTGTATCCTATATATATATATATATATATATATATATATATATATAATAAAACTCTCAACCAATGCAACTCAACTATTTTCTACAATGCGCAATGGACATAAGACATTAATATATATATTTTTAAGATACCTAAGACATTAATATCACTCCAAAATTTATAATTTTTACATAAATTACTACCAGCCTATCAGTTCCCCCCCCCCCCCCCCCCCCCCCCCCCCGCGCACTTTAAAAATTATATAATATTTAATTTAAATGTAAAAAAATAAACTATATATAATAGATCCCCTCTCTCAAATTTCTATATTATGTTTTCACTTCTAATTACTATATAAGGTGATAATTGAACCCTCACCACTGGAATAGGAGGAAAATGCACTAACTATTTTACTATAAGTAGATGTATTATAGGAAAAATAAAATAATAATAAATAAAAATATAATAAAATAATATGTATTTTTTAATAAAGTTGGTAGACCATTATTATTATTATTATTATTTTAAAAAGGGTTATAAATACAGCATTTGAACACGCATTCCTCACAAGATCTTTTGTTGGACGTCAATGACTTTTATCTCCAATGCTAGAAATCACCATTTACAATTTAAACCTAAAATTAAATAATGAAAATGAAATAATACCTTCCCGTAACTACACTTCATCTAATAATAATATAAAAAAAATGAGATCACTTTTTTGACCCAATAAATGCAGTGATTGTTTCTAAAGCCTAAGATTGGGGTATATCTTTGAATAACTACGTTTTACCTAATTCTCTTTCGTCACAGTTAGATAAAAACTCATCTTTTGTAATTAATCAATTTCAGTATATAAAAAATAAAAATTAATGTGTTTATTTTCCAGTACTTTGAATATAAAATTGTACAGGAGTTTGATTTTTTCAAAATATAGAGATTTCGGCCACGTGGTTTTGTAATAGAAGTGTATTATGAAGTCAAAGGGATAATGGCATCATCCCTTTGGAAAAGGAGACTCGTGTTGTTAGTTAGTAGTATGAGCGTCATCAAGCTAATCATAATAATATCATATCATATGAAGGGTAAACGAAGGAAGTGAAAGCGCGTTAACGTTGGTGGAAGGGGGGCATTTTAGTAAAAGTAAAAGTTGCTGTTGAGGCGTTGACGCGTAAGAGGACGCGGTGCAGGTCATGTGGAGGCCGGGTCCCCTTGTGAAGCGCCGACGATCCAGCCATGTAGGACGTGACACGTGGACCCCATTTCACTCATGTGTCTAAACGGCACTTTGCTTGTAAATAAGCTTCTCATTCAGCTACAGATCGTCACGGCCAGTGATGTGGACGCGTAAGGCTGTAACGTGAAATATACATTGCTGTTATGATGTTATCTCTTATACCGTCAGATAAATGCCGTTTTGTAGATCCATGTAACGCTTGTCTTCATTCCTTCCTTACGTGAATGTCTTTTCCATTACTGCTGGTCCTTTTTTTTTTTTTTTTTTCAATTCGAGCAAGTCAAAACTCAAAATTCAAAAAAATAATAATAATACAAACCTTTACAAAAAGTGTTCCCACATGAAAATTTTGTGTTACTTTTTTTCCATTTTGTTTCCAATTTTACAACTTACTTAAAATTGATGTATTAATATCTATCTCATGATATTTAGTGAGGAAAACAAATAATATTAAATTAAAATTAATATGGTAATAACAATTCATATACTGTTTCAATTGAATAAATTAGTTGATAAATCAACATTATTCTCATTTGTGAGTTACCGTTTATAGAGAATTTAATTCGAATTGTATTAACCAAATTATACATATTTTATTCAAACGTTTAAACGGTCGGCATGAAAAGATGTCTCGATTCTCGAGTCATGAACTTGACCCAACTCTTTCTCAATAAAAATGTAAACATGGAAAGCTATAGGGCGAATAATGTAAATTCAGAGAAGAAAAGGTTACTGGCGGGCAGTTTATTTACTACAATAGTCATTAGACATGACAACTGACAAGGGACCGCGTAAACAAAAAATAACAACTCCACCACCAGCCGGTTTAAAAGTTGATTTGTCGATTGCTCAGGTCCACCACCAAACTAGCATTTTCTCGTGACTTATTTATTTCGTGGTATCAATTATCAACCAATTAAAACTAATTATCTAAAAAAAAACTAGCTAGACCATTTTTAATTTTCAATGTCAAACCTAGTTTCGCCGGAAGAAGCATCTTAACAAACTTTGCATTATAAGTTAGTAACAACTCATAATGTATATTTATATATAAACAATAATTCATGTGAAATGATTTTTATTTTATTTTATTAAAATTAGAAATAATATTTTTTATGGTTTATTCGTAACTTCAACTTGGTTGGGAATGGGATTCAGAAAGAATAAAGTCTAGCTTCTCCATGATAGAGAAATTCACAAAAAGTGTAAAGAAAAAAGAGTGAGAGAAAGAGAGAGAGAATCTGGTGGGCTTTGAGCTGTGATTTAGCTGTCTCTTTGATTGCATTATTTCTCTCTCTTTATCACACACACATATCTCCAAAATCCCTAGAAAAAACCCCTCCTCACCTGTTCCTCTCTCTCTCTCTCTCTCTCTCTCTCTCTTCTCTCAAACCTCAAATCACACATTTTGCCTCAGATCTCAAGGTGAACGTGTTTCTGCAACGCCCATTTGAAATCTCAGGTTAGAAAGTGTAGAAAAAGAGATTCAAAAAAAGAAAGCGGCATTTGGAAAATCAGATGTCTGATGTGAGATGAAGAAGAAGACCCACTCCAGTAGCCTCCCTTCTTCTTTACATCTCCTCCTCCTTGTTGTTGTTCTAAGCACTCTAGTGTGCTTTTGCTCGGCTGAGCAGGTCCCCATTACCAGCCATGGAGGTCTCAGTGTTGCTGAGGCACAGTACATCAAGCATCGCCAGCTCCTCTACTACAGGGATGAGTTTGGCGACAGAGGAGAGATGGTCACTGTTGACCCTTCTCTTGTCTTTGAAAACCCAAGAATCAGAAATGCTTACATAGCATTGCAAGCTTGGAAACAAGCCATTCTCTCTGATCCCTTCAATTTAACTGGAGATTGGGTTGGATCTAATGTCTGCAGCTACACTGGGGTTTTCTGTGCTCCTGCTCCTGATAACAAGAAGATCCGTACTGTCGCCGGCATTGATCTAAACCATGGTGATATTGCTGGGTACTTGCCTGAAGAGCTTGGCTTGCTGGTTGATCTTGCATTGTTTCATATCAACTCCAATCGCTTTTGTGGTACTCTTCCTCACAAGTTCAAGAACCTTAAGTTACTATACGAGCTCGATCTTAGCAACAATCGGTTTGCTGGTAAGTTCCCGACTGTGGTTCTTAAGCTGCCTCAACTCAAATTTTTGGATCTTAGATTCAACGAGTTTGAAGGGAGTGTCCCAAAACAGCTTTTTGATAAAGATTTAGATGCCATCTTTATCAACCACAACCGCTTCAGATTTGAAATTCCGGACAATTTCGGCAACTCCCCAGTATCAGTTGTCGTCCTCGCAAACAACAAATTCCACGGGTGTGTTCCGTCAAGCCTTGGTAACATGTCGAGATTGAACGAGATTATCTTGATGAATAATGGGTTAAGATCCTGCTTGCCACCGGAGATAGGGATGTTGAAGAATTTGACAGTGTTTGATGTGAGCTTTAATCAGTTGATGGGTCCTTTGCCGAACACTATTGGAGGAATGGTGAGTCTGGAACAGCTTAATGTGGCTCATAACATGCTTTCTGGGACCATTCCTGCTAGCATTTGTCAGCTGCCCAATTTGCAGAACTTCACATACTCGTATAACTTCTTCACTGGAGAGCCACCTGTTTGCTTGAATTTGCAATCGTTTGATGACAAGAGGAATTGCTTGCCGTCAAGGCCGTTACAGAGGTTGCCATCACAATGTAAGTCCTTCTTGTCAAAGCGAGTGCATTGTTCTTCTTTCAAATGTGCTCCTTTCGTTCCATCTTTGCCCTCCCCCCCTCCTCCTTCACCTCCACTCCCAAAGCCATCGCCGCCTCCAACACCGGTTGTTACACCACAATCACCGCCACCACCTTCTCCTCCACCCCCAGTTTACTCACCGGCTTCACCTCCCCCGCCAGTTTACTCACCCCCGCCACCTCCCCCTCCAGTTTACTCACCCCCGCCTCCGCCACCATCTCCCCCACCACCTGTTTACTCACCGCCACCTCCTCCACCATCTCCCCCACCACCTGTTTACTCACCGCCACCTCCTCCACCTTCACCCCCACCACCAGTTTACTCACCGCCACCTCCTCCACCTTCACCTCCACCACCAGATTACTCACCGCCACCTCCAGTTTACTCACCCCCACCACCACCTCCAGTTTACTCACCTCCACCTCCAGTTTACTCACCGCCACCTCCACCACCACCCCCGCCAGTTTACTATCCACCACCACCATCTCCTCCGCCACCATCACCACTGCCTTCACCACCATATTGTGTACGCTCTCCACCTCCACCACCGCCAAATTCACCACCACCTCCAGCTCCATTGTTCTCTCCGCCTCCACCAAGTCCTTACATTTATAGCTCACCACCACCACCGCCACCGCACTCTCCACCTCCACCACCACACTCACCACCGCCTCCAGTTTATCCATACTTGTCACCACCGCCTCCGCCACCTGTCCATTCACCACCACCACCATCCCCTCCACCTTGTATAGAACCACCTCCACCTCCCCCACCACCATGTATAGAGTATTCACCGCCGCCGCCACCATTGCAGTCTCCACCACCACCAACTCCTTACAAGCCACCGCCATCACCATCACCCCCACCGCCACCAGCTATAACTTATGCTTCACCACCACCACCACCAGTTCATCATCATTCCCCACCACCACCGCCAGTTCATTACCAATCCCCACCCCCTCCCACGCCATCACCGCCACCTCCAATTCCATGTGAAAATCCACCGCCACCACCGTCTCCATCGCCTGTAGTTTATCAAAGTCCTCCGCCTCCGGCCCCAGTGTATGAGGGGCCATTGCCACCAGTAACTGGAGTGTCATACGCTTCACCTCCGCCACCACCCTTCTATTGATTCTTTTGAGAATTTTCCTCCTCTAACCTCATCAGCACAAACAAATTAGCAAATTTGTATTTGCGGTTCTTTTAATCTTCTTTCCAGTCGGGCAATTCTCGTCGCTCGGGGAGAAAGAAGAATAAAGTGATTGAAATGGAAGTTAAATAGTCTGTGAAGTTGTTGAAATTAATTAGCATCATTGGCATGCATGGGCAATGGTATCTTTTAAAGGAGTTGGAGAAGAAAGAGAGGTAAGAGGAGAAAGTCTCTCCATATTTATTTGAATTGTTATGGATATTTGAGTTGTGAAATAAAAATGGCAGAGAAAGAGATTTTAGGTTGCAGAGAAAGTGTATGTATAGAGATGAATTCAAGACCCTGATCATCACTGCTTACAAACTGCTGCTGATGGTTTTGGTTTGTGGTTTTTTATTGTTATTATCTTTTCTTTAACTATCATACTTTTGCTTTCCATTTTATAGTATAATCACGAACATTTTACTTGTATTTGATTCAGAATTCATGTTATTCCTTTCCAATTCTTGTTCTGTCTCTGACATTGTCTCCTTTCTCAACCCATTTGTGTTATCATCATTTATTTATGATCACACTTAATATCCGTGTATATCTTCCTTCATTACAATTTAATAAGTTTATGGCAGTACAATCGATTTCGATCCCTTTTTTTTTTTTTATCAGCAATCCATGTGCACTGGGCACGGAGGATCATACTAAATATTGAACAACTAATTTCCAGCTCATGAGAGGGGAAAATTGTTAGTATTATTCGTATTCTTAGCCTTTGAATGTGATCCTTGTTGGCTGTGGACCTATGGTTCTTTCTCATTGTTATGTTTTGGTTTCATCAAATCCTGAAATTTCTATCGAGGCGGCAGGTTCGAATTGTGATCTTGGGTAGGACCTGAAATGGCCGTAAATGGTGCTAGATTCAAATCCCGCGTTTGATTAATATAATTTGTTGGGATTGCTATCATGTGCTTCCACTAATATTGGTTTGAAATTTTGGTTTTCGAATTCAAACCTGTTTATTTCACGCTCTCACAGTCTTCCCCTTTAATTGGAATTTGGATTATTGATCTTGCAATGCCCCATCAAAAGCTTAAAAAGTAGTCCCAGTCAGTTTAGAAATCTCTTTCAGATTGCTCCTTTTGTGTTTGCATCATTGTGAAAACCCAGTTGAGTATAGTTCTTCTTCTTCTTCCTCTTCTGTATTCATCTTTTGAAAAGTCTTTTAAACTGCGTCAGGTTTCCCTACCATTTCCTTTTTGAAATCTTTAAGATCTCAAAGTCTTCCAGTGCTCTGTCAGGGTTGTGGGTGGGCTTGTGTCATTTACTTTATAAATTTGAACCTTGTGTGTGTAAACCCTAGAGAATGCAGCGACAGTCAATAGATAAATAATTTGACAGTGGTCTATAGTTTCCAATTAATATATGTGAATGCCATAACACTTGGTCCACCACCAATTGTTGTTCCCAGCACTGCCACTATTTTAACCATGAAAGGCCAGCACTAAAGTCTATCACTAATTCTTTTAAAAAGAGAACAATTCAAAAACTTAATCTTCAAGTAATTTCTTTATTATCACGAGAACAACTAACACATCCATCAAGAAAGTCGTTAACAGTTAGTGGACAATCCTACTAACCGAAGAGTGCTATTTTAATAACTAAAAACAATCAGTAAATTATATGGTATTTTAGTAATTAACACAACAAAGAAACGTTACACATTGAAAAAAGTAAAAATAAATTAGGGCTCCGTTGTTGGCAAGTAGAGGACTATAGGGCCTATTTTGCATTTGAATTCGACCACAACAAGTCTCTTTCAGACACAAATTTTGTTTTAGATTGTTGTGCAATTGAGAGGCAAGAATAGGATTTTCGTGGGTGCTTTCCTCTTTGAATTGTGCTTAGTTTCCATTCCTAACAAGTTTTTTCTTTTACAAAATATTATTTTATCTGGCATTGATAGGAACCATGTGCATCTCCCTAGAGTTGCTTTTTACAGAATTTGTTTTTTTCTCCTTTCTTTAACAAAAAAGGAAAAGAGGAGGTCGCTTTTTGCACCAATTATGCATATATGTCTTCTTCATCAATTCCTGTTTTGCTATTCATTGCTTACTTTTCATTTCAACAAATAGTATATAGTTGTTTTCATCTACATTGCAAAGACAATTTCTCACTCCTCCATGTATATCTTGGAGAAGGAATGTTAGGTGTAGTCGTGTTGTCATTAGTCTTTGATTTATTATGAGATTTGTTCTTACTCGTTCAAACAAAATAAAACATAAATTCGGATGATTGGAAACTCCTTTGATCCTATTACCTTTATGTATATGTTAGATTCTTGACAAATAAAAGGAATTTACATAACAAAATGTTGTGGCTTGATGCTTCCTATATACACAAAACCAACAAGGGTCGTTTTCGCAGCTCAGGAATTTAGTGAATGCCATTAGCCTTTGCATCGTCTTGCTTGCTAGTTTTAGGGTTAGATCATAGTGCTACAATATTAATATTTGCCCATTTTTTACCTGAAAATTTGAAGGGTACATAGGCTTATATCTGTCCTATTCTTTTTCTCCAATTAATGGAAAAGATGCATAGATATCCCACCACATTGATAATTTGATATCGATGTAACCGAAGGAGGCCCTACTTTAGTTGAAACTCACATGGGATGTTAGGGCTTTTTCACATCATCAATTAAAATGTAATTAAAAGGTGGTTGACTTGTTTTCATTACCCTTAATTAGGGCTTCTACAGACAGCCTGTAATTAGGTCAATTTTTTTTAATAATATCATAAAGTGATGCTACTCATGATACTGATTGACCCCATCACCATGAAAAACAAAAACAAAAACAAAACGTTGTGCTTTATTAAAAAACATATTTTTTTTCTTAGAAAAAGAAATGTTTTACCAAATCTTCTAAACCAAAATTGAATCAAATACAAATGGCTATTGTATATAGAAGAAGACACACATATCCTTACAAATATTCATTATATAGATGATGCCACATGAAATGCTGCAATCAAAGAGCAAAGCTGGACGGTCGGAAAGACGGCAATTGTTGGCCAATTCAACTAATTCATGTGCTTGGATACTCATCATCTATAAGTATATTGTATTAATTTATGTGCTTCTATACTCAAATCATATATATATATATATATATATATATATATATATGTTGTATTAAAGAATCGCAACATAAATGACCAACCAACTTTTCTGGAGGTCATATTATTGTAAAGACTGCTAAAACTTGATATGGAAAGGCGTTTCTTATGGTTTTTCAGACAACCTAGTCAAAATACACACATTACATTACAAAATTTTTGTTTGATCTTTACGGAACAGATTAATTATAGATCTGTTGAAAACTGTCGATATCAATTGTTACATGTGCAGTCGGAGTATATATGCTAATAAATATTTGTGATGGGACATGAATCCACACTACTAATGTGAATGTGGAGGTATCACTAATAATTTGAGTTTTGAATGGACGTGCATGTTACTGCTGTTTAAATAACAAAATGTTACCCTTTAAAAAAAATTTAAAAATGTTGAAAAAAATTAGGGCCATTTGGTTTGGCTTCTAGATAAGTTGAAAGCACTTATTCAACAAGTTGTAGTCCAAAAAACCGTTTGGTATACTTTTTGAAAGTGACTTATTAGAGAATTTAGCCTATAATTACAGCCAAAACTAAGACAACTCAACTTCATCTTCTAACTTAACCGGAAAGTTGGTTATTCTTTTTAATGAAATTTCGTTTAAATCAAATTATCCCTTATTTTATCTTAAAATTACGGGACAATTACACAGACACCCATGTGGTTTAGCATAATTACACGAATAGATAAGGTTTGGGTATATCAACACAAACCTCACCTGACATTTGAGAAATATTACACGGATATCTCCTGCTGTCAACTTGAGACCGTTAGTGTCTAACGGTCAACAGTCAACGGGACAAATTTTTTTAAAATACCTAAAATGCCCTTATTTATATTTTTAAAATTAATATTAATATGTATATTTACTTAATATTAAGTTCCTAACAAGCATATAATCGTTTATACATCATACAGTCGATAGAAAAATATTATTTGATGGATGCATGATATCTACAAATAAAAGGATTTTTAGGGCCTTATAAAGGTCAAAGATATCACCTTTCACAATTTCAACAAGGTATTCAACCTAGCACATTATTCTAATTCTGAGTGTTATTGAATGGACTTTTGGAGTGTGGGAGAAAAGATGGAAAATATTAAGAGACATGCCTAACTATTCATTCACCAAGTAAGTAAAAATAGTAATTACATCAATGATATTGCATAACTACATTCGGAGATATGCTACACGTGATCGTCGCTTTGAGAAAATTAGGGATTATTGTGCAAATCATCAATACATGGTCAATATTGATGACGAAAATTAGCCGGACTACATTCAAATTCACAAGGAATGAGCATAAATTAAGTTAATGTATTATTTTATATATCTATTTGATAAGAACTTTAATTATTTGATGTGTTAATTCTCATCAATATTTTTTTCAACTTAAACATATTTGAAATGAGAAAATAGTTTTATTAAATATTTAATTTTTTTAATCTTTAATATTTTAAAATATACAGTTATTCATAAAATGTTTTTATTATTTCTAAATATTCAGGGAAGGTTCATCTACTTTTTCTTTTTTTGTTTTCAAATACTATATGCAATCTTCAAAATTACGCGAAAGTAGGTGCACTTGATTGTGTCGAAAGGTCCCTCTCTCTGGGTTCGGCCCACACTGATATTACAACAAAAAGAAAGTGAATATTTTATGGGCTTTGGGGCCTCACATTTGGAGCTATAAACATTGAGCATGTCTATTTCAATTGAACCCCATGGAATATTGTTAAAACACCCCAACCCATTTTCTATAATACCATCCAATCTTCTTAATAGACACAAGTAGATGCACTTCTATTACGAAAATGGGGGGTCCATTTAGCAATTGACTTTTGAGCTGGACGCTCCAATATTCTCCAGTCCCATCATCAGAAATGACAAGCATGAATCACGAATGATATTATTAGGTGGTAAAGAGAAGAGATTGCTTTTCTCTTTTACCCCCCTTGGTGATTTCAATGTTAACAACAATTAACAATAATGACTAAACGAGTCAATGAGTAATGGCTTTCACGATAAAGTGTTAAGCTTTTATTTTTTATTTTTTTATGGGTCCAACGCCTCCTTGATTGACGTTAATGGAGTAATATCAAACCTTTTTGCTAGTTGGAAAAAACTTTTACGCAATGTAGCATATATATATATATATATTGATGTTGTAAAATGAGTCTTCAAACTTGAATGGAGTAGAATCATGATGTTGTCACAATATGTCCATTCAATTATTAGTAAATGTATAAATATCTATATGGACACAATAAGATGATTAAGTTACAAGTAGCGATCACGTGTTACATTGATATGTGAATGTGATGCAGATGCCAACTTTTGAACACCAAATGATACGTACAAGTAAGTGGAGAGTCGGAGGGGGAGAGGGAGAGGTCGAATCGTGATGGTCAAAAACTTATGCACAAGATTGATACCAGTTTTGTCTTTTGCTCTTTCTTTACCCAAAAAGCTGAAAAGGAGGGGTAGCAATAGCATTACGTTATACATTTTTTTTTTTTCTTTAGACATTTTAAGGACCATTGGGTTTATAAGATTGTTAGTGCCATTTCCAACCTCGTTGTCATTAACATGCATGATACATAATATATCAGAATATTCTTTTTATATATAAATATATGTATCTGATAACTTTATTTTTTTATTTTTAATAAAAAAGAATTATCTATTATATGCTTTATAAAAGTATTCTTACAACTTTCCATTCATCTTACATGAAAATAGTAATATTAAGTCCAGGTCCATTGCTATCTACGGGATTGACAATATTGTTCAAACAAATTAACATTTTTAAGAATAAAAATGTAACAAAATTATTTTGAAAACTTATAAATTTTTAATTAAACTGTGCCCTATATGTGTAGCAAAACCTAAGTAAAAACCGAAAAAGCTTTGAACTTCGTTGTAGAAGTGTCATTACCACCGGTTTATATTATATTTACGACCATAATAATTTATGATTATAAACTTACTTATTTCTCATCGTATTTACAAGTGAATTTTTTTTATTAAGTATCAATGAATTTCCAATTTTACACTCAATTCTTTTCTTAAAGAATGTTTCAGAAAAAAAAAAAAAAAAAAATCTTTCCTTAAAAGAAGAGTAGACCATGTCATACAACAAGTGTGACTTTAACACAGAAATACAATTAGATGAAAAAAAAAGAATCATTTTCTTTATTTGATCAGAATTGAAAAATGGTTTTGTTATAAGCTTGTAAGTGGCTTGTGAAGTTAAATTCTAACTTATGAAATAAATCTTAAAATTTATAAATTTGTATATATGTGTTTTACATATAAAGTTGAACATTATATACATATTTATTGTAATTTTTTTTAATAATTTAAAACAAATTCTATGAATCACAATATCGATATTTTAAATTTAGATCGTGTGTAAAATTAAATCCCAATATAAATATTTTAAAAAGCACAACCTTTTACTTTGATTCTATGGAGTTCATACTTCGTACTTCGTTTGTGTGTACGGCAACCGAACAAAGATCATGAGATTTAAGCAAGCATGCTTCATATTTAAGGCTTACGTCGAAATTATTACATATACCAAAATAAAATAAAAAAATAAAATCATTATAACTACATATCAATGTCGCTATAATATTAAAAACATCATTATATATATATATATAGCATGCCGATTTCATTTTGTTTCTCTTATTATTATTTTACTAGAAATTAAAAAAAATATTATCAAGACCATACCTTTTTTTTTTCTTTTTTAAAGTTGTACAAATTATATGAAGTTATATATTTTAAGACACGGTGTGTAGCGGATATAGGAAGGTTACGGCGGGAAAAGAGAAAAGAAAAGAAAAAGAAAAAGAAAAGAAAAGAAAAGAAAAGCTTTGGAAAGCAATCTCTCACAACTATTTAAAAGAAACCGTCAAATAAAAAAGAAAACATAAAATCAAACTCTCTCTCTCTCTCTCTCTTTCTCTGTTTTTGTCCAACAAGAGAAGGAGATTGAGTGCCAAGTTGTGAGGAGATTCTCGAACAAGCTATCGTCCGTCCTTGGTAGATCAGTCTCCAGTTTCGCCATCTCATTTTCAGGTGCTTTCAACTTACATGCATTCTTTCTTTTATCTCCACGTACGTTGATTTATCATTTTTCATGTTTCGCTTTTCGATGCATTGTCGTATTTATTACAGTGAGTATTGGTTCTGCAAACGTATTCGATACACGATCACATTAAATGCATGTCTTCTATTCTTTTCATTTGTCTTCACTGTAATGCTCTGTTTATTTTGCTAACCATTGCAATGGTAGTCATTTTTATATAATAAAAGCGATCTGATCTCCACAAATCGCCATTTTTGTTTTTCTGAACAAAAATATCTCATTTTCTCTGTGAGCAAGCAAAGAGTAAAGTGAGAGTTAAATCTCATCTTTCTTTTTTCAAAATTATAAAGGTTTTCTGTTTCTTTATTGACTTATAAATATGGTTTCTATCCCGTTAATTTCGATATATTTTTTTTAATATTAAATCGCAAATCCCTATGGAGAGGCATTCATTAGCACCTTCTCCTGTGTCTTCTTGTCTGTTGTCGCCAGAGCAAAGTTATGATGACCAAATTGACCCCTTTCTAAGAAAAGCATTTTACATTCTGCTGTTGTTGTTGAAAAAGTTGATAGAATGGAGGTCAAAATGGTCTAACAAAATATTGGTTTGTAAGTTGTTTCGGTGTGGACGAGTAGACTTGTAAGCGAAGGAAGAGATTTCCTTTACTCATCTGATGCTATGCACGCATCCCCAAGTGTATAAATAACGATTTATATTTTATTGGAAATTTTGGATTTTCTCAACCATTCACCAAATGGTTGTAAATGTGTACCTCGCTGAATAATCGAACCATCTGACGAGTAGCTGAGTGCTATACGATTCGCACACCACCGAATCGAGATCTAACGCTTGTGGTTAGATCTCACCCTAGTGCATTCAACATATATATTCTCAAGTGTCTTGTCGTCTGTCTCCCTCGCATCAGATATTTTACGACGTGGAATGGAAGAATCTTCACCAATAATGGTAAATTTTGACATTGCGTTAATGATTGATTTTTTTTTTTTTAAAAAAAAACTGATGGGTGATGGCACGTGACTGATTTTTTTCACTGTAGATAAAATGGTTATTTTTTTTTTTTTTTTTGGCAAACAAAATGTTTAAAGTGGTGCTCAGCTGAAATAGTGGGTGGGCTGTTTTTCATTTCACGAGAAAAAAAATGTTTTCACAATGAGCCCGACAGATCGCTGGTAAAAAGTATAGATTCTTGTACATTGTATGTTCAGTGATGCCAACTTTTATAGACAAACATTGATTATATTTTTTGGTTCAATGAGATAGTTTGGCACACCACCAGTATTCTTATTCGTGAGGGGTACTGTTCACGTCAATCTTCTGTTGCAAGGAAACTGTATTTGCTTTTCAGTCTCTGTCACAATGCCATTAACACCCAAGGACGGACCCCTTTGGAAGCGTGGGGACCCCGGCCTTCCAGATTTTTGAAAAAATAAAAATGTGTAAAATACTATTTTATAATTATGTTTCTCAACACCCTTGTTCTCCCCTGCTAACACCTATTCTGGTAAGTTTTTAGTTTTAAATTTTTTTTTTTTTGTTTTACCTTTGAAGTTTTCTACACTTAGTCATGACATGATAAAAGCCTGAAAGGCATTGATTATTTATGTTGAGGACTTGTTACTTGTAGCTTTTTGAAATGAAGAACAACTTAGCGTTGCCTTATTATTGACAGAATAAAAAAGTTTGCTTAAAAAGTGGATTTTCTGGACTGCAGGTGAATTACACTAAAGCAATGAAATCCGTTGCTTCTTTGCTCCATTGATGCTCTTATGTAATGAAGAGTATTTATAGTTGTAAGGGGAAATGGAGAGGGGTACAGGAAGCAGCAATGAGAGGCGGGCAGTGTTCAAGGAGGACTCTTGGTTTAGCCAATTTCGCAATGGCTCCAATCCATGGATGGCCAGATATGTCTACGGGTTGATTTTTCTTGCTGCAAACCTTCTAGCATGGGCAGTTCGAGATTATGGCCGTGGAGCCTTGACGGAAATGGAAAGTAAGATTTGCTTGTTTGTTTTAAACTCTGTTTTAATTAGGATTGTCAGTTGCTCTATCAATTATAACTAAAGTTGGCAAGTGTTTTTTTTTTTTTTTTACCATATGGAGAGATCTACCATCATACTTATTATATAGCAATTTGTGATGTTAATTCACATATGATATGTGACTGTTGTGCAGGACTGAAAAACTGCAAAGGTGGCCCTAATTGTTTAGGCGCCGAAGGAGTTCTGCGCGTCAGCTTGGGATGCTTTGTATCCTTTTCAACAACTCAATTCTTTTGCAAATAGCTTCAAAATTTTCCTAGTTTCATAGATAGCAACATCTTTCGTAATACGATATACCTGTGCTCTTCGTCAGTATTCTCTGCAGGTTATTTAAAATGAAATAACATGCCTTAGCTTCATACCCAAAGCATATCTTCTCGAAAAATAAAAAAAGAAAGTAAAAACAGAAGCTATTCTATATACTAAATAAGAGTTTGCAATTCTCTTGAAAACAGCAAACTTTACCCACTTTTTCCATTTTTGGCTGGTAGAAAGAATGTAGATTTGGGAATGCTAATCTCATGGAGGAATTCAAATCTTTCCAGGAAAGTCTCTTCTTTCTGGTCTACCTCGAGTGGATTCTTCACTTGGACAAATCTTTCACAAATTGCTCACTCAAAGTTTGTGCATCTAACTGAATACCAGAAATGAGATTGAAGTCCCCGATTAACTTGAATATGTTATAGATAGATGATCATGTAAAGATAAGGGGGGAAAATTGAAACTTTGATTTTGATAACTGATAATTAAAAGACAAACAAAAAATTATTTGAAACTAAGAGGATGTGATTATTAGTATGGCTCATACCTCAGTCCATATGCTGTCTGAATCTGAATACCATAACATGCCTTAATAGATGCTTACGGCACTCAGTATTCTAATCTTAGCACTAATCTAGTCTTTATTTCTACATATTGGTTTGTTCCTTAATGGTACATCAGGTGTTTTATATCATAATGTTTCTTTCAACTGCTGGTACCTCAAAGTTGTACGAGTCCAGAGATTCTTGGCATTCTGGGTGGTGGTCTGTAAAGATTGTCTTGTGGATTGCCTTGACAATTATCCCCTTTTTAATTCCTGCGTCCTTCATTCAGCTTTATGGTTCGTATGTTTCCATTCTATAAGAAGCATACATTCTTTCAGTTCTAAGATCTCATCAATTTTGGTTTTACATTAGCTAGATCATGCGTTTATTGATTGTTTTCTTCGTTTTTTTGGCAGGGGAGATTGCACATTTTGGCGCCGGGTATCATTGATTCCTGTTATAATTTCCTGTCTATGAACATGTATAATCATATTAGAGTTGTTGTTTAGGAAGTTCAAGATGCTTCCTGTCTTGATTGGGTCACTAAGTTTGTTATGTGCCTCCTTTTTATTGACTTCTGCAAATATTTTTCAGGGTCTTTCTGTTAATTCAACTGATAAGTGTAATCAGTTTCATTACCTGGCTGAACGATTGTTGTCAGTCCGAAAAAAATGCAGAAAGATGGTACGTCTTTCCTCATTCTGAAACTAAAATTCTTTTTTTTTGCGTTAGATTGTTAATTTTTAATACTGTTGTTTTTGTTATAATCTTGTTACGTGTGCTACCGCATAGAGTGTTGCATATTTTTCATCTGATCCCTAAACTTAGCAAAATAGCTTCTGGTTTAGTTTTGAGATTCTTTTAGACATGATGAACTGATTTTTTGATAGGAGCATTTTGGCAATTCCAAACCTTGGGAGCCCCTCAGTGACTCTGGTTTACCTTCAGAATGTTTGCTACATATTCATACATAGTTGTAGTAGAATTTTACGCTATAGAAATATTAAGGTGTCAAACTGCAGAGAGCTAGCATTACACATGCAATCTCCTAGTCCAGTTTTTAAGATTATTTACGCTTCGAAAACGAAGATATATAAAAAATTTCAAAAGTAAAAGCATTTTCTGTTACAAAACAGTCATATTCATAAGACTACCAAGTTGAAAGTGAATTTTATGTCTATGGATAATGTCATTTGTATCTTACAAATATAGTCACTGGGGCCAATATATCAAGGCCTGAAAGGTATCATGACTAATCTCGTCTTAAAATTATTTAGTGTAAAGTAAAAGATAATAGGACTATTAAAGTGAGTTGATTTAGTCTGATATAGGGCAATATTTACACCTTTCTTGTCAGACTTCTCAACCATATGGCTAGTTTCTTTAAATATGGTCTTTGTTCACCCATTCTTGTTGATGAGGAGCAGATAGTTTTGCACAACTTAAGTATGATAATTCATTATATAGTACTAATTAGGCTGGTTAATGCTATGGAAATTTTTGGAAATGTTGTGATGAATATTTTAATATATATATTTTATTTTAAGGAAAGAAGTTTTAGTTACCTCCTTGCCAATGTTGATTATCTGGAATGCTGACGGAAATAAGATTTGACTGCAGCCACATCCATGTGATGCTGATTGCTACTGTTGCATATGTTATATGCATAGTGGGGATCATTATGATGTACATTTGGTATACACCAGAACCCTCTTGCCTCCTCAATATTTTTTTCATTACATGGACACTGGTGCTCCTCCAACTCATGACCAGTGTCTCTCTTCACCCAAAAGTACGTCCTACTTAGCACCTTCTTTCAGTTCCTTCATTAGTGTGAATTTATAATCAAGTTGCTCATTTCCACTAAAACAGATCAACGCTGGCTTCTTGACTCCGGGGCTCATGGGGCTCTATGTGGTATTTATTTGCTGGTGTGCCATTCGAAGGTAAGGTTTTGAAGCTTTTGTTGCCATGCTTTAACCAGTAGTGCTTTGATGTCTACACTGCATCCTCCATAGTTATCAGCTCTCCACTTCTTCTGCACTGAAACATTTTCTTATGCAAATCAAGGCTTTAATCTATAGTGGACGTTGTGTTCATGGGAATGGGTTTACTCACCCGTGGAGCAATGTTCAGTCACTTAAGAAATAAAAGGAAGAATAAAAAAAATTGAAAGAAAATAAGAAGTTTGTGGTGTTCTCTTGCCTCACCAACCTGCCTTGGACCAAAAGTGAATACTTTATGTATCAACTTTTCAGATTATACATTCTTATTGCTTAAACACAGTAGTTTATTCAAATACAGTGTTTATGTCCTTTGGTGAATCATCAGCTTGCTATTGACTATTTTTTAAGTTTGACATTTAGACTTGCTTCTGGCCAAGTCATTATGTGGCATTTATCTCATTGCTTCATCTTGTCATTTTCTCTTACATGAAACTTATAATTTATTCAGTTTTTGTTTTACAGTGAACCGGCAGGTGAAAGTTGTAATAGGAAGGCAGAGGCTTCAAACAGAACAGATTGGCTTACCATCATAGTAATATTCTTAAACTTTCAAAATATCATTTTACAGATTACAGACTTCAGTGAAAACAGCTCTCTGAACTAGGGAGGAGGATCAGTCAGCTTTTATTAATGGATGTTTTACTTGACCAGCTGAATGTGCTTTAAGAATTCATATCTCAAGATTCATTCATGTCAATGACTAATTCTTATTTAATCCAAAATCTTGGCCATTTACGATTTCTAAATACATATTATGAAGGTGCTAATATATCATCTCACATTTTTTTTCCTTTCCTAGTTGTTTGAAAGTCTTGTATTTTACTCAACATTACAAAGTTGACATTACTGCTAAAGAATAATGCTTCAATTTATGATGTTATAAGCCTCAAAAGAACTCAAAGACTTTCAAATTCATTCCATTACTGACATCTTAGGTTATGTCTAAACTTATAAAATGGAGAAGGTTAATGATTTATTCGTGTATAATCTAAGAAATATTTACAATTCCCCTTGAAGATAGGTATCTCATGTAATCATGCCTACAAAGCTCTATTTCTCACAGCTTTTGTTATCAATTATTTCCTTCGATGTAATGTTTGTTATTACATGACAACAGAGCTTTATTGTTGCTCTACTTGCAATGGTTATTGCAACATTTTCTACCGGCATTGATTCCAAATGCTTTCAGGTATGTCTCGTAGCCTACATTGCCCTTCAATTTGGTTGTCATCATTTTCTTCGAAATTTTGTCTGACAAAATCTGCAGTTCAGGAAGGATGACTCACCCGCAGAAGATGATGTTCCATATGGTTATGGCTTCTTCCATTTTGTTTTTGCCACTGGAGCAATGTACTTTGCAATGCTACTGATTGGATGGAATACTCATCACGCCATGAAAAAGTATGTCTTCCAGTTCATAATTTCTATATAAAAAAAAAAATCACAGATTCAGTCATTAATGCACAAAAACAACAAAGATCAACTCTAGCTGCCACAGATCAATTCTTTGTCAACTTATATTTAATCAAGCTAGAAGTGATTTTTCATTGATCTCAAATGCCTTTTATCTACTTAACAACACAGATGATCAAAATATAACTCTATTTTATTGAATTACATGGCATATATAAGAATAATGTCACTCGTGTTATAAAATAAAGTAAAACCAAATTAAATAAATAAAAGAAAATAGTGGAAGTATTACTAGCAAAGAGAAGCAATTCGAGAGAAAGAGATAAAAGAGATGAAGTGAGAAATAAGCTCCAAAAACATATCTATTACAAAAAGAATAAGCACCTATTTATAGCCCATTCACAGCCCAATTGCCACTTGCACAAAATATCTTGGCAAGTGGTGCTAGTATACAATAGATTATTATAAGCGGTGCATTCATTTTACTTTATAAGCGGTGCCCCTTGAATGCTACAACTTATAATAATCTATTGTATACTAGCACCACTTGCCAAGATATTTTGTGCAAATGGCAATTGGGCTGTGAATAGGCTATAAATAGGTGCTTACTCTCTTTGTAATAGATATATTTTTGGAGCTTATTTCCCACTTCATCTATTTTATCTTTTTTTCTTGGATTGCTTCTCTTTGCTAGTAATGCTTCCTCTATTTTCTTTTATTTATTTTGTAATCTTCAAGTTGTAATATAATAAATATAAGTAAAACTAAACTTATTTTATGATGTGAAAGATCCAACAGAGTGGCAATCACAGAGCATACTAATAAGCTAGTCGTGCTAATAACGTGTTATAAAATAAAGTAAAACCAAATTAAATAAATAAAAGAAAATAGAGGAAGTATTACTAGTAAAGAGAAGCAATCCGAGAGAAAGAGATAAAACAGATGAAGTGAGAAATAAGCTCCAAAAACATATCTATTACAAATAGAGTAAGCATCTATTTATAGCCCATTCACAACCCAGTTGCCACTTACACAAAATATCTTGGCAAGTGATGCTAGTATACGATAGATTATTATAAGCGGTGCATTCATTTTACTTTACAACAACAGGAACATAACTACCAAATCTTCTTGTTTCTTCGGGTTAAGTTCTTGGTTAGCAAGACTAAAAAGCAAAAATTTGAGCATCTGTGATTATAATTACTTGATGACTTGGACGTGATTGTTACTCTTCTTTCCGTTTTGCAGGTGGACAATTGACGTGGGTTGGACTAGTACTTGGGTCAGGATAGTAAACGAATGGCTGGCAGTCTGTGTGTATAGTAAGTGTTTGACATGACCCAAACTTAACACGAAATCAATACACTTAATTGATACGTAAAATATTCTACAAACTGTGATTTATTCTGGTGTACTAATAGAGAAATGTTATCTTTGTTGCTAGTCTGGATGCTGGTAGCTCCAATCATCTTGAAGCACAGACATGCATCTGAATCTGTTGTATAAGAAGATCAAAAGGTCTCTGAATGTTTCCGGAATCATTCGTTTGTTGTGCACATGCATATCCATCTTCAAAATCACTGGCTGATAGTGGAAAGATTTACAATATGATTAAAAAGATCTCCACTGAACTAATACATGCAGACGTGACTGATAAGTATCGTTTTTAGGTTAAGTGGGTGCTCAATCTCTGGCTCAATTGATAGAGAATATAGGAATACTAATTATTCAAATTGATTGAGCACTGCTAATTTATCTGTAAATATGCAGTTTGAGGAAAATACTATTATAAAAATGGTTCAAAATAGTACTTCCTGCCCTTAAAAAGGCATATTTTTTGCTTCTGTGACTAACAATTAGTTGGCAGTTTGATTTAATTTGCAATTTTGGATATTTTTAAGTGTTTCAACAAGGGTATTTTGGTAAAACAATGTCACATTTTTGCACCGCATGTATATTAGATTTTGTGGTCCTCAATTTTTTAGAATTACGTTAAAATGTTTATTTCGTTAATCAACATTTAGTGAAAAATAACGGATTTTAGGGGTTATAACTACTTTCACTCAACATTCTTATATAAGAGACACCCGGCAATTATTTTAAAATAACTTTTGTAAAATAAATTAGAAACTAGAAATTAATAATGACATGTTCTTGGATATTTTAAGATAAAATATTTTATTTTCGTGACATACATAATTAAATTAATTGAGAGCTCGTACATAATTAAATTAATTGAGAGCTTGATTCAAACTGAAATGTCTAGAATTATTGTTGTTATTATTATTATTACTTATTATATAATCTCTTTAAATTAATACTCGATAAATTAATAATCTCTTTTATATAATAAATTTTATCAGTTCAACTTGGATTAAGATTATATATTAATAATTTTAATTAAATTATAAAATAATCTATTTTTAAAATTCCTTAGTAACAGTACATATACTTAGGGGTGTACTTAAAATTTTTTATTAGAGTGAGCTAAACCAAAAAAATAATTTTTTTTTAAGCAAACCTCGACAACACGAAAAAACTTCATTAATTGAAAATTAAATATAAATCTAAATAGAGGGACATAATGAATCATACCTTTTAAAATGTACATACAAAATAAAGTACTAATCAAAGTTTTGAAATAATACCCAAACTCGACTTCCTCCCTTATGCACAACTTTTGATACGCACCCGATTAACTAAATAGTAAGTTAATTCATTCTACAACTAACATGTATTTGAGATTCTTTACTGCTTCCTCAAATTCACCATTCTTATTGACACTAGTTATATCCACAAAATACATATTTTTTCATTAACCCAAGTCATTGATTAAATTTTTTTTTATATTTTTTTTACTTGAAAGATTGTAAGTTTGGATGCATACGAGGAAAATTAGTTGTTGTCATTTACATAACTCAAAAAAGAAATCTAAGCATGATAGTTATATGGATTGGTCGGCTATTATTATATGAGTTTCAATTTAGTTTAAAATTTTAAAAAATGCTCGCTGAATTAATAGTGACTTATTTGTATACCTCGTAGTTTATCAAAGTTTTTCGAGAGCATTCATTGTCAAACACCTAGCATTAGCATATATCCGCGTGCTGCAAATTGAAACAATAATGCATGCACCATGTGTATAGGGAGAGCTACATTTTAAAATAATTTGGAACACATGCCCACAACACAATGGCAATAAAATATCAATATTACTGGACACTGGAAGACTAGCAGAAAGTGAATTACCAAGTTTTTTTTAAAAAAAAAAAGCTGACCGGACTATATAGTCCCGGTTAGCGCTCTTTTACATCCGTCCCAGTATGTAGCCACTCATTTTATAGATATTTTCTTAACATATAAATTTATTAATGCTTTTTTTTAGTAGATTAATTTATGTTTAGTGATTAAATTAGTAAATACAATGAATTTTTAATTAATTAAATGTATATATTGAATTTATTAAATGAGTAAAATATATATTTAAAATTAAAGAAAATAATATATATTCAATATTTTCATAAATCAATAAGTATTAATTTACTAATTAATTAATATCTTATTTAATTAATAAATTTAATATGGTGTTAGCGTTATTAATTTTTAGAAGTTATAACCTGAAAATGACCTTCCTTTTTTTAATCCATTTTTAAATAACTGAAAAAAAAAATTAGAAAATTAAAAATAAAACAAAGTCTTTAAGAATTTTAAAAGAAAGAACAATCATTATTAGTCTTTATTATCATTTACACTATTATAAATTTAGAGTTAAACGGATGAGATATGATTCCAACTCACAATATCAATATATAAATATGAGAATTTACCATTGAATCTCCTCAACAACTTTCTCCATATATTTAGTATTATTTTTTTTCATGTATTAACAAATTTAAAAGTGAAAATTACACTCACACCCTTAAGATTGGGGGGCTAACGGCTAAGACACCAAGATAGTAAGGTTTGTTTATTCTATGTTAATCCCCTTGTACTTAACATATTTTCATTAAAAAAATAAAAATAAAAAATAAACCGAAAAGAAAGGAAAACGAAGGAGGGTTATGGCAGTCGCATCCAGGGGCAGAACTTCTTGAGGAAATTTTATGTAAAAAAAAAAAATATTTAATATTTAATTTAAATATAAAAAAATTAAATATATATAAACATGACCTCTCCAAATTTTATCTTTTTGTTCTACACCTAGCTGCCTCCCACTCCCACTCCTCCCCATGATGTAATGCCTCATTCAACTAAATCAAACGGAAGATGCCAGCTCCTTCACCATTCGACATTGGTTTTATTCCTCCAACATGGGGCTATTATGAGTTTGAGGTTTTGTGGATGGTATTTTTATGGTGGCGTGGAGGTTTTCTATTTGAATTAGTTTGGATTTGAGTTTTAACTTAAGTGGGGGGCTATGATATTGTTGTGGATATAGTTTTGATTTGTGTGTGGTTAGGATGAAATTACGTTAAATTGTTAAATTGTGGAATTATTTTTGGGCTTGAGTGGCAGCGCCTCCACGGTAAGACACTTCAAGGCCACCTGCATCTTCGTCTGAGGAGATTGATAAAAATAGTCAAAGTAAATATATAAAATTCGTTTATAGCCAAAAACTAAATAAAAAGTGTTTATAATTAAACTAGTTTTGATCATTGCAACCGGTAACTAAATAAAATGACCAAAATACTCCTAATACATTCCTTCTCATTTTTATTTTTTTTTCTAACACTTTCTCTCTCATCTATTTCACACTTACTCCATCTCCATCTCTAAACTTAGGTAAACCAACTCACTTTTCATCATTAGATCTCTTGAAAACACAATATTATCAAGTCTAAACAACTTCAGTGATCTTTTGTCAAAAAGTAGAGATATCTGTTAAACCACTAGATCTCTTCCTAATTTCAATATTCTTGTTAAGTTAATATGAATATGTAACGTAGATTAGCAAAATTATGTGTATATTCATGTTTCCGTGACGTATGTCTATATTTTTCATAATATACATCCAAACTTTTTGTAATGTACATTCATACTTTCCATAACGTATATGCTTTCACCTAGTTATTAAATTTTTTTATGATTTATAATACTTTATGCTATAACAAGTATTTTTATATATAAAATTTTAAAATGTATACAGAATACTATTGAAACAATTTAAGCATCAAAGGCACATCATTTCGGTGGAAAAAAATAAAAATAAAAACAAGTTTATACCCTTTAATTGATCATGATAATTATTTATGTAATGTATAATGGTGCACCTTGGAGACTCAGAACTCTTCAGTCACATCACAAGGTAGTGATGTTTGTTAATCCTTAGATCCCTCATTAATTTCAATGTTTTTATTGAATTAATATTTTAATATGTAATATCCCATAACAAATTTAATATGCATACATCCATATTTTTCCTGATGTCCATCCATATTTTGAGCTAGAAGAAATATGGTATTTGGTAATGTTTTTTTTTTTCGAAATCTAACACTTTCTAGATTAGAGGACTACCGGGACCAACTGAGATTAAATCATATAAGTATGGTCCGGACAACTACTTTCAGCAACGGGAGATGAAAACTACCTGACAACTACTCCCAGGGAGGGGTCTTCCCACACAATTACGTTTTTGTAGGTAATTGTAGGAATATATATTTACATACACTGAGTGTTGAATCTTAATAGCTTAAAGGGATGTAGACCTCTAACCACCAAGACAAGAAACCATGTATGTATTTATGATTTTTTAGTTAAAATATTTTGGTAAGATCGGATTTTTAATTAGTTATTTCTAAACAATTTTAAAATGCTGAGTAACGACAATTTTTAAAACTGAAAATGAATAGCTTATGAATTTCTCCAACCCCTATATATTTACATACACTGAGTGTTGAATCTTAATAACTTAAAGGAGTATAGACCTCTAACCACCAAGACAAGAAACCCTGTATGTATTTATGATTTTTTAGTTAAAGTATTTTAGTAAGATCGGATTTTTAATTAGTTATTTCTAAATAATTTTAAAATGCTGAGTAATGACGATTTTTATTAACTTAACAACAGACAGTATATGGAGGGAAAAAATAATCAATCTTTCAATAATATTAACAAACAAACTGTACCCGACCGTAATAATTTGTTCTAGAGACTTTTCACAGACTTAAATAGCTCACCCACAGTAATGAACAGATGGAAAATCATACAACATATCAAAAACAAGAAATGATACAACTTCTAGGGGCCAGCAGGCGGCACACTGATCACTCAATTGTAACATCAAAAATCCCAATAGACAACATTCTGCATAAACAAATAACCTAAATTCCCATGGAGGTTTCTGTACCCCTTTTACATTTTCTCTCTCTAATTCTCTCCCCTTCTCTTTCCTTACCTTTTTTTTTTTTTTTTTTGCATCAATTTAGTTTTCCACGGTGATTACATACATTTAGCCCTCACCTCAGGGTTGAACATGACAAATCTTGCATATGGTTGGATCATCTAACTACAATAACAGAATCAAAACTT
Organism: Xanthoceras sorbifolium; assembly: GCA_003430845.1. Classification (NCBI taxonomy): domain Eukaryota; kingdom Viridiplantae; phylum Streptophyta; class Magnoliopsida; order Sapindales; family Sapindaceae; genus Xanthoceras; species Xanthoceras sorbifolium. The sequence continues at coordinate 30,083,977 of CM010619.1, forward strand.
CCACCCAGCAATTTGACAGGTAGCAAGCAACAAGATGATGCTTGTTAAAAGTGGGTTATAGGCGCTCTGTTCTTTGTTTTTAACCAAAGGGATTCCCTCCAACAGAAGGATGTCTTGTAGCAGGAGCTGAGAATCTACCACCCAGCTGTTGATCCGGATTCATAAAGCCAAAAGCAAGCCCCTCACTCCCAAACCCCCCTACTCCTTGTTGCCTGCATAGGAATGTTAAAATTCTCAGTACATAATGTATATATGCGATCCTAATCTACCAATAAATTATCAAAAGAATCTACTTCAGGAAAGGAAAAAAAATTAATAGTCTACTTTTGAGTGATACCTTATAAAGTACAAATGCAAAACCATGTAAGAGATTTGTGATATTTATCAAACCATTTAACTTTTATCTGATATGAGGAATAGGCTGGCCACTGACCAGATCCAGGGACAATAAAACCATAATACAGGAGGTTGAAACTCTATCAGGCAGATGAATGAAAAGAAAAGAAATAGTAATAGACATCCAGAGCACATGAAGAGCTCAGGAACAACTAACCACACATTAAACATGGCCAATTTACACAGAAAACCTCAGGCAACTGCACATTTTTCTTTATTTGTAATTTTCAATACATTCAATGTGATCCTACGTGTAGTAAAATGTATCTGAAAATACATAATGGAATTTGTCAATCTAATACTTACCCAGATGGTGGCATGTTACTAGGTGATTGTGGCCCCGTGTATGCCCCTGTAATTTTTTAAGCAGAAATTAGCACATTAGAAGGACAAATACAGCGGGGACAAAGTAACAAGGAAATTGAGAAAAGTACACCTAAACAAGCAAAAGGATTTTACTTGGAGGCAATGGTGATGCATAAATTGGTGTCTGCGATGCTATTGCTGATGGATAAGGGGATGGCTGGGGTGGCATCCATGCCAGTGTTGGAGTACCTAGGCTTGAAGTGCCCAATAAGCCTAAAGGAGGTGATGCATTTGGTAAAGCACCTTGTAAGGATGTCATGGAAGGAAACTGCACCAAGGAGCACAGAATAAATTCTTATAATTTATCGAACAACAAATTAGATTTGACAACCAAAAAGGAGAGTAAGGGTGGAAGGAATGCCTTGCATCAACTTCATCCAACACATCACATGCTCCAGTATTTATTGACCAAAGTAGACAAAACTAAGCAGTCAAACTGAGCATATCTCTTGTTATTTACTACCTCCAAAAATCATGATGACAAATAAAATTTTGACAGTTGATTTATCCCAGTCAAAACTCAATTTAGTAATAAATACATGACAGGCTCATGTTTTACTCTTTTTCACTATTTTACCCTATGCAGTGAACCTTTAAAGAAACGTCTAACAGTAACTTTTTTCATTATTGATGGATTGATTAAAGAGTACTTGAATTCTCTGCAAATATGCAAGATATTTGACATTTTAACTTCCATTTAGCGTAATTTTTATTACAGAACACTTCATTGAACTAAGAATAGTTCAATGGCAATGAGCGGGACCAGTTGAAATGAATTAAATGACATACAGTTTGGGGTTGAACTGGAGGTGATTCATTGTTGAAATCAAATGGGTTTGTTGATGCTGACTGCACAGGGGTTGGCATAGGCTGCAACAATATATACACAATCATAAATAATCAGTCATGCAATTATACATATAATTAACTTTGGTATGTCAAGGTACCGCTGCAGTATTATATTGCATGAACCCCATGCCACGAGGCGGACCACTCTGCCACCCTGGAACTGGTGCATGAAAGGATGAATAAGTTGCGGCAAATAGATCCTGCAGACAAACCATGATTTATCACAATTATATGATTGCACATACAAAATAAATGAATTTTAACGGAAATCATAAAAAGAAAAAATACCTGAGGCAGTTCTTTTCTTCCAGTTGATTTTACCTCCGCTGAGGGAGGTTGTGATACAACACCATAAGGGACCTCCACAACAGATTTTTGGACAGGTGTAGGTGCTTGTGCAGCTGGTGTACTCGAAGGCCCTTGTGCATTTTGAGCTAGTGACAAATTCCATGGCTGCCAAGATGGCCCAGGAAAAAACATCTTAAACAATTTCTAATCTATAACCAAAGATCATATAGGTTTTGAAGAAACTGCATCATATAGCACACCTGATGGCTTGAAGCTCCATCAACTGGTGGTGTAAATTGTGGTGCATTAGACTGAATACCAGCAGGAAATAAGGAAGGTTGATGCTGCATATTAAAGGAGTTACCACCATTGGTAGGCAACACTTGTGTCCACCCCGGGGCAGCTGCCAAAGCATTAGCAGAAGGAAATGCTGCAAAGCTGCTAACTGGTGCAGCTGCAGCAGCTGTACTGAAAGGTGAAATTGGTGTGCCTCCAACAGATATAACAGGTGAAGTACCACTAACCGGAAAAGCACTTACATTGGCCACAGATGCTATTGGGGCACCTGTACCACTGGGTATTCCTGACACTTGACCAGGGACAGATGCTGGAACAGACAACTGAGAGAAAACAGATTCCAGTGTATCAAAACTTGAAGGTGCTTGAGATGCTTTCACCTCAGGGGCAAAATCAAAAGAGGCCCAATTGTTATCATTGGTAGAAGTTGTTGGCTGCACTAAAGTTTGAACTGTCTGTTGTGTTTGTGTAATTGCAGCAGTAAGAGGAGGTTCAGGATCAGCATCAAAATCAATTAAACTCCTAGTTTTCTCCAATTTGACTTCAGCTGGATTCTCATTGGTGGATCCCAAGCTACTGGAAGATGCATTTCTCTGCAATTAGATATAATAACATGGTAAATCCACATCTTTGGTTCTCTTCATTTTTTTTCAGAAAATTTGAAAGTGAAAACAGAAAAAGAAAGCAAGATGAAAGAAAAAGTTAAGTATCTCCAAATAAATGCTTATTTCGATCTCTAGATCAACAATATTTGAACAGAAAATATTAAAGTAAAGCATGTGAATATTCATACGTGGAAATGAACAATAGTAATAACCATTAAGTTCTACTAAAATTAACAGAGAAACAGAGAGAGGCATACAGGATCATTTACATGCTCATGACACAAAATTATTAAGAGAGGCAATGCCAATAATGCCTATATGTAAAGTCAATGCTCCTAAGCGTGAGTTAATTAAATTATATGGGAATAATAATATATATTGCTCATGAAACAAAATGATTCAAATTATAATATATGCTGCCATACATAGTGGCTGGAACATGTAAAATCATTATATGGTCAAAAAGCACAAATTGCCATAATATGGCTAGGATCATTGACCACTATGCAGTCTATGATATGAAAAATGTAAAACATCTAAAGTGTATGCTCTACTAAGTTGCCAACTAAAGATCGTGGTTTTACAGACTACCAGAGAAGTAATACTACAAGAATAATAGATACTGTTTTCATTTACAAAAGGTAAAGATTCAATAAAAATAATTTGAGTACATTTATAAAAAAGGAGAAATAGGAAATTTAAATCGATCAAAGAAACTAAGTAAACAAGTAATTCATATCGAATAACATCTATTTTCTTCAAAATTCCCAAGTTCATTTCAGTCCTATGATAGCTTTTTTTTTATTCTTTTTTTTTTTTGGGTAAACTGGAGGGCAAAAAAAGCCCAGAAACACACTTGCAATAAGCCTGACAACAGTAAGCTAGACTTTCCCAAAAGGTCTAAAAGGGCATAACAGAAGAGAAAAATAAATGACAATAAAACAGAATAGACTTCCAATTTGTAACACCGATCAGCTCAAAAACTAAATAAATGGTCAAGTCCATAGGAATACTAATAACTTGAGAGATCACTGGTGATCATATAGGAATACAGGTGCATCATGGAGCATATTACAACCAAGTTATAGATAGAGACACAAGAAGCATATTTAAGGACTCACTCATATTTGCAAACATGAACAAGTATGAAGCTTAATTGGCAAAAGCCCCACCTGAGTATGTACAAAGCCATCAGCAACCCTGCCACCATTGGCTTTTGGAGGTTCAATTATACGAAGAGGCACCACATTCTCCCCCAAAATTTCCCTTACAGGGCGAACTATTGGGGGACTGGACGACTCCAAATCTCTCGTTCGCTCAGGTGACCTGCCTTCAAACTTCGAATCTCCATCAGACATCCTTCGATCTTCAACTTTCCGGCCATTTCCAAATCTATCATCTCTACGCCAATCACTAACAATCTCAGGACGAGCTGGACTACTTCTCCTGTAATCACCATGTTGTCGACTTTCTTGCTCATAACCAGGACTTCTTCTTTCATCATAACCATATCTATAATTCTTATCATCACTTCTACCACCAGGACTAGACCTTTCACTATAACGACGATCATATGTATCTTCATATGGTGGGCTTCGAGACCCTCCCTGATATGTATCTTCCTTGTCACCCTGCACAACATGCGTTATTGAAAAAAAAAATAACTGGGGATAAATCCATCACTACAAACTAAACATGCCAAAGTCTTTCATTGTTATTGCATCACATTATTTTAGTCAATATCTTGCGAGAAATTAACAAGGCAAGGGCATCTTACCATCTTTACTCTTGGAGCTGGAGGCTTATCATAGTTCCTTTCACCAGTATATCTTTTATCCACATAAACATGCTTGATGAACTCTCGAAGCCTCAAAACGTTACTGGCAGAAAACAATTGAATCAGGACTGAATAATTATTAAACACATGACTAAAGATAGCATAAATGAGTAATAACCTGCTGTCGGGGACAGATTGACGCTGTGGATCCCATTCTTTCAAGTAAATTTCCTTTGCACGCTGCATGAACGACATAGATGAATCAAAAAGTAGGGAAAAAAAAAAAGGTAAAGGAAAGAACATTACATAGCCACCTAAGGAGATTTTACAAATTAAAAAGGAAGATGAACACATTTATACCTGATTTCCCCCTTCTTGAAGAGCACCAACTTCCTGTGAAGTAAATTTTGCCATTGATATCGATTTCACTCGGTGTGTGAACTCCCGACTGAAATTTTGAAAATAGTTAAGCCAGTGAAAGCGACTTATTTATCTCTCTCTCTCACAACCCAAACACACACATATTAACATCATATTTAAGGAAAGCTGTCAATAACTACACTTAAAGCCTCGGAGAAGAAGAAAAACAAGTAGCAGAATAGGAAATTTGAAGAAAATATACGCAGAACAACAAATCCAAACTTACTGTATCCCACTGCAGGCGGTGCAAATAAATGTCCAGAAATTTGTGCAAACATATTGAGGTCCCTGCTTGGCAGAAAACAAGTTAGGAATAATATAATAGATCACATGTTTTGTTTCTACAGGCAGGAAGAATGGTTGTATACGTGCTCCAAATACTGAGACATAAGTATTATAATGATAGTATGGATTCAAATTTGTAATACTAAGGGCAGTTTCTGGGGTGTTGCTCCACGTAATTAACAATGTCAAAAAAAGTTTAGTTTACAAGGAAGTCCCTTCATTATTTATAAAAATTTCAAAAGGAGAAAATACAATAGAGGGTTATTTCCTCCTATACACCCATCTCAAGTGTACACACGCAACAATATAATTGTTATGAGAAATGAACAACACATTAATCCATTTGAGTAGCCTCGTTATCTGCTGACAACTCTACTCATGGTATGTTATTGCTTAGTCTTGTATTTCTCCCATAAGTTTGGACCAAATTTTTTGGTATCGCTTTACCGCATGGAATTATTAATTTACTCGATCAACAGTTTATCAAATCTTAACTAAATGGAATTGGAGTTAATCCTGGCACCAATTACACTTCACTAATAATTTTCACACCATCAAATTCTATAAATATGCTATTAGATACAAAATGCACTCTCGTACTCCAACACTTAATTTGTTTCGATATAAAGCAAAAACAAAAAAGGCAATAAGAGACGTACCAGGCTGTTACAGTTAATACATCTGCGATTATCAGCAAGTTTGAGAAGCCCCCGAATTATTCGCTCATTTTTCTCCTCTTCTTTCAGTCGATTTGCCATTCCCACTTCCTGTAAAATAATTTAAAACCTATCTATGAATGATGGAGTTGAAAAGCAAATAATTAAAAGACACTCTGCCTGAATTATATCTCCAAAATGATACCAACATCAACCACAACACAAATGATTGAATAGTTTTCCGTTTGAGGATCAAAAACATAATCAAATAAACGATACTTCATAATATTTTCATCTCCATACCACACCAAAGTCACACGGTTGTAAACGCTTAACAGCATAGCTCTCGAAAGAAAAAATCTAAACTTTATTTTCCCTACAACACTTTCTCAGCAAACCAAACATAGTACAATTCAAACGACATAAATAATCTCAATTCAACAATCCAAAGCAACGGATCTGATAAATCAAGGCTTCGCAAAGTTGACCAACGTAAAGTGAAAGGAAAAGGTCGACGAGAAACTAACAAAACTGACCTGAATCGGGCGCCGCAAAAGTGAAGAGACTTCGTTTAATATACAAACACAGCAGCCTTTTCCTTTCTTTTTAGCTGCTGATAGATTATGCTCGATTGAGATCCAGCGCTCAACAAAACAACCTCCTAGAAAATATATGTATAGAGAGAGACGAAGAACGACAGATTTGCAGATCTTCCAAGGCTTCTCTCTCTCTCTTTTTTTCTTTTTTCTTTTTTCTTTTCTGTACAGCTAAGAGCTTAACCAAAGTGTTGTTCCAAAGAATGAAGAGAGAGAGAGAGAGAGAGTTGTACTAAACAATGAGAGAGAGAGAGAGAGATAAATGGGTAAGATTTTTGACAGTGTTTTCGGGGCAACAGGAATCAGGTCAGGAAAAGAACCTCATCCTATTTTACTGTGACTTGACTGCGCGTTCACTAGTCTACCGCCAGGACGGTCCACGGTCTTATAAGGTGACTATTTTATCATTCATTCGGGGCCGATTGTGATATCAGTAATTATCCTACCATTTGATATTTACAATTTTATGCTTATATTTAGAATATTATTAGATTTTTTATTTATTTAAGAATTATATTAATATATATATATATTTGAAAAAAAAGTTAATAAAATATCTATTTTTTAAAAACAGTGAAGCAACGGATTGAGATATTAAAGAGTAATTCAGAATTCTTATTTTTGTATCAAATTTTAGGGCTCGTCACTTTTAAAATAATTTATATTATTTATATTGAAAGAATAATTAATTATTAAAATAATTAAATAAATGTTTGATTAATTGTATTTTAAAGTTGAGGTGAAATTCAAAAACAAAATGCATATGTTTCGTAATAATATTTTAAAAGTATTGTAATTATGTATAATGATTGAAATATATATAATATTATAATATATTTTAAAATTAAATTAATATTTAATTATAATATTATATTAAAAATAATTATAATTATGTTCATTATAAATAATTATTGTATATATATATATATTTGTAGACAAACTGGAGGAGATTGTCTTTCTCATCAAGATCACCACTCTCCTATTTGAGGAGTTAGTCTCTTATGTGCTTTAAGATCAAATTTTATTATAGAAAAGTTAAAATTATTTAATAATCCCTTTTGAATATATTACCAAATAGCTTGTAATGTCAAAATTACAAAAGAACTAAAATACGTTGCCAAAAAATAATCTGAAATTGGCTTTACATCCCAACTTGCACTTTCTTTGGTTACGACAAAGGTTGATAGTAGTTTCTCTGCTTCTACTTCTTGGTGGAAGTTCATCTTTGTGTGGCGTTGTTGGCTTGATATTTCTCCTACCATGTTTAATCTTTTCTTAAGAAGAGTTCCAATAAATCATGTTTGTCCTAGAAATAGTGAGGACAGTGAATCCACTGTACATTCTTTATTCCTCTGTGAGCATGCTTGGAATATTTGGGTAGCTACTAGTTAGTGGTCGTTGATACACCCTGTCGTGCATTTCCAGACTCGAAAGATTTCAAAACACTTAAAGATGATATTTGATGCTCATGAGTTCAAAGCTACTTTGTTTACTAATATGGCATATTTGGGCATATAAGAATTTGTTTGTTCGTGAAGGAAGATATAAACAACCAACTTGTGTGGTTGATTATGCAAAACCTTTTCTACATAATTTTTAGAAGGTTCGGATTCATATAATGTCTCAATTTTTGGCGACCGTAACTAGTGTTATTCGAAAGCACACTTCATTTTAATGTTTTCAAAATGAATGTTGATGCTGCTCTGGTTTGTAGGAAGCTTATTTATAGTTTCTTCCATTAGCCTCCACTGTATTTTAAATTATTTTGCATAAATATAAAAATATTATATGTATATATATATATATATATTTTTTTTTCAAATTTATTATTACGTTTCCTCTTTCTACTATTCATATTTATTTAATGCATATATATATATATAATATACTCTAAAATATGTAAATTTGATTTTTTTAATATTTTTAGATTTTTAAATTTTTTTTATATATATTGAATCTTAAATGAATTTTATTTTATTTTTAATAAATTATATTACTTTTAAAATTTTTAAATTTTTTATATATTTTAATTTTTAATTAATTTAATTATTTAATATTTTTAAATTATTTAAAATAAATAAATTTTATAATACATACCAATTTTTTATATAATTATCCAAATATGTAAAGTTATAAAATATAAAAAAATTTAGGATAAAAATAATATTATAATTTAATAATTTAATACAAAGAATAATATAGTCAATTTATATTTTTTATCACATTTAACAGTTAAAATTTTAGTTAGAACAATTAAATTAATATATTTTAAAAAGATTAGAGACCATATACATTAAAAAATATATATATATATATATCAAAATATGATATTTTTAAATAAATTAAAAATTAAATTATTAATTTACCTTTCTAGTGAAAGTATTTGAACGACTATCAATTTAATTCTGCATAAAGAATGCATTTAGTGGCCCGTGTTGGGCCCAACTCGTGGTTAAACAAAGTAGGTCCATGTTGCATTAAGCCGCCGCCCGCCGTATAGCCGCGGGTCCCACTTCATACGTGAAATGGACAGCTTATTGCTGAGCTGGCAAACGCCTTACGGAAACGGAACGGGTGATTGCTTCTGGTTTTCTTTTTAGCGCCGAGCTCGGAGTACAAAAAAGAGGGAAAAAAAAAAAAAACGATAATCAAATGAACAAGTTCGCGCTCCATTTTCAGCAAAATGTACGTTCTAAAAATGTAGAATAAAATGTGAATTAAAAAACTCGCCTAAAATCAAAACCCTAACTCATTAACTCTACTCAAACACTGACACAAGTCTACACAGCTTTCCACATATGACATAACTCTACTCAATTTCGTCTCAGGTTTTGAGCGAAATCAATGGTGACTTCCGGCGAAGAGAACAGAGTAGAAGAAGCGGAGTACGAGAGCGAATCGGAAGAGTCGGTGTTTGGACCTCCAATGCCAAGAAGAGAAGCGAGCGACGACGACGGCGAAGCAGAGGCGACAGAGAGGCTTGTTTGGAATAATCGGATATTCGGTGTTGGTCGTGGAGATGAATCGCACGGTCTAGGAGGATATGATGACGATTATGAAGTGTCGTTTAGGAATGAGCGTGAGGAGCTTGGAGATGCAGAACTGGAAGTGTTAGGAGATGAAGAAGACGAGGAAGAGTTTGAAGGAAAAAATTGCAAAGGAGAGGTTACAGAGGAGGTTAAGCCGAAAAAAGAAGAGGAAGAAAATGAACTTCTTTTGGATCCTAAATTTGGAGCGTTTTATATGCATGATGATCGCTTTAGAGGCCGTAGCTATTGTCGCGGTCGACGCAGGTACTACTACTCTGCTCTGTACATTTATTTTCAAAGATTTTTTACTCTTTTTTTCTTCTTCTGGAATTATATGTTTAGAAATGCTAAATGTTTGCGTTTATCTTGGATTTTCATAGCTCTTATCGCAACGATAATGTAACCATGTTTTATGTGCACTGTAAAATTTAATTGGTTGAACCATGTGAAGTTTCAGCTCTGGAATGTATTTGAAGCTCTAGGAGGCTTCAGGAAAGTAATAGAAAGTGAGAGATTACAACATGAATAGAAATTTTGGAGCCTTCTATCTCAGCTCACATAAGCTGAGGCTACAAAGATTTTAAGTGAAGAGAACTTCAACTGAATTGGTTGTTAATCAACTAACTAATCCCATGAGCTATAAAAAAAGTTGCTTACAATGTGACACCAGCTCTTTTACAGTGTAATAAGTTTCCTTTACAGACTAAACTAAACTGAAAACAGATAGATAATACCAACAGAGTATCTGTTCAAAAGACCAACTGTGGCGAAATTTATTGATAGAAAAAGGAATACAGGGAGCTCAACAAAAAAGAAAAGCAGGTATATTCCAGAAGTATCTGTTCAGTTGATTGAGTCTCAAATGATTGGATGTGGCATCATCATGGGTGAAACAATTTAATTTGTACTTGGCGTTGGCTGTTATATTCTGTTGCTTATGAAGAATATCTTGGGGATCTTTTGTGGTTAGCATTGATAAACTTAAAAGTACTGTTCAGCATTCTATTGAGAAGTAAGTCTTGTTACCCGTACACTTGTTAATCATATAATATACGTTATTGTCTCACTTAACCGTCTATAATTTGTCACCTTGTGTCCCCTTGTCAAAAGATTTAGAATTTTCTTTGACTTTTTCTTTGATTGCCAACAAGAATAACAGAGTCATTTGTATTACAGAGGATTGATGTGAATTATCATGCCTTATAAAGAGTAGTTTTGTTTAATATCTTAAAACAATTATGGTAAATTTTTTCTAAAAACTGCTTGTGAGTTTCAATTTGTGTTTTATTTCCTATCATCTTTTATTGCCTGTTTTATATGTGCTTGATACAGATACGTTTCTTTCAGGCATACTCTTGATGAAAGGTTTGAAGAACCAAAAGATGAAGAAAAATGGAGGCATGACAAGTTTGAAGAGATGAATTTGCAGGAAACATATGATAAGAAGTTTATTGAAGTTCTGTCCACATGTTGAATAGTGTTTTCCTTTCCTCTTACTTTTTATAGGCAGTAGTGGGACAACACATTGATTGCAGCATATTCACTTGTTTGAAAAACTGAACCACGATTATGAAAGCATCAGCATGATATTTTCTTCATATAATTATCAGGTTAGGAGGACTCCTGAAGATTATCATCCTGGGCATCACAAGAACAAAAGCAGAGGTTGTGGTTGCATAACAGCAGACTGGTCTAAACCCCATGACAACATTAACAATCAAATCTACTCATCAAGAATCATTAAAGGGAGAGGGCCTATAAAGTATAAGCCTGCTCTGAGAAGCAGCCCTGTGAACCCATCAACGATATACAAGCAGTGAGTTAGCATTGTGGATATAACAATCCTTTCAGAATCCTCTTGTCATAGAATATATCTTGAGATTGATATTGTTTGCAGACCTTTACGATCTAAGAAGCCCCAGGGCCAGACATTGAACACTGATATGGAAAGAGTTAGAATTTTCTTTGACTTTTTCTTTGATTGCCAACAAGAATAACAGTCATTTGTATTACAGCGGATTGATGTGAATTATCATGCCTTATAAAGAGTATATAATTTGTGTATTCTCAACAAGAAGCAAGCAGTAAGTAAAATTTGTGTATAAAAGTTATTTTCATAATCACATTTTCATGAAATTATATATTGGATTGACATTTATTGTTCACTGACTTTAAAGATATTCAAAGCCCTGGGGAATGACCTCTAGTACTGAATCAGCAAGAATATTCTCAATAGAGAACAAGAAGTAAGTTAAATATTTTGGGTATAAAATTCTTTTCATAGTTCTCTTTTAATTGAAATACATTTTTGACATGACCTTCATTGTTCATGGACCTTTCAGATCTGGAAAGTTTGTGGACGTGGCTTCAAATAACAATTCAGTTAGAGCATTCTCACACATGTCAGATGTAGAGTCTGATTCACTTGCCTCTGAGAAGCATGTCTTCACAACAAACATGAGTTCTGCCTTGCAAATGTTTAATTCTACAAGTCCAAATCATATTAACTCTTTGACACAGAAAAGGGATGTATATCCTGAAAAACTATTTGGAGATGCTTCAAATTGTGCAGTACCAAACAATAATGTGCCAAAATCCAATGCATTGCTTCATGAAGAAAAGTTCATTCATCCAGTTTCCGAAAATTTTCTGACCAATCTGCCATTTCGGTCTTCTGTAAGCTGGCCAACCTACATGATAGAATCTACCCAGACAATTGGTCAGAGGGGTTTATTTTTCTCAACTGTGCTAAGTCATCCATTGACCCCACCCTATAACCATGTCAACAGTGTATATCCACTGGCACATTCTGTCGCTCAACAAATGCCTGTTGAAAGCATAATTCAACCTCCTTTACTAGTTTCCGCCCAGCAGTTCAGTCCATGTCGAGGGAGTGAATCTCAAGCTTCATCTGGAGCTTTGTCACCAAATTCATATGATCCAGAAACATCAGGAACTCAAACTGGATCAAAAGTTGCAGTGAGTGGAGAGGGAATCAGCACTCTTCAAGGAAGGGGAAGATGTTCCTTTCTATCTTCTGGGGCACATGGTGATGAGAACTTTAATGCTACTGGAGCACTTTTTCCTGGTATCTTACTTTTTTAATTGCATGCTTGCAGGGTTGCCATTATGCTATATAGCAATATCTAGAGTTCCTATCATTTGTTTTGCCATAGCCGTACTATAACTTCTATAACAATTTTTGGCAGGTGATATTACTAGTTATAATTATTGTAAGGATTTCTTGGATTATTTTGATTCTCCAAAGTCTCACATTATTAATGCAAGACTTCTTGGACTTATCAGATGCCCCATTGTGCTTCTCTAGTATAGAATTGTATCAAAACTGTTTGGGTCACAAACCTAAATGGAATATATGTTCATTGGATGGCCTGGGTTCTTACAAAGAAACTTAAAAATCAAGAAAATAATATCTCTAACAATAGAATGTCTGATACTAAATACATAATATCCCTAAAAATAAGGATGCTTAAGCTCTACTGTTTACGCCTACTTCTAGCATAGGTGGGGTGGGTGCGGGGAGATTGAGAGATAATGGGAGCAGTTTCAGAATTGAGCTAGTTGAAGGGTTGGGGCATGTTTTGTATAATAATTACTGGAGAATTTCCATTTAGTTGGAGTTTTGATGTTTGGAAATGCAGTCATGAAAAATGGGAGCCAGCATAGTGGTGGCCATGGTGATCCTGCTGTTAATATGCCTGTCGCTGGATATATACCTCAATTGCAGAGTTTTGTAAATCCTGATATTACATGGTATGTTAACTTTAATTTTAATTTTATGAGTTTCTTTCACAATTTAATATTATTTCTTTTTAGACGGGGGGCCTGTGGCTTTCAGTTTGTGCTGTAATTTCCTTGTAATAGTCAGCATTTGTTAAAAATTTAAAAACTAGATTCATCTTCAAGATTATAATGCTTTAAGATGTCATTTTAAGTTACTATATGAAGTTAAAATTTGTTAATAATGGATTTCTGATTTTAATTGAAATGATTGGAATAATGCTTCATAAATTTGAATTAAGTCATATTGATTTTTATATGCAAGTCTTTTTTGTATATCTATATCTGTGTCCTGTGAAGGGAATGTGATCTCTCCAGGTGGCCAGTCTTTTTTGCATATTGTTCTCCCAGTGCTACTATCGGTGGTGATTATCATGCTCATTCAACAGGAAAATCGTCTTCTCTAGGTGTCACTAGGTCAGTGGCATTGAAGATTCTCCTACTATTTAAAGTTTTTCTATTTTATCATCCATTCTCTTCTTTCCTGCTTCGGCATCTTTGGAATATGTTAAATTAGAGAGTATTTCCTCTCTTGTTAAATATGGTTGTAGCTGGTGGCATTCTCTATAATATAATGAAGAGATAACTTGCATCAGTAATTACTCTGATTATAAACAACTTTTTTGCAATGGTGAAATCACAATCGAGTTTATAAAGTTCATAACGAAGAGAAGAAGGAATGCTCATATTTCAATTTGATGGGGGTTGTTATTACAGTTTGGTCTATTTTGAGACACAGGTTAAGAGACCTAAGGCAACTGATTTGTGTATTTGTATACAGAAGCTCTGGTTGTGAAGGAATTAGAAGTTCTCAACTGCGTGAATAATAAATTTTAGCACTGGAAGAGCAAGCCTCAATAAAGTAAACTTTGATTTCTTCTCTTACATGTATTCGAGCTTTTTTTTCATGTCTATTTCTCTTATGCAGATATTCAACGATGAACACTAAGAAGTGAATTGAATAGATTAAATTGATTTTGATTTAGCAGGTCAGTAATTTGGTGGTTCTCACAATTATACTTTTGCATTACTTAAAATGTTGTTTCCCAAACCTTCTATTTCTCAATGTTTTGTGTTTTTTACAGTTGTTTGCATCAATGGATATATCTACTAACTTATAGATTTTTATGAAAAAAATCTTTGGCATATAAAGTTGTTCTTGGTAAATTCTGGCATGACTGGTTATAAATCTCTTCCTAGTTCAGCATTTCAATCATGCTTATAACTTTTTCCTTCTTCTTCTCTTCTTCTTCTTCTTTTCCTGATAGATTTAGATGTTGGAGATTTGTTGATTTCTTTCTAATATGTAGTATAAAAAAAAAAAAAAATGGCTATTGCGGGAATATTCATGCCTCAATGAAATGTGCTTATACACTATCCACAGTTGGTAAGTTATATATATCGACTTTTTCTAACCCATAATGAGGTTGATCCTAGTAGTAGTTGCGTTCTGGAGTCAATTCTTTGTCAATTTATTTTTAGTTTTAATTTTTATTTTCGTAAAAAAAAAAAAAAAAAAAAAAACCTAAGATACGTTTCAAGTGTCTCTTGGTTTCATAAACTCACTTCTCTGAATTTTTCCTTTGCAGCCATATAACACATGCATAGTTCCATACTAGTATCGTATAACAGGAGCATTTCACTTTGAGAAGTTGGTCACTCCTGAATTGAAGTAGACTCTGCAGTATTGTTAGAAAAATTATCTTCCCAAAACCTCTCTAGAAATATGTTAAATATCAGAAATAACAGAGAAATAAAATAAAAAATAATAATCATCACCACAACACAATAATTTACGTGGAAAACTCCAAAACCAGGAGAAAAACCACGGCTCTTAAAAAGAAATTCACTATGTGATAAATTGTTACAATCACACAAACTATTCTCTTAAAACTACCACACTAATACACTCACACTCTCTCACAGTATATAATAATTTATACTTTTTTACACTCTAAAATAAGAAAAACAAGAAAGGAATTTAATTAGAATTAAATACAGTGCTTAAAGTGTATTATTCAATTGGTGCAATTAAAAATTAAGGAATTGGTCTCCTTATATAACCTTGAGAAGTCTTGACATTTTGTTATCTTTCCAATGTGGGATTTATATCCCTTTCATTTTCTTCTCTTTTTCTTTCTTTATTTTGCCAATTTTTAACAAATCTCCACCTTGGTAAAATACAGAAAACCTTCGCCCTTCCGCCGCAACTTTTATACAACCATTGTCTATACCGACAATTATAATTCGCAACCCAGAGAACTATCATACTCCACCATAAAAGTATACCATTTAGAATTAATCACCAATTCTAAGATTTCCACCTCGCCACATGTCGAACAAACTTGCTCAAATTTATGGTGCAACTCTCATGTTGGCTTTCCCCTGAAGTTCTTCAGCTATCTACATAATTCTACCACACACCTTGCATTAATGCCATCAACCAATGTCCGTGTGCAAACTTATGGACCTACTAGTAGTGACACATCTTTTTTCATAGTACCTAGTGATATGCTATAAGAATGTACATATCCTTCTCAAATGACAAATTCAGTGTCTTCACAAGACACACTATTAGCTTGAGTGTTGGAGCTACCTGCCGAACCTGCTACACCGTTTTGACAATTTTTCTTAACGTGCCCAAATTGTCCACACGCCCAGCAAATTATTTTCTTCCTGAAGTTATTCTTCTTCCAATTGCTCTCATTGCTAGTTACTAATGCTCTGTCTTCTGATGAAGTACGACTTTCACCCTTCAGCCTTCTCTCTTCATAAAGGAATTTATCGGTAACTTCTGTAAAATTCAGAGTCTCCTTCCTATATACCAAAATAGGTTTCATATGTTCATAGGAAGATGGAAGAGACAATATAAGCTTTAATGCTTTATCTTCATCTTCAATTTCAACTCCAATAGACTCCAATTCAGAAACAATACCATTGAGAACACTCAGATGATCTGAGATTTTCGCACCTTCCTCTATACGCAGAGTATGAAATTGTTCTTTCAGGTATAACCGATTTGAGATGCCTTTTGCCTGATACAACCCTTCAAGCTTTTCCCAGAGTTCCTTGGCTGTCAGTATTCCATGCACATTTGCAAGAATATTCTTGGCTAAACATAGACGAATCACAATTGCAGCTCTCAAATCCATTTCTTCACAATCTTCATTGCTCATACTAGACTCACCTTTGCTGGAATTACCTTCATTGAATTCACCTTTGCTGGAATCTTTTAAAACAAAGCCTGATTTCTCCTTTAATAACTGTGTAACCCAGATTGTATTAACAAATCCTTGACTTGCACTTGCCACAAGCCAAAATTAATCTTTCCATCAAATTTCTCTACATCAAACTTCAAAGAACTTGAAAATTTAGACATTTTAACCATATACTGGAATAGTACTCGTAGCCCGTGAACAGCACTCCAGGTAAGTTCCCAGGAAAGAGAGGTCGGTCACAATGAACACACTTAAATACCAAGTCTTTCCTAGCCAGAATATTCTCTATACATGCACTTCCACAATACTACCACACTTAACTCTAGCAACCAAGAACAATTCTTTTATGATGTGGAAGTTCAGACAATGCTGTAACTACAGAGCATACTAAGAATTTTCTAAAATATTTGACACCTTAGCAACCAACCTAGGCTCTGATACCACTTGTTGGGAAAATTACCTCCCCAAAACCTCCCTAGAAATATGCTAAATATCAGAAATAACAGAGAAATAAAATAGAAAATAATAACAATCACTACAACATAAAAATTTATGTGGAAAACTCCAAAACCAGGAGATAAACCACGGCCCTCAGAAAGAAATTCATTATGTGATAAATTGTTACAATTACACAAACTATTCTCTCAAAACTACCACACGAATACATTCACTCTCTCAAAGCATATAATAATTCACACCTTTCTACACTATAAAATAAGAGAAACAAGAAAGGAATTTAATTAGAATTAAATACAATGCTTAAAGTATATTCAATTGGTGCAATTAAAAATTAAAGACTTGGTCTCCTTATATAGCCTTGAGAACACTTGACATTTTGTTATCTTTTCAATGTGGGATTTATATCCCTTTTATTTTCTTCTCTTTTTTTTTTCTTTATTTTACCAATTTTCAACAAGTATAGATAATATCAGATATGCAATAGAAACCTCAAAATTCCCTTAAAACTTTGGATGTGACTTAAATATGGTAAAATTCTTCTGTGCTTTCCCTTTTATTAGGTTTTCCTTCAGTACATTCCAGTTGATCTTTCATAGTTTTGTAAAAACAATATATCGGTCCGACGCTTATTGATCGGACGCTTATTGAACTGACACTTTTGTATGCTTTGACCTTCTTTATTTTATATGTTCTTATTTGACTCGTTGTCCCTGCCTTGATCCGCCCTAAATAGTTACGAGTAGCAATATTTAGGCATTACCTTCTAAAATTAGCTGAAATAATAAACTATATTGGCTCTAAGTTCTACTGGCAGAGTAGTCTTCATCCAAATTTTTGTTCAAGTGCATCCTGAATAGTGGCAGCTTGTTTGGTATCTGATCTGGACTTCCACACAAAGAATTAATGCCGATTGAAAATTTTAATGGAAGAAATATGTGCGCATGACTAGTGGTCCTGCCGCTCATGGTCATCAAAGCAAATTTTGCGTAGAAAAGAATTTCCATCTTGCTGCCTAGTTTCTGGCTGATCTCAGTATTAGTATTATTCTAATGCAAAGTGGGGATCAAGTATGTTGGATCCTGTAGCTAATGTGAATGTACGTGTAACAAATGCATGGTTTTTGGCCGTTAGGATTATATTATGTCCTATAAATTTATCTGAGTTTGACAGAGCAGGAATAACTTAATAAATTTTATAATTTTGTTCTTTCTTAAGCATCTGTCAGTGGGCCGGTGGATCTATTCTTTAGTCCTTTCCTTTGCGTTCGAGGAACTTTCTTTTATTTTAATGAGTTGAATGGCAACAGTGCCAGACATTAAAAAAAATGCTCACCGAAGACCCCAAGCACTATAAAACTGGATGCCTGTTTACTAATGATCTGTCCAAATTCCAACTGCTCTGTTAAACATGGATAGTGCACTTCTATTGTCTGCTATACGAAATTCTTTTGGGAAAACTTCAAAAATACTCAAAAACTATAGCATCTTTTTTAATCTACCCTAATAATTAGTAGACTTTCTTGACCGAAGTGGAACAAAGCAACCTCAACGTATCACCCAACTCATTTTACTTAGTCTAAGGTGCCAAAATAAGTTGTTTTCCTGCGTGACTTTTAATAACATACAGTATGACCATAACAACTTGCAGTACTACATTATGTGACAAAAACAAAAAACAACTAAAGAATGCAAGTGTAAAATGTTTGTTGTGAAGATAAAAAGGACTTTACAAGTGAATTGCTCCAAAATAGAACACACCCAGAGCACGAAATAAGCTGCAAGCTGCCTAGCTAGCTTTGGTTGCTACACACTAGAAGTCATGTGACCTACACGTGTCTAACATGATTTTGTTACTAACTTCTCCAAAATTCGTTCCTTTCCTGGTTTCAAAAGGAACCATCATCACATGGACCAACCTGTAGAGAATAGGGAATAGACCAATTAATTAAACTTTGAAATTTTGAAATAAAAATTTATTCAATCATTCCAATAATTCACAACTGCAGTGACCTCATGCCACCAATAATTTGATGCCGTCTGTCACATTTCCACAATAATAATAATAATAAAGGACAGGACAAATCAGTCGCAGCTTCCACTCTCGTCAGTGTCTCTCTTGAATTATTATTCTATACACTTGTTATAAGTCTATTCAAGAAAATTTATAGTTATCATGAGAAACTTGTTTGACCATATTCAATACATATTCCTTTTTCGCATGCTTTAAGACATCATGCCAAATCAATAATGCGTATTTTAAGTGCCCAGTAAAGAGTACATCACGCATACATTTTCATCATTTTATTAAAATACATAACTTTTGCTTATACAGATTTTTTTATTCTATAAACATGACCACAAATCTTGATGGCACAAAAAAAAAAATCATTAATATAATGTAAAAACACAATTAAGTTGAATTAAATGGGGGAGTAATACAAAATTTTCTTTGGTTTTCAATGTATTAAAATTTTGAGTTTGTGATGTATTTAGATAATATTCGGTGATTCTTTTTATCATTATATATTCCTTTGCTAACATAAATGTAACTCAATATATATATATATATTTATTTATTTATTTTCTGATAATTATGTTACTTTTTGATTATTGACTTTATACACAATTTAACATCTTTTTAAGCCATAAATTTTCTGGAAGAGACAAAGGGGTGGCATCACTGGCATGGGCATTAATTGTTTCCAATAGTTTTAATTTATTAACATACACAGTACTTATTTAATCTCATATATACTTAAAAACACTCATGGTAAAAAATGAAACAATAAAGATGGTTATCCAGAGGCCTATCTATAAATATTCTATATATATATATATAAGGCTCAGGCATGATCACATGTCATTAAAAGCTTGATGCTTCCACTTGCTCCATCGTGTTATAATTTCTTGATTTCTTCACTTTAACTTCTCTCTTCACTTGCTTTCCCCATGTATTAGGTTTCTTTTATGACCATAATAATTAATATATGTACTCACTCAACAACCAAATCCCACATGAAATTCCCTTCTTTCAAGCTTTCAACTAAACAGAGAATTTAAGGTGGGCACTGGCTGCCTATAGTGTACTATAGTTCAAGTTCGATCTAGTTTTTTGTGATTACAGTAAGGGGTCTTTTCTGATTACTGTTTCCCTTACCAAATTTGTTGACCAGCTTAGATCACTTGATCGATTTATATAGAAACACGGGGCTTGTCTTCTTTTCTTCTTCATCATCCATTGGGTTCTGTATATGCTTTCGTTTTTCCCAATAAAAGTTGACCTTTAGCTCTCTCTCTCTCTCTGTCTCTGTTTCCTATTTTTATAATGCATCATCCATACTAGTTTTCTAATTTTCTTCCCATAACAGTTCGGGTTGGTTTGTATGGGCATGTTGTGGTTTCCTAAGTGAGAAGGAGGAGGGGCCTATTCATTTTTTTTATTATTGGATTTGTTGTTGTGGGTGAGATGGGGAAGCTGAATTTTGGCAAGATATTAGACTGTTTTTGTGTGTCTCCTGGCTCATCATGTTCTTGTTTCTGCCTCAACACCTTAGAAAGTCAAGATGAGTTTGAGAAAAAACCACTCATAGCCAGTGAAGGCCAGTTGCTGAAATTGAAGGATGTTGTTGCTGCTAAGCAAACCTTGGCATTTCAGTTAAAGCCCAAGGTAACCCAAACTTTTTTTAATAATATTATTTTGATCTTCCCTCGCTAACTTGTACATGTATAGCTGGTGGTGCTTTCAAATGCATAGTGATGGGATGTGTGTGTGTGTGTGTGTGTGTATACATATATTTGATCTCCTGTTGATGGATTATTGGATTGTGTAGATGGTGGTTTTAAGGGTGTCCATGCACTGCAATGGCTGCGCAAGAAAGGTTGAGAAACATATATCAAAATTGGAAGGTATGTGTACTCTTCATGAAATGACCCTTTTTTGCATCTCAAAATATTACCCAATTTAAGAGATGATCTGAATTCAAAATGGAATACAGATATGGAGGTTCCCATCAAATATTTAGGCCATCTGACATTCTGTTAAGTTCCTTTACTTTTTCAGTGATAGGCATGTGGTTTATATATAGCTGATCTAACAAAACTCTGCTTATATGAAGTAATAACAAAACTACGTACATTTGATCACTTAGTTGGTAAGATCTCTTGAACGTGTTAAGAGAGTTTAGGAATCAAACCCAGTTTATGTTATCTTTTTAATAAATCATTAACCATAATTATCTGCATTTATATAACATGATATGTGAAGCTTTTCTCCTATGAAAAAAGAACAGTACTCTCCTGCTTCTTTCTTTTGACTAGGGAGAGCTTTCATGCATCCATATGCTTGCATTTCTAGTGTGTTCTCATGTATTTATTTATTTATTTACCTTGATGTAATTCTCTCTCTTTTTTTTACATAAAATCAGGAGTGACTTCATACAAAGTAGACCTAGAAAGCAAGAGGGTGGTGGTAATAGGGGACATAATTCCTTTTGAAGTGCTGGAGAGTGTCTCCAAGGTCAAAAATGCTGAGCTTTGGACTTCTTAAATATTCATATGCTCATAGAGCATATAATTTGCTCCTGCACCACTCTCACATCAAAGCCCCAATTCTTAAATATATTTATATACTTTATATAATCTACGGGCAATTATCATTACACACTGTACATGTCATGTTCCCATTTGATGTACTGAATATGCTGCAGAGAAAAATAAAATATCTGCATTTATATAAAAGTAAATAACGTCTATTGTCCTTAAGGTTTGTTTAATTACAGATTGAGTCAATTTTTAAATTTATTGACAAATATATTCCCTCCTGCTAGCCAACTTTTGAATTTTGTGATAAAAACCTCCCTTAATCAACTGTTATATTTGATCAAATTTTACTAAGAGAGGGGAGGTGTTTGTCAATAAATAATAAAGTCGACTCTACTTGTAGTTGGCAAAACCTTAAGAAAGGTCGATACAATTAGTTCTTTATATAATATGTTCCTTATATTTTCTTTTTCACCATCTTATTACATAACCAACCCAATAATATTATCATTACTGTCTATAAAATTTTATTAATCTATATCTTAAATATTATAGTTATATCCTTATTTATCAAATTAAACTTTGAGCTCTAACAGTTAATGACTATTATGATTACAACATACTGAAAAATGTGCACAATAAAATTTGAACCACTTGAGTTATGGGTTAATGTGTAAATACATTTAATTTTAAATTATTTTTATTTAAGCTGATAATATAATAAGGGGTTATATGTAGTTTCTTTATTATATGGTTGTGCTTGCCAGAGGGATGTGCATCACAATTTGTCTTATCAATGGGGACAAGATATCCACTATTATATATATTATATAGGTGTGGTCGCCCATGTGATTTGTTCATACTTTCTCCAAAGATATTTTATGTGATATATAATTGTACAAATTAAAGATTGTCGGAAATAAGTACTTGATATAACACATTATTTATTTATAAATTTAAGTAATTTTTTAAATAGTTTAGCATTACCCATCTTGTAATCACATGTACCATGGTGATAAGACTGTGATTTTCGAAATGTACTAGATTTTTTTTTTTATTACGTTTGCTTATCATATTTTTGGAAACTGTATTCATATCAAAGACATTTAACTTTTATCAAATATAAAATGATTGATATTCGCTCAAAAAAGACATTTCAGACATTTCCAGAAAACAAAATTCTAAAAGCACTGTAAATGTCAGACTGCTATCTATTATAGTTATGGTGATTCTTTCTTCTTTTATTAGAAAGCTTTTTTTTTTTTTTTTGGAGGAAAAGAAATTAGAAAACTCATCAAACATGTTTTCAGATATTAAAAGCATAATATTTATTCTTTATTTTCAATTTTATGAAATAATTTTCAGAAAAAAATAATTAACTAGTGGATTTAACTTAAATAAACAAAAAACATATTCAACAACTAAGGCTCGGCTTGAAGTAATCCTAGTTTCAGCCCAGCCTTGACTAGTCTAGAATTGAAATAAAACTATGGCCCAATCCAATCAACAAAACCTAAGCATGAACTCTGTGTATTTTTTTAACAAGAAAATGGAAGATGCACCGAGTTTCTCTCTGACTCTAACAACTAGAAATGAGTTGGCGCTGCTAGGTCCAGGCAGAAAAAAAAAAAAAAATATATATATATATATATATAAAATTAAAAGCTCTCTAGCAGTCTAGCAGGGACAACAGAATCAAAACTCAAGATTACAGCAACAGTTGAAAAGATAGAATCATAAACTTAAGGTGAAGAGTGGACATAGCCCACTAACAATAATGGGTGCCTGCCACTTCTGCAGAATTCTGCTGGCAAAGTCTCATGATCTTCACATAATTGAGACTTTATTATGCTGCTGCTTTGCTATAAACTATACACCTGTGCTGTGCCTGTGCTGTTCTGTCATGTCAATCCCTCCTTCTCTTGCCAATCCAAATTCTGTTGATTATGGTCCAATGGGGTCTTTCCGGTTACTACTATCTGAAATTTGGCATCTGATTTGTCCATTCGATGGACCCAGTTAGGAATACAAAGTGACTATCAATTGAGTTAGGATAAAAAGTTTAGGTATCTTCTCTAGCTTTAAATAAAATTTAAGTCAATTTGAATTGGTTTCAAAATTCTTTTGATATCCAAAAATTATGTTAAAACATCTCTTAATTCTCATAAATTGTTCAACAATATCTCCGGATGAAACTTTTTACTGTATCCCGTTTAGCATACGGTACTACATTAGATTGATTTTTTGGGATTGAATTAGAGAAAACTAATTTTATATTGTCGTGTTTGGTGTTGGACTAAAATAATGATATCACGTATTTATCATAATTTGAGATTAGATTAATTTTCACATAAAATAAAGAAAATTAATTTATATAAAGAAGATTTGCAAACCCCTCTCTCAAGGTTTAACTCACCTTTAAAAAGTAACCCTTTAATTTTAAATTTACATAAAAACCCCTTACTGTTAAGTTTACGTTAAAAAAGAGCATGTAATATAAAAACAACTAAAATGATTGTTATAGCTTTGGTTTAAAATTAGATTAAATATGAAAAAATCCAAATCCAAATCCATTATGGAGAAGCACGAACTGATATGCAAATGTGTTGTTAGACTTTTTTTTTTTTTTTTCCCCTTGAAAGGGATATAAATATAATATTAATAACTGTCGGAACCTATTGAGATTAATTACTAAATACGCGGCCCAGATATCTACTGAGGTGGAAGGGAGGTACACTAACCAATTTATTACAAGTGGATGTGCATGTGTTATTAGACTGAACTTGCATTTGTTTACCTCCTTACAATCTTAAGATCTTATGATCAATAATATTGTAATTCTATCAACTATGTAAGTTATGTTTGTGAGGCTATAAAATGAAGCTATCACCGTTGTATTTGATACTTGAGAGCTGAGAAGACTTCGAAAAATAAAAGTTTTTATTTTTTTTCTCTTGAGCCATTATTTTCTCTCTTTTCTTAAGTTTATAATAATGTCATAATACGTTATCAATATAAGTCTCTAACCTATATTTGATTCAATTTCCAAATTTGAAAGTTTTTGTCTTGAAAACAAGTTATTATATGATCAATAATTAATACGTGATGAAAAAAAAAATGAAAATTTCTTAATGAGATCGTGCTCTCCACCAAATTATAAAGTGTTTATATTTTTCAAAATTTGATTATAACATAGTATATTTATTTTTATTTTTATTGCTGAAATGATAATTGCTTTTTTCAAGTCATGTGGATTTGATGAGTAATTTTGTGATAAAAGATCGAATAGTCATTTTGATTTGATAAAATGAATGACTTGATTACCAAATAAATGTAAAAGACATGATTGGAGAAAACATATAAAAACTATATAGGCCTCGAATACAGCTCTAGAAGTAGCAATATACATTTCTAAAGAATGTATGCTTAATTTTGATGATAACAAAGATAAAATTCTAATATCGTTTGATTTACTTTTTATTTATGTAAAGTTTCAATTATATTGGAAAGGAGCAATACATCGTGCAAGTTATTATTCTCTTTGAAGAAATCAATTGAATTGTATGAATGGCTAAAGAAATAAAGATCAATAAATTACACAAATCAAATGATCTCAAATTTCTCTAGTAGTGGATCTTGTAGAACATATTCCGCCTGATAGCGGAACTTGTATGCTCTTTGGTGAGCCATAAAGCTTATGTTCCTCTCATGTTCCCCTAAGCTTTAGAAACGTTGTAATAGCTAGTTTTCATCATTCGGTCTTCATCTGCTTAAGTTCTACCATTGTTCCGAACAATTGACTGACATATTTATTATGTTTCAAATGGCTATATTTCAAATTTTCCTATAAATACAAGCGGATGTCAAAACAACACATCTAAGAGCCTATCAAAGTTCTCTAACATCATAATGAAGTGTTCTATGTCTTGTTGTGCCTAAAAGTTATGTTCTTACATATCAATCATTCTCTTGAGCTTTAATTTTCATATATGCTATTAGAGTGAGAAGTTTTTTTTGTACTTAATATTTCATATTTGTAGTTTGAGTGTTGGGAAACACTTAACAAGTATAGAGAAATACTTGTGATCATTGTAAAATAGGGAGGGGTCTCTTAGTGGAATTTGGGTGAGTGTTTGTAGAAGTTGAAGTGGTAACCAAAAATCCACTTAGAGTTGTGAGAGGGTGGATCGGCACCTGGAAGTCTTAAATAGTGTCTATACAACATTTAGGCAAATTTCACTTATAATAAATGGCATTTAAAAAAAAAAAGATCTTTAATCATATTGTCATTTTCAACACCACTGTTGAATCTTCAATTATTTTTTTAGTTTAAAATCAAAATAATTTATTTATCATAATTTAATTATAAATAATATCTTATCAATATTTCCATAAACATGGTTTAATATTGTTAAATTAGTTTCATTTAGTTGTTTATATCGTATCAATTGAAAATACATAACAATTAATAGTAATAAGGATATAAATGTCAAATTACTTGTTTTCATATAATTTTATCTTCACAAAACAAACAAATTGACAATATATTTATAGGAGAGAAAAAACATATATTATTTACGTTTTAGATTTCAGTTTTTATTCTGATTTTAATAAAATTCAAGACTGTTCAGTCTAAGAAAAAAAAAACAGAACGAGGAGGATGAGGAGAAGGACCCTAGCTTAGTTAATTAAAAATCCTACTATTCTATTTTTTTTTTTATTATATCGAGTTTAAGTTGAGATCAAACGAAACGTACTCTAATTATATTTATAGTAATAGCTAGTGGCTTGGTGGGTTTGATATGATTAAAGACATTGATAGTGTTTTGGAAACTGAATTGTAGGGTGTTGTTGAGGGTGTCTTCTTTGCTTGGCAAGCATTCAAATTTGTTATTGTAGAATCTGATTCTAAAGTCATTATTGATTCGCTTGGCCAGAAAATCAAGGGTTATCATCATCTCTTCAATTTACTGCAGAAGTGTAAATCTCTCATTCATGATGATTGGGTGTGCAAGATCATGCATGTGTATAGGAAAGCTAACAAGCTTGCAGATAGGATGGCTAAACTGGGGTACTCGACTGACATGGGAGTGAAGTATTTTGAAGACCCTCCAGCTAGTGGTTTGGGAGGTCCTTGCTGATGTTGCTGGTTGCCCTAATCTCAAGGCTTGTTTTCATGTCAATTAGTTTTGTTTGTGTTCTGGGCTGATTTGCCCTCCTTTACACCCGAAAAAAAAAAAAAGAGGCAAAGTATCGTGTCAACTTATAACATAACTAAGCTTTATATATGCCCATAAATGAAGCCGGCTAATTAAACTAAAAGGGATAATTGCACTAACATTCCCAAATTTAGATCTAGTTGCATATATAGGAACCGTTAATTGAAAATAACATAAATATCTTCTGTCGTTAGTTGACTTTCATTCAAACTAACTGATGAGTAATGACCAAATTTTTAGAGTAAAATATCTAAACTGTCATTTGTGTCTTATTTTATATAATATTTATTACCTTTAATAATTATTTAAAAACTTAATTGTATATCACCACCATGGATCTGATCCATTTGATAAGATGAAAGCTGCTCTATCCCATTTTCCATGGAGGAACGATCTGCAACTCCATCCAATAAGCAAATCGCTGCTTCAAAGGAAGGAAGATTTGCTCCTAATTGAGCAGATAGTCCTTTGAAGCTCCCTCAATAAAGTTTTTAATTAATTTATTTTTAAAATAAAAAATTAGAATCCATTTAAAAGGAGATCAGATCTCTTTAGTTCATTTTATTTATTTATTTCTAATTCAATTTTTAGAAAAAATAAAAATTAAATGATGGGTATTTGAGCTTTGTTTTTTTTATAGGGCAAATTACAATAGAACATCCTGACGTCTAATCATATTGCAATGAAATTGCGAGTTTAACTTTAATTACATGTTAGTATCATACAATTAGTTGACTCAATCAAAAATAATGAGTTGACCAAGAATTTTGTTTGAAATGACACAACTACCTCTGATTAAAAATAAAAATAATAAATTTTAAATTTTTAAATTTTTAAAAAAATTAAACGAATCTCTATCATTCATCAAGATTGATGGACGGTAGAGATCATATTAAAAAAAAAATTAAAAAGAGATTTAAAAAAAAAGAAGAAACAATAGAGATCCAATCTGGACCTAACCAAGAATCCAAACGAAAAAAAATATCAGGAGCAGCGTTGCCTTCTCCATCTGTGCTAAAACGCTACTCCATCAATGAGAGCAAATATACTCCATTGATAGAGCAGATCTATTCCATAATTTTTTTACTTTTTTTTTTTAGTTTCTTGATGGGCATTCCATCCCACCAATAACAAAATTTTATTTTATTTTATTTTTTAATTGTTCTCTTTTCTTTTAATCAATATTATATCCACCGTCCATTAATCTTGGAGATTTATGTAATTATTAAAAAAAAATAAAGTAAAAATGACCATATTATCTTTTGACTATTTGTTGAACGTCAACTCTAACGGTTAACCACTTAGTCAAAGGTACTAATATTTAATTAAGGTTAAATTTATAATTTTATTGTAATATGACTAAATATTATGGTATTCTATTACAATTTGTTATTTTTTCAATTTAAAAGGTAAAGGTCTTTTTTCATCTAACCGTTGACTATTAATGGGAAGTGATGTTTCTATTAATTTTGATAAAAATTCTATATGCGTGCAATTAGATCTAAAATTGGAGGTATTTGTGTAACATCCCGGATTTCGGATAATTAATTTTATATATGTGAAAATAAATTTTGTGATTGGAAGGGGTGTAAATGTAATTAAAAGTATGTTTAATTTTATGATTTAGAGGTGAACCAGATTGAACAGTCGAAACCGATGCTTGAAGATTGAAAAATTAAGGCAGGGAGCATCGCGACCTGGTCACCGCGACCACAGGTCGCGATGGCTTGCTCGCGGTGAAAAACGCGATTTTTGGCAGTGAGCATCGCGACCAGTCACCGCGACCACAGATCGCGATGAACTGCTCGCGATGAAAATGACAAATTCTGGCAGTGAGCAACGCGACCACCAGCGCGACCAAGGGACCGCGAGGTGTGCTCGCGATGAAGGCGGTGCAAACGCTCCAGTGAGTACGGCGACCTGGTGGCGCG
Organism: Xanthoceras sorbifolium; assembly: GCA_003430845.1. NCBI lineage: Eukaryota > Viridiplantae > Streptophyta > Magnoliopsida > Sapindales > Sapindaceae > Xanthoceras > Xanthoceras sorbifolium. Next base: position 30,112,707 of record CM010619.1, read on the forward strand.
ACCACAGGTCGCGACGACGGTCGCGATGACCGAAAAATATAAAAAAAAATTTAGCTTCTTGCAGAAGCCACAGAAAACAGAAAAAAAAAAAAAGAGAGACCGAGAGAGAGAGGGAAAAAGAAAAGAAAAGAAGAAGAAGAAGAGGAAGAAGAGAAGGAGAAGAGGAAGAAAAGAAGAAGAAAAAGAAAAGAAGAAGAAGAGAAGGGAAAGAAGAAGAAAAGAGAAAAAGGAAGTGTACAAGGAAGAGAAAAGGGAAGGAAAAGGAAAAAGGAAACCGTGGAAACGCGATTCGTCGAAGGAAAACGGTATCCAGGTTGGTGTACAAACGATTCCGAATTTATTTCGATAAAAAGTTTTGATTTAGTATGTTAAAAATATAGTTATGAACTTATTTTGTTTAGTTCGTTTTGAAACATAGTTGTGGACTTTATATATAGATTCGCATGGATTTGTTGATATATATTTGTATTTGTGTATGTTGTTGGATTAGTATGTAAAAATTTACTCTTGTGAATAGTTAAAGGAAAACGTGTGTTTTCAAACTCTGATTTCTAATTGTTGTATGATTTTTCTTATTTCTGGATTATGATTTCAAATGATATTTGTTGATTTGATTTCAAATGATATTCAGTGATTTCTGAAACTAAAGAACTGATTTGTTACGATAGTTTGAACGGCACTGATATATGTATAGGGATATTTGGATATAGGATATTGACATGTCAATTGGGTGAATTTATAGCAGTACTGCACCGTATTGTCTCTGATCATTGATTACGGATACCATTTCCTCGTGAAATGGGAAACCGACTGTTTACCACGGATACCATTTCCTCGTGGAATGGGAAACCGACTGTGAGAATACCCGGATACCATTTCTTCTTGAAATGGGAAACCGACTGTTTATATAAGGATACCATTTCATATGAAATGGGAAACCCGACTGTAAAACCCGTAATCCAGTCCTGTACACCCTGTTATGTGTATCACGGGCCAAATTTAGAATTTATGGGCAGAAAGTGTCTGGAAATAAGGAAATGATATTGAACTGAATTCCATAAAGTTTTGACATATTGTATGTTTATAAAGTTTTAGTATTTGAGAAATGTTTGTTTTATACAGATATTTATATTTCTGAACAATTCTGTTTATAAGTTTTACTGTCTAATTACATTTCTGAATTTCTGATTTACGAGATATTGTTTTAGCTATACTGTTTTATATTATATTACCGTTTATTTTAAGTGTACACCCACTAGGCAGTTTTGCTTAGCGCGTTAGTTTTGTTTCTAACGCGTAGGTAATAAAGATACCGAGGACGGAAAGGACTGAAGAGGCACCAGCTGCAGAGAAAAGCTCAGAGTCACCGTATCTTTGGGGTAGTTAATTATATAAGTATTTGTGTATAATGTAATTAAATCTGCATGCATATACAGAGAATTTTGTAATTAATTAGTTTATACTTTCTGTTTTACATTTTTGTTAAAGGACTATAGTTACTGAATTGTTTTATAAACTGTTTGAAAGTTGCACTAAACGGCAGAGTGCGCATTTGAATGGATTGAGATTTGAAGTGTTTTTGTGAATTGTTTGTGATTTGAGTTTTATTTGAAAACAGGTTTTGGAAAATCAGAAAAACAGAGGAAACTCTGCCGAAATTTTTGTAAAAAGTTTATTTATTGGGCTCACTTGAAAATATTTTTAAATTACAAATTATATGGTTTTCAGTTTAGAAACAAAAGAAAGAAAGTATTTGAAAACCCGGTAGTGCTCCCTGGGTCGATCCAGTCGGGTCGGGTCAGGGGGTGTTACAATTTGTGCAAGTACCCCAAACTAAAATCCTCTCAATAGGTGACTTACCTTATAGAAAAGAGCAATGCTAGTTTTAGCCTTAGGGGAATGCTATGACTGTAATTTTTTTTTTTTTTTTTAATGTTAGATTGTTCAAATTTATGCCCGATTGATGTTGCACGTGAGTTATCAATACATTGTAAATTATTAAATGATGTGGTAAGTGATGTAGTGTTGACAACTCACATGCCACATCATTTTGGCATGAATTTAAACAAATTTTTTGCGGAATGTGGCAATACTCTCTTCTTTTTTTTTTCAAAATTTATAAACAATTTCATTTTGATCATCATATTTATATTTTCAATTCCTCTAACTTTTAAATTATCATATATTCATCAATTTTAGTGTAAATAATTAAAATTTTAACGGTTGTAAATGCAAGTCATAATTGACTACTTTATCCCAAGTAATAAAATATTTATATTAAAAGAAGTATTTTATCCTCATATTTGTGACACATGCTATTATCATACTATAACCTGTGTATTTCTTATTTTTTGACATGTGTCTAATTAAAAGGCTAATTACACTCATACCGTTAAGGTATGACCTTTTTGCACATGCTGACAGCTTTACCTTTTATTGCACAAACATCTCCTGAAAAAAGTTGACAAAACCGTTGACTAATAATAAAGTTAACGTTTTGAGCAAAAAAACTATTCTACCTTTAATATCTTATTATTATCCTTAATAATAATTTAAAATTTAATTTTATAAAAATAATTTTTTTTTAAGAACAAAAATTAAATTGTTTATCTTCTTTCCAATAACAACCAAATTTTTTCATCAAATCTTCTTCGTTAATCAAATCCGAACAACAATCATCCAAATAATTTCTTCTTTTTTTTCTTCTTTTTTCAGATTTTTTTTCCAATTTTTTTATTCATCAACCAAAAACACACGCAAACACAACTTCTTCTTTTTCAGATTTTTTTTCCAGATTTTTCTTCATCTTTTTTTAGATTTTTTTTTTCAGATTTCTTCTTTTTCTTCTTCTTCAAATTTTTTTTTTTTCAGATTTTTCTTTTTCTTATTCTTTAGATTTTTTTTTTCTTCTTCTTCGTTTTTCAATTTTTTTTTTCCGAATTTTCTTCTTCCTCTTCTTCTGGAGAAATCTGGAGATGGAGCCTTTTTGGTTCCATCTTCCTTCTAATGGACCAGATCAGATCTAGTCCAATGAATTTTCATTTTAATTTTTTTATTTATTTTAATTGGTTTAATGAGAAAAAAATGAGTTTGCCCTTGCTACAGTAATGTCACGTTAACTTTATGGTTAGTCAACGATTTGATCAACTTTTTTCAGGGAATGTTTGTACAATAAAAGGTAAAATTGCTAGCATGTGCAAAAAGGCCATACCTCAAGCTTAGAAGTGTAATTAGCCCCTAATTAAATAATATAAAAGAAAATTTTCGTTAAATAATATAAAAATATATATGTTATTTTATTAAAAAAAGGGTTAATTGCACTAACATCCCCTGTTGAATGGCGTTATTGTACTGGCTGGCAAATTTTTCGTTTATTGCACAAACCACCCCTCGATTTCGTTGACAGGACCGTTGACTCACGGTCAAATTGATATTTTGGTCAAAAAGACCATTTTACCCTTACCATTTTATTTTATTTCTATTTTATTTAATAAATTATTATCTTTAATAATTATATAAATATTTAATTATATAATAAAAAATAATTAAAAAAATAATGGACCAGATGAGATCTGGTTCATTAGATGGGAAATATCTCCATGCAATGGACCAGATCGCTCAAAAAAAAATTTAAAAAAAAAAATTAAAGATGATGGTTCCAGAAATCTGGAACCATCTCTCCATATCTTAGTTTTTTGTTTCTTTTTTTCTGTTTTCTTCTTCCATTCTTCTTCTTCATTTTTCTCCACAGAATCGCTTCCCCTTCCCATTCTCTTCCCAGACCCTTAAATCCCTCACCTTCAACTCAATCGCAGATCTGCGATGGAGTCCATCTCAGATCCATCGCAGATGGAGCTTCCATCTGCGATGGACTTCATCGCACATCCATCACTGAGCCATCTGCGATGGTCTCCATCGCAGATGGAGCTTTCATCTACCATGTAGTTCTCCGTCGCAAATCGTCCATCAGATGGAACAGATCCATAGATCTACTCCCATTTTAATTTTTTTTTTTTTCGATTTTTTTGTGAATGTTGGTGCAGCTTCTGGGTTGAAAAAACGTTTTCTTCTTCTGGGTTCAGTCTGCTATCTTTCCAGACCCTCAAATCTCTCCCTTTCAACTCCATCGCAAATCTGCGATGGAGTCCATCTCAGATCCATCGCAGATGGCAGCTCCATCTGCGATGGAGACCATCGCAGATGAGAGATCCATCTGCGATGATGGCTCTGCGATGGAGACCATCGCCTCTGCGATGGTCTCCATCGCAAAGGTTTTCTAAGAAAAAAAAACAAAGAACAAGAAGAAGAAGAGAAAGGTTTTCTGGGTAAAAAATTCTGGGTTTGGTTGATGATGAAAAAATGTTTGGGTTAATTTGGTTGATGATGAATGTGATGATTTAGTTGATGATTCTGGGTTTAAAAAAAAAAAATCTGGAATTGAAATAGTTTGATTGATGGTGAATCTGGGAAAAAAAAATCTGGAATTGATGATGTATGTGGTAATTTGTTTGATGAATCTGATTATTTTTTATTTTTTAATTATATAAATTATTTTTATATAATTATTAAAAATAATAATTTATTGAATAAAATAGAAATAAAATAAAATGGTAAGGGTAAAATGGTCTTTTTGACCAAAATATCAATTTGACCGTGAGTCAACGGTCAGGTCAACGAAATCGAGGGATGGTTTGTGCAATAAACGGAAAACTTGTCAGCGAGTGCAATAACGCCATTCAACAGGGGATGTTAGTGCAATTAACCCTAAAACGAATTATCATTGATGGAGGTGGCCTCCGCGGCCTCCTCTAATCACCCGAAGAAACAAAGTATTGCTTTGATTTAGAGGAAGCCGTCTTTAATGATGGCCTTCACAACCTTTTTTAAATTGTTTTTATATTTTTAATTATATAAAATAATAATATGAAAATATATTTTTAAAGGGTAGAATTATAAGATTAATAGTTGCTGGGACCTGTCGAGATTAATTACTAAACGCACGATTCAGATATCTACTCCCATACTAGGAGATATCTATTCACATAATAAGGGGAGAAAACTACCCACACATGCTGGTAAATACGTATGATGAGACTTGAACCTCTTACCATTAACGTGAGAGGGACACACACTAACCACTTGAGCTATGAGTAGTTGTGTGTATGAAAATAATTTTGATAAGGAATTTTTATCATTTTGTTTAATTCTTTAATTTTAATTATTATGAAATTTACTTTTTAATTATATACATATATAATATTTCTTAATTTTAATAAACTATTTATTTTTAAAATTATGTTGTTTAGTTGTTTAAATTTTGATTTTTAATTTGTTAAGTAACCATTTTTAATTTGTTTTTCGTTTATATTATTTTTATCTTTTTTAATTTAAATTTGTTTAAAAAAGACAATATCTTAGTAGGAGTAAAATAATTAATTTTGATTTTGATTATTAAAATTTTGATTAAATTAAATTGATAAATTTATAATAATTTAAGGATTATAAAAATTAAGTTATAAATAATAAATGTAAGGTTTAAAATAAAATTATTTATAAAATTTGTAAAAAAAAAAAAAAAAAACGCGTAGACTGTAGAGCGACTGCTGCTATTATGCTAATTGCTAAGCAGTCTGTCACGATGTCGCCTAGCATTTCTCTATAGAAAATTACAAAGTAGCGTGTCATGGCATTGGCATGGCTTCTTCCACGTCAAATATCTGCCCAAGTCAAACCCTTCCCTATTCTTGACCACATTCTTCTTCATCTTCTTCTTCGCCAAAATCACAAGCAAACAAAACAAATACAACAATGAAGAAAACCCTCTTCCTCTTCTCTCTCCTCCTCCTCTATGCACCCATCTCCTATTCCAACCCGAATCCCCACACCGTGGCCCATGCTGAGCTTACCAACCACGGCTTCCCCATCGGCCTCCTCCCTTCCTCCGTTCAAGCCTACTCTCTCAACCAGACCTCCGGCCACTTCTCCGTTGTTCTCGGTGACTCCTGCAAATTGACGCTGCCGCCCGACAACTACGTCGCCACCTACTCCAGAACGATAACGGGCAAGATCGACCAGGGTCGGATTGCTGACCTCGACGGGATTCGTGTCCGGGCTTTCTTCAAGTGGTGGTCCATTACCGGGATCCGCTCCAGTGGTGATGACTTGGTCTTTGAAGTTGGAATGGTCACAGCTAAGTTTCCAAGTAAAAATTTCGATGAGAGCCCTGACTGTGAGGGCCAGAGATCATCCTCTTAATTCAGGTTTGCCTTTCTGAAAATAATTAAATTTTGTTTCGTTATTTGTCCTATAAAGTGTACTTTTTTTCTTTGTGTGTGTCTTGAATTGAAAGATTCAAAAGTGAAATTGAAATTTAGCGAATTTATTCTGTTTTAATCAAACAGGAATCTAAAGTAATCTAGTGTTACTACAAATTTTTTTGTTAAATGTCTGCATAATTTTTTTGGTAGTACAATACAGTTTGCGTAGGACATAATTCGTCATGTTATCTTTCACCTTCATGATCAAATTTTTCTGGCTTTGTTTTGTAATTGTTAGATATTATAATGGGTAACTAAAAGGTGAGATTTTGTGATTCGCTGCTTTGAGATAATTATAAGATATTATTATGGGTAACTAAAGTTACTTGTTTACTTTTGCTTTCCGGGCTTTTTAATTGGTTTTCAATCTGGATTATGCAATTCTTTTTATTTGTTGATAATTCAAGTTTTGTCTCTTAACTCTGTGTTTTGTGATCATGCTAGTTTTTTCCTCCTGCTTCGGGTTTATTTATTATCATTTTTTTTGTTGGTGCTCTTGTGTTTAAGTATTGTGTATCAACTCTTTCAACAAAAGTCCCCATTTTAGAACCTAGGAACAAGGGAATGGTCTGGGGAGTTCTAGGTATAAAAAATAAAGAAAAGTATTGCAATCAACTCTCATCAACTGGATTTATTTGTTTTCCACTGTCTGGTTTATAGTTTGTAGCTATCGGTGTAAACAGGTGTACCTTATATGGGATGATGAAAATTAAGGACTCTGTGTTCTTTGATAAATTAGGAAACACAATAACATTATATTGTAAATTTGATACTAGAAAAATGTTTCAAACCACAGTTTAAGGTCAAAAAATTGAACTATTATTGAATCTTATATCACAAGGCTGTCGGTTGGGACATTTTTCATTGTTCTAGCTCATAGTTATGGAGGGAAGTCTTCTGATCCTATGTAAAAAAAAAAAAAGTTTGTTTGAGAAATCTAAGAACTTAGGGCGCTTTGGTAACGTTTATTTTTTTTATCAATTTTCAATTGAAAATATGAAATGATTTTAAAAACATTTTTTAGGATCCGAAACTGCGTTTGGTAATTGTTATATTGTTTTGTTTTAGTGCATCTGAATCATAAAAGAATGTAAGTTACGGGTTTGTGTATATCTTTATGATCCACACAAATTTCTGTAGATCCACATAGTTATTGTCGATCTCCTTAGAGCTACATAGATGTACACATATTTTTAAGAATAATTTAAATAAGAATTAAAAAAAACACAAACATGGTGAGAGATGGATGAAAAACCCTAATCAATACACACACATTTGCTTGTATGAAGAAGTTGAAATAAAGAGATTTGTCTCTCTGAAGAAATTGAAAATGAAAGAAATGAAGCAGAGAGGCTAGTATTTGAAGTCGAAAATGAAAGAGATGAAGCTTGTTTGGAGAAGAACATGGAAAACATATTTTGGGTGTTTTTTGTTTTAATGTTATAATAGTTGTTGACGGTTAAAATTGGTCAACATGAAAAGTTAAAAGAGTCAACTTGCCATGTAGGCGACATCAAAGTTTCTTCTTAGTACGTCTGATGTGTGGAGCCTCACTCAGATATGGGATATGGTTGGTTTTTCCTGGACGAGAAACAGCTAAGAACTTCAGTAATCTTATAGCAGTTCACATCTTGTTTGATCACCAGAAACCAGATTAAACTTTTAAGGATGGTCAAGTCAGCGAAGTAATTCTAGACTGAGAAACGACTTCTGGCATCACCGAAAGGATCGAAACCACATTCGTAGGCCGACAATTTTTCTGGATAGGTCGAACTATTAGAAGAAAATAAAAAAGGAATACCGAGTAAGATCAAAGAAACTAGCAGACTAATCACTAAATAGAGTGAGAGATATGGGATATGGGATATGGGTTGTTTTTGCCTGGACAAGAACCAGCTAAGAACTTGAGTAGGCTTATAGCAGTTCACATCTTATTTGATCACCTAAAACCAGAATAAACTTTTAGGATGGTCAAGTCAGCCAAATTATTCTAGAACGAGAAAGTCTAGTGTAAGAGATACAGAGTTTTGGTTTACAAAAGTTGTGCGTGGCTCGTACTTGATGGGCATCATTCTCATATCGACTTGTGGCTGTGGTCCTCAGATGGGTCTGGTTTTTGAATTCTTGAATTAACCCAAGAATCTATTTCGATCCTTCACGACTAGTCGTCTATTCTTCTTTTTTGACTTCATTTGCTCACTTTGACCTTTTTGGATGATCTGTTATGCCAGCGAAGAATTAGATACAACAATAGTTAAAAACAATATATTTTTTTTACTTGTTTTTAAGGAAGAAGTTTTAAAATGGCCCAACAAAGCGTTTTGGATCTTTTATAAAACACGGGACGTGGAAAACAGGTTTCAAAAATGTTAAACAAATGGGTCCTTAGTTGCTGAGCTTTTCCGATAATTGATTGGCCAAACATCTTGCTGTGGACCCAAGAATCAAGATTTATTCTATCTTGTTTTTTCTTATGTCAGAGATGGAAACTCAATATCATTTTTTTTTTTTGGCCAGGAGGATCAGTATCATTGATATTAAAATTCCTCTATGTGGAAAGCTAACTTTTCTGCTTTTAAGTAAGATTATTTAGGTTTAAATACAATGTGTTCAGAAGCACAAGATTGTTAAAGACTTAAATGTTTTCAGAAGAAAATGTTCTCTGGGTTGAGCAAACTATAAATGCCATACTTGCGGTGCATACTTTGTGTTAAAATGCGATGTTTTTTTTCCCATATTGTTTAATTTTATTTGGTATAATGCCTTGCCAACTTCTACCATGCATTTGTCCTCTTTGTGTATGACTTTATTCTGTTTTGTCGACTTCTACAAAGCAATTGTCTAGGTTGGTTGTCATAGTTTAGTGATGATGTTAGTGATTAGATGAATGTTATAGGAGTACATACAAAAAATTATACATTAATGTAGTGAAAGAGTAAGAAAGATTTTGTTTTATTTATCTTTTGGATTGTTAATATGTACGCGTAATGCACATGTTAGGAGACATTTAATGGTTTTCATGTCATCTTCCTTTGCAGAGCTTTTTCTTTGCCGCATGGATAACATTCAATATTCTCAGAGTGGCAAGTTATGGGCGCATGATATTTAATTAAAAGAAAAAAAAAATGTAATATGCAATGAATTATTAGATTGTTTATGTCATCTGAACTTTGTTGTATGAATTTATATATACATGTTACTGATTTATGTTGTGATGTTATCTTCTCTTACTTTTGGATAAGATTGTGTGCTGGAAGTTTTTGTTTCAGCCCTTTCAGGGAGAATTCGAAAAGTAACATCTGATTTTGAAATTAGATCATCAAATAAAAAAAAAAAAAAATTTCCATTTACATTGCAATCTAATATTGTTTCTACGTGCATGTTTATTTTTTTATAAAAAAAAAATTCCATTAAAAATAAATAAATGGTCATTAGGAGGTTCTTCTAATATTGTTTCTACGTGCATGTTTATTTTTTTATGCATCCCAATTTTCAAGTTTGTATTCCATTTACATTGCAATCTAATAACACATGAATTAGGGATTTCAATGGGACGGTGTTAGGAATTTCCGACCCCTTGACAATTGAAGGTCGGAGTTGGGGAATTTATGCCTTTACTACTAGCTCAGCTCTATTACTAAATTTTATATATATATATTACACAATTCTTATTAGCTTCATATATTAATTAATCAATAAATTATATTATTATTTATTAATTAAACATATATATAAAGTTTTTTTATTAATTAATAAACTACATATTAATTTTTATTTATTAAATATTAATATTAAAGTTTTTTATTAATTAATAAACTATATTATGTAAAAAAATATATATTAATTTATATTTATTAAATATTAATATTATTAATAAATTAATAAGGAGGGTTGGGACGGGGATAACTAATTCCACACTCGCCCTTGCTTCTGAAATGGGGTCCCAATATGGTCGGATTGTTTTGACATCCTTGCCTATAATATGGTTACTTAAACTCATGTCATATGACAATTGAATTAAAGCATTATTAATATATATTAATTTACCAATGGTTACAAGTTGAGATACAAATATAAATTGTCTAGCATTACTCTTATTTATTTTATAATTTATCTCACTAGACTTAATTAAGGACAAAGAAGGTTGGAATGCTAGTAGGCTTCTATTATTAACTTTACATGACTTGAGAATAGCAGTTTTGGAACCTCCAGTGCCAAAGTCACTGAACGAGGAAATCGCTAATCTCTAAAATGAACTATGTAATGTACTTTATCTATCTTACGCTTTTATGTCTATAATGCAGTTCATCGTCAATCCTTAAAACAGACTATAAGTAATATATTTTATCAGTCTTACACTTTAATATCTATATCGCGCAGTTTATCCCATTACTATAAAGAAGAACCAATCTGTAATATGCACTATAAAAAAAATTGCCTATTAAATCGATCACAGTAGTACCAGTTACCGTAACTATTATTCGAGGAGAAAAGAAACTCCTCTGTATCCATTAGGTGCTTGATTACCTTGTCTAAATTTAGAGCTATTCGGTTGAGATTTTGTTAAAAATTATCATTTTTTTATGTATAAATTTCTCTAGTTATACTGGTCATGGTCACGCATTATGGTTTTCACAGTAAAATTGAATCAATACACTTGAGTATGGTTTTTTTTAAAGGGATTCAATTACAAAATTAATATCGGAACTGTCGAAATCAATCACTAAATATGCGGTTTGGATATCTACTCTCATAAAATTAATTATGCACTTGATACACCATTCAATCAATTTAAAAAATCAGATTAGTATATGTCAAAAAAATAAAATCTAATTAGCAAACAACAAAGGGAGGCAGGTACGTTCATAGGCCATCCCTCTAGGTCCCCCTATATTAATTTATATAAGCGATATTATTAAAATAACTCTTCTACTTTGATATATTAGTTAAAATTCTCCTTTAGTTTTATTTATGATTAAAATTTTTTCATAATTTTATTTTATAGTCAATTTTTACTTACCGTCATCTTTAATTATCAAAATACTCTTCACCATTAACTTTTATGTTAGGAATATTATTAAAATTCTCCTCTAGTTTTGTGTATTAATTAAAATTTTTCTCTAGTTTCAATTGTGGCCAAAATCTTCCCTGTAATTTCATTTTATAGTCAATTTTTTCCTATACCGTCGGTTTTAATTACCAAAATACCATTGACCGTTAACTTTTCTGTTAAAAATTTTAGGGCACTAAGAATATAAAGGTAAATACCTATAAATATTAAATCAAAATATTTTAATTTATAACATCAATTAATCTCTACCGTCAATCATATAATGAACAATAGAGATCAAATATAAAATAATAAAAAATTAAAAAAAGATGGATCTCCACCGTCCATCTCCATTGATGGATGGTAAAGATCATAAATACAAATTTTTAAAAAAAAATAAAAAAAATAAAATCTATAGAAATGAACAGTGGAGGTTCATCTTTTTATATGTTTATTAACTGGATAAAAAATATCATGGATAAGATTTTGGGATTTTATATAAGTAATTTTTTTAATTTCCTATTTTTTTAAAAAAATTTATGTATATTTTTTTAAAAAGAATTTATGTTTATAATCTCCACTATCTATCTATAGAGATGGACGGTGGAGATCCATATTTTTTAAAAAATTTTATTATTTTATATTTAATTTATATCGTGCATCATATGATTGACGGTTGAGATTCATTGATATTATAAATTAAAATGTTTTAATTTAATATTTATAGGTATTTACCTTTATATCCTTGGTGGCCTAAAATTTTTAACAGAAAAGTTAACGGTCAAGTGTATTTTGGTAATTAAAACTGACAGTAGGGAAAAAATTGATTATAAAATGAAATTACAGGATTGATTTTAGCCATAAATAAAATTATGGGAGATTTTGACTAATACACTAAACTAGAGGGGGTTTTAATAATATTTTTAGCATAAAAGTTAACGATCAATGGTATTTTGATAATTAAAACTGACAGTAGGGAAGATACTAATTATAAAATAAAAATATAGAAGGAATTTTGGCCATAAAAAAAATTAGATGGGAAATTTAATTAATATATCAAACTAGAAAAGGAGATTTTAATGATATCCTTTTATATAATTTCCATTAATTTTTTTTAATAGATATAATCTCATTTATTTGACAACTAAGAGCATCTCCAATGCTATTATGCATTTGGAGAAAATTGAGTGCCACATAGGATCAATATTGAAAAAGTTAAGAAAACATTCTCCAATGCAATTATCTAACTTTAATATTGATATGATGTGGCAAAAAAAAAGTTAGAGAATATCAAATAGAGTTTCTAATTGTAGATATTCTCCTTGATATGCTGACTAGGATTTCTAACTTTTTCCACCAATAAAATTTTAATATTTTGTCAATGCATTTAATTATCATATTGAATGGAGAGAGAATGTAACAAATGACTTGTGGTGATTGGTTTAAAATTACTATTTAGATATTCACATTGGAGAAGTGAATATGCATTTCTATAATTTTTTTGACAAGTTAGAGCATCTCCAATGCTATTATGCATTTGGAGAAAATTGAGTGCCACATAGGATCAATATTGAAAAAGTTAAGAAAACATTCTCCAATGCAATTATCTAACTTTAATATTGATATGATGTGGCAAAAAAAAAGTTAGAGAATATCAAGTAGAGTTTCTAATTGTAGATATTCTCCTTAATATGCTGACTAGGATTTCTAACTTTTCCCACCAATAAAATTTTAGTATTTTGTCAATGCATTTAATTATCATATTGAATGGAGAGAGAATGTAACAAATGACTTGTGGTGATTGGTTTAAAATTACTATTTAGATATTCACATTGGAGAAGTGAATATGCATTTCTATAATTTTTTTGACAAGTTAGATCCATATTATTTAGAAATGCTGATGTGGCACTATTTAGATACTCAAAAATACATATTTGCATTGGAGATGCTCTTAGATCCATATTATTTAGAAATGCTGATGTGGCACTATTTAGATACTCAAAAATACATATTTGCATTGGAGATGCTCTAAAGCTGATGCGTACAAATAAAAAATGAAGACCATATTATTTTATCATCAACAGGTATTATATTTCCTAGTTTTCAAATAAGTGTGGAGATGTCATAAATGAGAATTTCTATGTTGATCACTTGATTGAACACGGTGAGCAGATAAATAAAAAAAATAAATAAATTACACATTACCTAGAAGCGAAAACAACCTTCTCTAACCTTATACGAATTCCTCCCGTTAATAGAGTTAACTGTTAAATTTAACGGTTACTGTACAAAACTAGTAAAATGACTTACATGCCCCCTATTATTTTAATTCTAAATATTAATAATTAGAAAAATTATAAATAAAAAATAAAGATAAATATATATCGTCAGATCAAATATACAAAAACTATAAAAATTTAAAAAATTAATAGGTGGAGATCAATAAAAAAAAAATGGTGGAAATTTCATATCATCTCCATCGATGGAGATCGGAGATATGGAGATCTTAAACATATTGAAATTCAATGTGTTGATAGTAAAAATTGGGTTGGTAAAATCAAAAGAGATCAACTGTGCCATGTGTGTCAGCCAAGTGGTCGGAAGCAACAATTTATAGAAGTTCTGTCTGTATTGGGGTTGATTGAGTTCTCGGAAGCGATAAGGAACTTACCCAATGGAACTTGTTAAAGACATATCGTCAGGGGTGCCGGATTAACGATTAAGTCAGTACGAGTGTGATAAGGGATCAATATTTAAAATGGTAGAGTTTAGGGTCAAAGAATAAAATGAGCATACTTTCTTCTTTGTTTTGTAGGGATATTTATAGGTGTTCCAATATCCCTTGTTGTCCTAGTATGATTAGCCATCATGTTTTGTCAATAATCCTCCATCTACCCTTAAATTGCGGAGTAAGAAATTCTCGGAGCATGATTCCATGGATAGGACAACTTTATTTGTCGGTAAGCAATCTAAAAGATTCTCGTAACTAATGCCCGGATTATAGACCTTGACTCAGGTTGCGTGTGTAATCAATATGGTCAGGTGCATTAAATGCGTACTAAAATTTCTCTGAATATGATCGTCCTTGACACTATTAATATCGACATGAAAAGTAATAAATGCTTTGTAGGTGCATTTATTGTGCCTGGGGACATCATTCTCTTCGTCAACTATCTTCTCGATGTGTGCAACGTATGTGCATTGTCGAGGGATTTTTCAGTGTCAAAGGTATCGATAGCGCCGAACGCTTGCTCCACGTTATAAGTTAAAACAACAACGTTTTAAGTTTATAGAATAATTTATATTTCGTGATAGATTGTAAGAGTATTTAATGGAAATAAAGACCCTAAACACAATAATTCGAAGAAAAAAAAAATAAGAATCTCGTGGACCATGACGATCATATAATTACATAGGACGTATATAGTAACAAAAAAGAAAAAAAAGAAAGAAAAATCCGTGGAATCAAAAGGCCTAGCAGGGACTGTTAGTCAGCAAAAGCAACAATTCTTCACCAACCCATCAATTTTAACGAATCTCGATTACTTTGTTCGATTTACACGAAACCACCTATCAGGCTTACATGGACGGTTTGTGTAATGTGTACACCTAAAATGTAAATCTGTTGTCGAAAAAGCAGCAGAAAAAGCGTGAAAGGATCACAAAAAGTACCAAACTCATGTTTGACATGGCAGCAGCTTAGTTGACTCTTTCTTCCCATTACTTTGAAGATTCCACTGACTTCTTTTTCTATTATGTGAATCCCACCACCACCCCCCTTAAATCTTTAATTAATTTCCTAATTAACGAATCATTAACCAATTAATAATAATAATGATAAAAAGTTAAGAACAAACTATATTCTCCAGTCAAAAATCAAACGGTGAGATCCGACGGTTGAGATCAGATCATCAGATGCATATTCATATTCCCATGCATTTGCAATGATATGGATTGTTGAATTGTATATATTTTCTCGTCTTAAATAATGAATTTGAAGCTATTACCAGGTGAGTTTGGACTGCGCGTGGATGTCACGTACCAACTGAAGAACAAGACATTGGTACATGCACTTTTCCTGTTCCTGCAGAACCAACCCGCTTTTACGTTAACTCTATTTTCCAAACGCGTCGCAACAGCGCGTGAGCATCCCATCCATACTTTCTAAATTGAAAACGTGAACGACTCGTACAAGCGAGCCTCAGCCTCTCTCTCACAAAAAACCAACTAACAACAACGACGAAGTTTGTTTGTTTTTTTTTTCCTTCTCTCTCTGGATTCGTGACTTCTCAAAGGGAAATTCTCTGGGTTTTGTCCCATTAAAACCCTAGATTCCTCCCATTATTAACAGGTGAGCTGCTTCTCATCTTCTCTCAGATTTGTTTTTGTTTTCGCTATTTTTCGGAAATAAAAATTCTTTTTTTTATTCTCTTTGTATGCTCAGATCCGTTTTTGTTGTTTTAGTTTCCGTCCCATGATGCTTTTGTTCCATCAAATTACGTTATTTACTCTGCTATTGATTTGCAAATTTATGTTCTTTCTTTACATCTAATTTTTATTTCTTATACGTGTTTTGTTTTGTATCCGTGGTACGTTTGCGCTTTTGATTAATTTACTGTTGAAATCTACACAATGTGTGAACATTCTCTTGCAAAATACTGCTGAGAAAAGCTGTATCATGTTTCTTTGCATTTTTTTTAAAGTTTGCTACATGTTTATGAATATCGTATTTTTCTTTCTTTTTTTTGAGATTGTATAAAGTGTATAAAATGAGCATTTTTTAAACTTCAGTAGAGTTGTGAAAAATTGTGGTGAGATTCTTTATGTAATTATGTTGGTTGTATTTATGTGTTGCCTGTGACTTAATGGTTTGTTTGAAAGCAAAAGTAGTTTTATTTGTTAGATGGACTAACGTGATGTATCAGGAAAGCATGATTATGTTTCAGTTGTTAAGTTTCAATTGTCAATTCTATGGTTCTACATTGTTATTTGGCGCTGTTTTTGCTTACTCTGTCACATTCACGAGCTACATTGCTGTCAAAGTGAAAGAAATACATAAAATGGGGAAGAAGAAGAAGAAGAAATACTGAAACTTCTTCTACATACACGTAGGCAAAAAAAGTTCCAAACTTTGTGACAAATCTTTGTTTAATTCATAGGAAGATGGAAAGAAGAGAAATTTTTTTTTATTTTATACTTTGAGTTGTGCAGGGAAAATAACTTAAACTGAAAAACCCAAATTGGATTCTGTTAAGTAACAAAATTTTCAACAGCTAAGGTGACAACTAGTGGATTATGTAATTGGTAATACCATAGATAAGGTGTTTCTTTACTTTATCAATTGCAGTAGCTATCGGCTTTTTAACATAAGAGCATGCAAAGGCTTAAATAATGGTTCATTTTCTTAGGGAGGCGTGCTAACACATTATATTGAAGTTATAAACAATGGATTTAGAAGATAAATTCCTCGCTAAAGGTATCATCTTTATCTTACCAGCAATTTAATCTTGTTTGCTTTCATGTTCTTTTATTCGCTTGAGATGTTTATTTGCATAATCTACTCTAATATTTTAAGCAACACTCTAAATAAGACTTCCCTAAGCCACAAGTTGGTCTCTTTGTGATCATAAAATGACCAAAGAAACTTTCTACACAAAACAAAAGCTGAAAAATCAGAAGTGATAATTATAAATTACCAATATACCTTCTCCATATCCCATGTGTCAAGGAAATTCTCCCATGTCCCTCTCACTTCCCCATGTTTTAGGGGACTTCTGTGTCACTTTTCTTCTCTTGTCAGAAGCTACATTGCATAGACCACTTCTAACTTGTACTTTGTTTTAGAGCAAATAACGAAAAAGAGAAGGAAAAGATGAAAGACTTTCTAATCTAGTGATATACTGCTTATTACATTCACTTTTGGTATTTCATTGTTAGCAATGGTGTATTAACTTTTGAATATTAAAAAAGATGAATTTAGAGGCCTTGATATATGTCTAGAGTTGCTTCAGAGTATATTTACTCAATATGTTCATTTAGAGGCTTTTTATTCCTGATTTGTATTTAAGCTCTTTGTTTCCTTCTCCCATGACATATGCAAACTCTTCTTCCTTATATATCTTTGATCACTTGCAATTAAGGGCACCACATGAATCTTGAATAGTTTCTTCTTAATTATAGAAACTGCATTAGATGTCAATTTCTTGGAGTCGCATGTTATATTTGCCTTGAAATTTGGAATGCTTCAGCAGCGATGTTATGTCCTTTAACTGTCGCAAACAATGGGTTTGCAAATACATTTATTAGTTGTTACTCTTAAGTGTTTGATTTGTATGGCTTCTCTATTGGTTAAAAGAGTTTTTTCATTGTCTTTTGTGTTTAGTTGCAAGTATATAAGAGCTTTTGTACGATTAAAAAGCCTGCTTTATGTTTACTTGGAAAGCTCAAATTTTAGTCTTCTCCAAGAAGTTGATTTTGAATTTTTTTTTTAAATCTTCAAGTATGTCAAAAACAACCGTATTGATATTATTCTAACATAACACTCTATTAACCTATATTCAGTAATTTGATGATATCAAAACACTTCTAAAGTATACAATCAAACTCACTCAGAATCATGAGGAAAATGAACACATGATCACCAAATTTGAGTAAGGGTGTTTGCTTTTGTTCTATCCAATATGTCACATGGTGACATGGTTGATTAATTTGGTATACTTTCAATATGATCTTGATATTGATTTAGTTAATGACTTTTGCTCAGAAATCTATACTCAGTCCTGAATAATACTTTTTCTTCTTCTTCTTCTCTTCTCTCTCCTTAGCAAGTTTATTTACTCCTACTCTCTTCTTCTTGTTATCCCCTTCTCCTTTCCCTCTCTTTTACCTGAATGCCTCCTCCTCCCTTTTATTTTGTTTTCTTTGTTTTATTTTAAGGGATGCATGCCACTTGGCATCACACCTTATTATTTCAAATATGCATATACAGTCTAAAACTAAATAAGCAATAACAGGACATTACATTCTTTGATACAAAGTTGAAATTGAAAGCTGAAGATGACATGTAACGAAGAAAATGTGAAATGCAATTCAGTGTTCAATTTAACTGGAAACCTGTTGAGTTGATGTTTGGATTTTTACATATTGCTACAACGATTTTTGGGAACCTAATTGGAAGTTAGCCATTTGTGAAATGTGAACATGCTTGTGAATATTTAGTTTCAAACTTTCAATGGAAATGCATGTATTTTCAACACCCACACGAATATTGAAAAATGACGTGCTGCTTATTTTTAATAGAAGATGCATGTCTTTCACTGGGAAATACTTTGACGCTGTGAAATGGATATCGAATTATAAGGCCTTTTGTCCTCCTTTCATTTATTATTAACGGACATCTGCATATTTGATACTGATAAGAATAAATCTGCAAAGCTACTTTCAAACTCTTTTCTAGATACTGGTCTCTAGATCATTATATGTTAGATTGTTGGGTAATATAATTAAATTCCACTTCCATCCTTTTTCTTGTATTTTATTATTATCTCTTTATAATCTCTTATTGTAGTTCCATAAATTGGTTGATCTGTCCTCTCAGAAATTATAAGCTTTCAATCACATTCCATTTTAATCATAACTAAAATATATTATTGAATGTTTCTACAATTCAGGAAGTAAGTTCAGTTTTAGGGGAAAAATGGAAAATTGGTATACCAATATAAATGTTTTGGAGATTTGATGAGATATGGTGTAGATATCCAACTGAACCGTGGATAGGAACCTAGTAGTGACTACCAAGTAAAGAATGTAGAGGTGGCCAAATATGCTTTATAAGCTGGGCATATGTCAAGTAGTCCTTATTTTGAAGTGGTTGGATGCTGAAGGAATGCCCTCAGATATAAAATATGTACAACTTAAATTTTATGTAAAATTTGATGTTTTAATTATTAAATGTATGAACAGAAGGTTTGTCATTATTCACCAAGTTGACGTCACTGCATGCATTTTTTAGGCTGTCAACAGGTCAGTGTAATTTATTAAATGATTTGGTAACCTGTATCCAAATTTGCAATATCACACCTGACAATGGTCTATTCTCTCAGAACTGCTGACTAGTGAATCTAAATCTGACTTTAGTCAATGTGATATGGAATATATGGTTCCATTATGTTCTATTTAAAGATTTAAACCCTAAAAAACCTTGGATACCTAGCCTTTGGCTTCTCTGGGAAGATACTCGACTTTAGCCCACACCACAGATGCCACCGCAGTTTTAAGATATTTGGTTCATTTTCTTTTCTCATTGTATTCATTTAAGCAAGGATATTTTTGTTGGTAAGGCATGGCAGATCCAAAATTTCCGGAAAGCTATTTATTAATTTTTTTCTTTTTCTTCCACATTGCAAGTTTTCTTAGTCTAGTATGTCCTAGAGGATCTCTATATAGACTGCTTCTATCCGATGAACTTTATATGCGCAAAAGCTGCTTCTAATTTTTTTTTTCTTCTGTACAGAAGTAATGGGTTTCAATAATATTTGTTTATTGCCTGATGTTAATTTGTTCTAGATGATCATTGTGTATGTTTTCAATTTGATGATAGTTTAATGGATATGATGATTATCTGATAGCTTGTTCTGTTAGGATCTGATTTTTTCTACAAGTTTTGGGTATTATAAGATATCTTTTAATTATATGACAGTAACGATGATGAATTGTCTTGTGGTTTAATGAAAACTGTGTCGAGTAGAATAAATTATTATTTTTTTTCCTTACTGGCACATGCAAAGTTGATTTTATTTTATGTTCTTATTTATTTATGATTTTACTCAACTGTCAACTTGAGTAAGTTAGATGAAAGATTAAGTTAGTATGAAGATAGCTAACAAAAATCACATTGTAAATCTTTGGCTGATTTAAAACTTATGATGATACCTATTTCTCTCTTCTCTCTCTCTCTCTCTCTCTCTCCCGCACACACACACACTTTCTCTCAGTGTGTTCCTTTTACAGATTGTTTTATTTCATGAATGTCTTTTATTGTTTTGATATCAATTTGAGGCCCTGTAAAACTTTTACTTTCCTTACTTTCTTGCTCAAGAGTATATGAGTACAGCTAAATTGAAGTGGACTTTTCTGTTAGGGCTATTGCTAGGTGGCTGGAATGATTTGTGGGATGCTGATATGCTGATTCTTATATATGAAGTTGCTTTAAATGTACATGTATATGATATTTCTTGAAAACTAAAAAAGATAACTTACATGACAACCTTATAGTTTATTTTAGTGATTGGTAGCGTACATTTCTGTTATGTCTGTTCTTTTCTTCCGTTAGGATCGCTAACTTGTGTGATTTCTTCAGACTTGAAAGTAAAGTTGCTTTCATTCACGTTTTCTCTGAGTACCTGTTTCTTCCATAGAATCTCTTCAGTTGGTTTGGTTTTCTGTGCAGTTTCTGGTGTTCAAAGCCTTTCTTCCAGTGTGCAAAGCACCCCGGAGAAAGTTGGGCATTCTGATGATGCCTCCAGAAGCCCTGAACTCCTCCAGGAGTTTCTGAAATCTGGCCCAAAGAAGGAACTTCTTCGAAGTTGTTTTGATAAGGACAAGAGAAACTCAGCTTCATCGAAGAGCAAGATGACAGAAATTCCAAAGGCTAATAATAACAAGACAATTAAGAAACAGGATAAAAAAGTTTCTTTGAGCCCCAGTAATCAGCCTTCCAGGAAGCAACAGAGGAAGGGGGAAAACCCCACGCGACTTCCTCCTGCTTCTGAGCAGTCTCCGGATTTTGGATGTTCAAACTCATGGATCTGTAAGAATTCTGCTTGCAGAGCTGTTCTGTCCATAGATGACACGTTTTGCAGGAGGTGCTCTTGTTGTATCTGTCACTTATTCGATGACAATAAAGACCCTAGCCTCTGGTTGGTTTGCACATCTGATTCTGGTCTGGAGGAGTCGTGTGGTTTATCTTGTCATATTGAGTGTGCCCTTCAACGTGAAAAGGTGGGGGTTGTTGATCTTGGGCAATTGATGCAGCTAGATGGCAGTTATTGCTGTGCTTCTTGTGGTAAAGTTTCAGGGATACTTGGGTAAGTCATTATTGCATCCTATGAGCTAAGGGTACAATTGTAGGTATCACTTTAACAAGCTATACTTTTGCTTTCCTTGTCTTGCTCTTATTGGGTTCTGTTTTCTGGATGATTCCAGTTTAATTCAGGTGCCTCATAAATTATGCTACAATTAAATATATGATTCCCAGCTTGGAATTTTCTTACATTGGCTGAATATTTGCTAAAGTGTACTGTTTTCTTGTTAAGAAAATCGTATTATACTTCCATTATTATGTTGAGAGTTTCTTTCTTGCATATAAAAAGAGGAATCTCATTCACTGTTATTTTAGCATGAAAATTGCATTTGCTTCACCTAGACAGTGCTTTTGAAACAATTTAAGAATGGGCAGAGAACAAAGTGGCCGGTGAATATGAACTGTTCTTGGTTAGTCCTTGTGAATATGCCACTTATAAAGTGAAGTAGAGAACAGTAACTTTAGGTCATTTTTGTGTTCCAGTAATAGGATTTTCCAACCTTGTACTGATCGATGTGTTATGTTTGTGGTCTAATTGACATTGTCAGATGTTGGAAGAAGCAGCTGATTGTAGCTAAGGATGCTCGTCGTGTTGATGTACTATGTCTTAGGATTTACTTAAGCTATAGACTCCTGGTCGGGACTTCGAGGTTCAAAGAATTGCATGATATTATAAAAGATGCAAAGTCCAAGCTGGAAACAGAGGTAGGTCCAGTGAATGGGGTATCAGCAAAGATGGCACGCGGCATTGTCAGCAGACTCGCTGTCGCTGCTGATGTGCAGAAACTTTGCTCTCTTGCTATCGAGAAGGCAGATGATTGGCTGGCAGCCATTTCTAATGTGAATCCTAATCGTAGAGGTAGAACCCATAATAGCTTTTTATTTCACTCAATTTCTATATATGAGATATAATTTTATCTATATGATTAATTAAATTTCTTGGTTTTATCTGCAGAGGATACACTTCCTGCTGCTTGCAGGTTCCTATTTGAAGAAGTGACATCTTCCTCTGTTGTAATTATTTTGATGGAACTATCTCTTGCATCATCTAATGATATTAAATGCTATAAGCTCTGGTATTGCAAGAGTAGAGAAGAACCATATACAATAGAGCCAGTTTCTGTCTTTCCAAGGTCTCAGAGGAGGATTTTGATATCCAATCTGCAGCCCTGTACAGAGTACAGTTTTCGGATTGTTTCTTCCACAGAGAACGGTGACTTGGGTCACTCTGAGGCTAAGTGTTTCACCAAGAGTGTGGAGATAGTTCACAAGAATCCTAATTCAACGGTTGACGTGAATTGTAAGAAAGTGAATTCTCCTGTTGAAGGAAGTTCTTCTAGTGCTGAGAGGGAATCCAAAAGTACAACGGGAGTTAATTCTTCCGGATTCAAGGTCCGGGACCTTGGAAAGTTCTTGCGTTTGGCCTGGGCTCAGGAAAAAGGCTGCCTTGAAGGGTTCTGCAGTGCTGACATAGAGAAGTGTTGTGGAGGAAACAAAATGGTCAAACCTGAAAATTTGGAAGAAGATCAATTGCCGTCTGTTTCACGCGGGCTTGACTTAAATGTTGTTTCAGTGCCTGATTTGAATGAAGAATTAACCCCTCCATTTGAGTCCTCAAGAGATGAAGATAATGGATGCACTTTTGAGCAGGCTGTTGAGGCAGATGATGATGCTGCTTCCCATGACATAGAGAAGAACAGTTTAGCAAGATCCCATGGCAGCGGTGATTCCCAGACATGGGCAAATGGGCCAGCTGGAGAAGTGCCTGCTGTTGATTCCCGGACTGAGTTGTGCAGGAAAAGGACGGCACACTCTAGTGAAGAGGCACATGAGTGTGATAGCACTTTGATAAATGGGTCGCCATTTCACATTTCTAATAATTCAGGTTGCTTAGATGAGAATTTTGAGTACTGTGTGAAAATTATTCGACGGCTGGAATGTAAGGGTCACATTAACCAGGATTTTAGGTTGAAATTGTTAACATGGTTTAGCTTGAGATCGACTGAGCAGGAACGTAGGGTGGTCAATACTTTTATTCAAACATTGTATGATGATCCAAGTAGCTTAGCAGGACAATTGGTTGACTCCTTTTCAGATATCATATCAAGCAAGAGGCCACGGAATGGATTCTGTAGTAAGCTGTGGCATTAGATTAGAGCAGGGCATTCTAATATACGAGATTGCTATTTGCTTCATGATTATTCTTACCTTGCAAAGAAGTAGATTACCTCTGATTGATTCACTGTTCTTTGTACAGGCATTTTTTCATAATCACTTTCAGAAGTGATGATTTGTGTTGTGGACAGGTATGTCCAGCTAAATGATTTGGGCTGCTGATTGCAGAGACAATTTCTAATTTTTCTAGAAGACACTTTTCCATTTTCTAAGTTATCAGAATCACACAGGAGCAGTGAGCTATTATTATGAGCAGTGGAAATGGACACCATTGGCATGGAGGAGCTCTAGTACTAGCACTGTAGCACTGACATGGAAGGACCAATGCACCACATACTGGGCTCTTTTTACTACAATTATTAACATTTCATGTCTGTTTTTGATGCGATACATGCTAGTCAAATTGATACAATTTACAGAAGTGAACAAGTATGGATACTGTTTTTATTGCCTTATTTAATTCGAGAAGGGTAGCTGAATTCATTAGACATAGTTTCATATTTACTTTTACCTATCATTTCCACTGTTTGTTGAATATTGGTGAAGTAGCAAATGCTTCGTGTTTGGGTATATGTTTATGTCTGAGGCAATAACTTTCAAGTTCATAACACATCAGTGCCCTTGACATATGTGTACCACTTTTATGCTTGATGCTTGTGCTTCTCTTCAAGGAGGGCTCAAATTTTTTTTTTCTGTGCTTCATGATATGAGTATCTTTCCCTCTGTTTATCCCTTTACAATAAACTTGGATTCTTTTCTGATCTCGTCTCTATCTTACCTATTAATTATATAGTGAACAATCAATCTCAAACTTTTAGATCAAGGTGTAGGTAATGATAAGACGAGAAGATCCTAGCCTAGACACAAAGTAAAGCAAAGGAAATGGAAAGTAAAATAGAATTTGGCAAATTTTTGGGTGATTTGGAGAAGGGTAATGCTAGACTGTTTAAATTATTTGTTTAAAATTATGTCTAAATAATCTGATATGTGAATTGTAATTATTATGTAAATTATGAGATGATATGGTGGATGATATATTAATTATAACTTACATGCTATATCATTTGGACAAATAATAAATAAAAAAATTTCCAACAAAAACAATCCTTTCCTTTATTTTAAATTAGAATAAAACTCTCTAAAATTAGTTGATTGGCAGTTGACTTCCATTAGTACGGGCAATTACTAGCTTCCTCCTCCTCCACGGAATTTTATTTATATTTTTTTAAAATTTAAACAAATACATAGAGGTTCTTTTTCAAGGGAATACCTTTACCAATGCTTATAGATGTTTGAGGAGTCTTTCCTTTAATGCCTCTTATCCTAGATGCAATGGTAGTAATGAGGACCTGCAACATCCCGTTCATGGGTGTTATGTCTCTGCTGCTATTTGGGAAGGCCAATCTCATCTTTTAAAGCAAACTTGGGAGGACTGGTTGTTTCAAAACTTGACTAGTAATGATTAGCGTTGGGAATGTTTATAGGTATTTTGGTTTGCTTTGACTTTGTGGTTCATTTGGTGGAAGTGTAAGAGTGCTTTTGAGGCTGAGTTTATTCTTCCTACTTGGCCTAATGTGCTCATAATAATTACATTAATGAGTGGTTACATATTGTTAAAAGGGATGATAAATTCCAGTTGGGTGAGTCTATGCAGATTTCTTGGAATCCTCCTGTTGATGATCAAGTTAAACTGAATGTTGATGGTGGTAGAGATGTTGAGTCGAGTTTTATTTCTGCTGGAGGGGTGATTCGAGATGGTGACAGAAACTGGTTAAGAGGGTGCCTTGAAGAAGGTTAAGGTAGTACGTTGGAAGCTGAGTTGTCGGCTGTGTATGAAGACCTAAAAATGGCTTGGAATGCAGGTTTTTGTTGTGTGAGAATGGAGTTTGATTCCAAGTCAGCTGTGGTAATCCTTCCAAAAGAGCTCAGCTTGAATCATCCTTTGTTGAGTATTATTCAGAGCTATAAAGAGATTATTAATGGTGAGTGGGGGATATTTTATCTCATGTTTATATGAAAGGTAATAAGCTAGCTAATATGCTTATGTAGGTAGTTCTTTGAATATGAGAATTTTTATTAGAACCCCTTTCTATAGTTCTTATTGTTTTTCTTGAGGACCTCTATTAGACGTTTATAATGCCCTCGTACCAAAATATATATATATATATATATATATATATATATATATATATATATATGGAAGATAACAATATTATCACTTAAACAATATCTTCGACTAGAACTCCAACGTTGAGCCTTGAGGACGGTCTACTCCTTGCAAGAAGCAGAACTGCTCCTTGTGATGTCGAGTAGCAGGCACTCCTCCGCGAGGAGTAGATATTCATATGCTCATCCAAGGAGTAGATCCTCCACCTAAAGGTCTGCTCCATTTATTGTTTATTTTTAATTATTTTTTTTCAATTAAATAATTTTTTAATGAAATGACTTTAGGGAAAGGTAAACCAAACATTACCCTTTAACCGTAACGGTCAAACGGTGATCAAATGTTGATCAACAGGTTAAGCGGGTGTTTATATAATTATAACATACTTATCGATTGGAGTGTAATTATACATTTAATTAATAAAGTTTGTATGATTTGTCCCTATTTAATTGAAGAAAAAATTGCACTAAAGTACCTTAAATTAAATGTTTAGGCTCACAGACTAAATCTTTTACCTTCTGAGCAGGTAAATATCATACAACTTAACGATCAACTGTTAGATTTAATAGTTGACCGGTCAAATTAGTAAAATAACAAAATTGGCTCTATTATTAAAATGATATTTTAAAAAATTAATTAATTAATTAACCAACAAATAATAATAATAATAATAAAAACTTTAGATCTAGAGTTTGATATGGAGTTGCATTTCATAACAGTCTTACAGATGTAGTAGATTTTATGGATATTTTATGATATTTTATGGTAATTTGGATATTTTATAGTAACGGTCAATAAACTAATTAAGAATAATTATGTGTTTAAAAGGTAAAATTTTAATTTACGAGCTCGTTCAAGGCACTTTACTGTAATTTACCCTTAATTGAAAGCATACAAGTTTGTTAACGTTTCGTTTCCGGTTAAAAACGGAAGGGGGAGCTGGAAAGGTTATTATCTCACTCGGACACTGAAACATGAGGCTCACATAGTTCTCAAATACGCTTGCAGCTGCCAACTCTCTCTCCTTCACTCTCTTAAAATGCAACTTCTTCATGCTCCATGTTGGTCACATCTCTCACTTAATAGCTCCAAATCACCATCAATCCCTGGTAATTTCTTACTCTGTTTTTGTAAGTTTTTCTCATCTTTGATTGAATATACCACACTTATTTGTTCTTTTTTCTTCTCCTTGAAACTTGTGTGTCTTTTTAGTGTTCCTTTCGCCAGAGAAATGCCTTCAATTATCAGCTGTCAACTGCTCTTTTCAGCCCTCAAAATTAGAAAGGTCTATGTGGGTATCACATAAACCGTCCATGTTAAGCTGTGGCTCAACTAAATCTGCTTCTGCTGAAGGTAAATTTTTTTTTTTTTAATCTTATCCAAGAAAAATCCAGAAAGCTTTTTACCTTATATGATAAGCTACTTTCATGTGTGTGGACAGAGTATAACTCAGTTCACTGAATGAAGTCATAAACTTATAAGGTTCTTGTTGAAATGCAGTATAGCTTGTTGACATTATGTGAGCCAAATTGTGGTTTTGCTTCTGACGGAAATGAACTTTTTGTGAATATAATGATGTTACAATATGAAAGGGCAATGATTTTAAGCACCTTCTTTTAATATTTAGGATCATGTCGTTTTGAGGCATGTGCTAATGATATTTGTCAGAATCATAAATATGCATTCGAAGCAAAGTTAAATTTTGATTGTATTATTATGACAGATCATTACATAGCAATTGAGAATTATGATATCACAGTCTCTCTCCATGTGTGTGTGTCCATGGAATGCAGTGGACAGAAACTTTACATATGTTCAAATGATATCTACTTGCAAAGACTATTGCATATTGGCCCTATACCATAAAAATATATATCCAATGGGGATGTGATTGTTTTTCTGTACAAAATCACTACGTTTTGAACATTTTAATTATTATTTTTTTGCACTGACTTCTTCTTTTCTTTGTATGTTCTTACCTCTTTTTTGTTCTCTTTAAACGATGGTTCTATAGTTTCGACTGGAACAGCTGAACGTGATGTACTGAAAGCCTTGTCTCAGATTATTGATCCGGACTTTGGAACAGATATTGTCTCATGTGGTTTTGTGAAAGATCTACATATTGATGAAGCTTTGGGGGAGGTTTATATCATAAATGTGAAATATTCAGTAACAAACCTTTAAAGATAATGTCTTCACTTCAACATTTTGATTCTGCATGTCAGGTTTCGTTTCGCTTAGAGCTCACAACTCCAGCATGTCCGATCAAGGACATGGTAAATGACACAACCATCATTGTTTGATCAAGAAGTGACGTATTTTTGGAATGGTAGACTATTTGTTTTATGAATTCATTAATGAGTAATAAGTTTTCTAACTGCGGGGATGACTTTAAGAATCCATGTTCTTTGTTCCTAATCGATCTTGTGGATCATATACATGGATATCATTTAAAATTTGTATTAGTTTTGTAGCCCATAAGTGATTGAACTTTATGTTTCTTTCTGTGACCTTTTTGATTTGGTTGATCCAGTCATAGTGTAAAAAGTGTAACAAGAATTGATTGCATGCCAGTTTGAGCAGAGGGCGAATGAGGTGGTGGCTGCACTTCCTTGGGTCAAGAAGGTCAATGTGACTATGTCAGCACAACCAGCCAGACCTATTTTCTCAGAGCAACTTCCGGCAGGGTTACAGAAAATTTCAAATATTGTGGCAGTTTCAAGTTGCAAGGTAGACTTTCTGTAATCTTTTCCGTTTCCTTAGTAGGTATCTGTATTGGAACGTACTACATTATATGTTGGACACTCTGTGGCTATCCGCTGATTAATTGTTCAAGGTTCAATTATGTACCTTGAGCTTGTTTTAGCATATCATGTTCGGCACCTTTTTTCTTTTGTTATTTTGGACAATTAATTTTTCTGAACTAGATTCCTATTGTTGCAATCTGAAAGTTGAGTAATATTGACAAGAAAATATATTAAAATTTCTAATATATCCTGTGATTTGAAGGGCAAGGAGCTAGTTGTTCTCATGGCCTTAACTGCGAAAGCAAAAAAGAAAAGTGTTTGTCAATCTTCTGAATTCTTTTTAAAAGAAGCATTTCACACTCCTTAGAAACTATTTCTTTAAAAATACTGCTTCAGCTTGTTTCACAATTGAATTCTATGAGAACATACTAATCTGTGTACTTCTCAGTTTCTTCCTTTTGTTTCTTCTTTCACCTATCTATTCATGCAAAATCATGCAGGGAGGTGTAGGGAAATCAACAATAGCTGTAAATCTTGCTTATACTTTAGCTGGTATGGGTGCTAGGGTTGGTATCTTTGATGCTGATGTTTATGGTCCAAGTTTACCAACAATGGTCTCCCCAGAAAACCGACTGCTAGAGATGGTATAATTTGAAAACTTTTAACACATTTTTTTCTGTAGTGTAGTGAAGTGTGCAATTATGACTGTTTAGAAACTTCTTACAGAATCGAGAAAAGAGAACTATTATACCAACAGAATACCTGGGAGTCAAGTTGGTATCTTTTGGATTTGCCGGACAAGGTCGAGCAATAATGAGAGGTCCAATGGTTTCTGGAGTCATCAACCAACTTCTAACAACTACTGAGTGGTATGTGTGCTTCTGAATATGAATTATTACTTGTTTACAAGGAAAAAAGAGTAAGTAGAGTTAATAGTTATTTAGTACAGATTTTTGTAAGAGTTAAGGTTCCAAGTAATCTACATTTTGTTTATGCACCTGGGTATCTGTCTCTGTGAAGTAAAAAATTAACTTCAAAGGCTGCCAACGAATTTTCATAGCCACATAATATCATTGCTTTTATGCAGGGGAGAACTGGACTACCTTGTCATTGACATGCCTCCTGGAACTGGTGACATCCAACTCACTTTATGTCAGGTTCTGCTTTTCTAAAGCACTTGTTTTTCACGTCTGAATTCAGATATATCCTTTTTCTAATTTTTATTTCATTCTGTTTCCTTGGTCTTTTGTTTATTAATTATTCAGATTTTTTTCTTCTTAGAAGCATGCTAATATCATTGTCAGTTAAAAAAAAAAAAAAAACAAAATCATGCTAAGGTAGTTAAAATGGTTATATTCTAATTTACATTTTTGCATAGCTTCATTTGTGCCCATAGCATTTTAATTGCGATACCTTTAAATTATGAGTTGGATATAATGAAAATTGCAGGTTGTCCCATTAACAGCTGCTGTTATCGTTACCACCCCTCAAAAGCTAGCATTCATTGATGTTGCAAAAGGAGTTCGCATGTTTTCAAAGCTTAAGGTGTTAATTTCTACTGCACAGTCATCTTTTCTTAACAAAATGACTCATCAATCTTAGATACTGGATACAGTTCTTGACATGAAACATGCAAATTAACTTTTCAGTTGGTGAAACAAGTGAATATATATTTGTGCTTATGTTAACCGTATGATTTTTCATATTTACGTTTTCCTGGTTTCTGGATATGCATATAGGTGCCATGTGTTGCTGTAGTTGAGAATATGTGCCACTTTGATGCTGATGGGAAACGTTATTATCCATTTGGTAGAGGTTCTGGTTCTCAGGCATGTACATTATCCATCAATCAATTTTGTTGTCTTGAAGAGATATGTAACATGTAATGCTGGTAATTGTAGCATTATTGCTACTATTTGCTTACAAAAAGCTATTCTAAAAATGCAATCCACAACTTTGCAGGTTGTTCAGCAGTTTGGAATTCCTCATCTTTTTGATCTTCCCATCAGGCCAACAGTAAGTCCTATTATAAGTTCTTATCGGTGGTTATCCTTCGAAACCTATCTGGGTGAAAATTTCATTCAGAACTTAGGATTGAATTCTACCTTTTTTTTTTTAAGCAAAGGATTGAATTCTACTTTTAATGATTGTAGTTGATAACAGAGAGGTTTTTCATTGATAACCATTCAAGCTTGTTTGTCAGTGAAACTCACAAAGCAACTATGAAGGGGATCAATACAACATAAGCCACAACCAAAACAAAAGAATAAATCTACACAACGATAATGTGACAGAAAAATAAAATACACCGAGATTAAATGTGGTTTCGCTTAAAGACTATCCACAGGATTACTTTATGCCACTATCTTCCTCTATATAGCTCTATCCACAGGATTGCTTTATGCCACTATCTTCCTCTATATAGCTAAATAATGGGAAAATAGCCACTCCTTTCTTTTTTAAAGTTGCTGGATGCCACATTTCTTTGTCACCTTTTCATAAACTGATTTAGGGCTTAAAAAGACTCTTTACGTAGTGCACTAGTAGCCGCCTTATCAGCCTGGCATAAAATGTAACTTACATACGCAAACTATGTAGTTTTTTTTTTTTTTTATTCTAGACAAGTATTAAGCATGTCTGTGCATCCTTAATAAAGAGATCTTACTGTTGTGATTTAGTTAATTACTAAAACATGACAAATTATAATGTCTGTGGTGGAAAGCGTTATCACTTCAATTTTTTTTTATCAAATTTGTTATGGTAGCTATCGGCTTCTGGAGATAGTGGAATGCCTGAAGTGGCAGCTGATCCTCAAGGTGAAGTTGCCCAGACATTTCAGAACCTTGGAGTTTGTATTGTACAACAGTGTGCCAAGATTCGCCAACAAGGTACTTCCTCTGCTCCATAATCTTATGAACTTATTTCATATAAGTTATTGTGATAATGAAAAGAAAGCTACCTCTCTTAGTGCACATATAATCTATAATCTAAAACTTTAATTTTAGAATCACCTTTTTGGCTTTGGGGCTGCTTAAAATAGGAATATAATCCTAATAGTTTAAAGCAATTTCAGAATTTTTCCGCAAGTACTAATATTTTTTTGTACAAGTTGTTTAATTTATGAACTTTTGAAATTGAAATAGTAAGTATGGATAATTTCTGGAATTTTGATGCAAAATCTTCAAGTTACTTCTGGTTGATATAATTGTTATCTTCTTTTCTTCTAGTGTCAACAGCCGTCGCCTATGACAAATCAATGAAGGCAATCAGGGTTAAGGTACCACAATCAGATGAAGAATTCTTTCTGCATCCTGCAACTGTTAGAAGGAATGATCGCTCCGCCCAAAGTGTGGTATGTGGTATACATATTTATAGTTGATTTTTTCATCCTACGTCTGGAATAATTTATAATACCTGAATTTTTATTGTGTTCTGAGACTTACAGAAAAGACATAACTCAGTGGTAAGGTGTTACCATTCTGCTCAAAACCTGTTAATAGATTTCAAAATAATGATGTGATACAGCAACCCTAGACAAGAAAGCCAAGTATAAGTGCTGCCAGAGTTAATTCTTGTGTTCAGACCTCATGTCCACTTGTTTTTGGTTTTCTCATTCAGGGTGATAGAATATTATTACCTCACATAGTTCACATGGTGTAATGTATTCTTGGGGTGAGATGGTAGAGGAGATGGGGGCAATGTGCCGTCTAACTTGTTTCATTTGAATGGGAGGATTGCCAAAAATGTGTGCATGGTATAGAGAAGTCTTAATAAGTCATGAACTGGCATGGAAAAATTTCTTTCCATTAATTATCACAAATTCAAGAATCCCCAAAAAATGTTTGAAACTAATTTGAAAAACAAAGAAAATTTTAAAATTTGGAAAATAATATTGGCATCTTTTTCAGCTTAAAGCTTTGTCTTTTACCACTTATTGATTCTCTTTCTTGCCTTTTAATTCTCTCTTGCTCTGTATTTGGGTGAAAAATGACTTGTACGTGGTAATTTTCTTTAGGGGGTGTCTCTTTTCTTCTAATCGTTAAAGAACATGCAGAAATAAAGCTTACAGTCTTCAGTATGGGACATCTTTCATTCACATAATAAAAATTGAAGCTTTTAATTTCTTTCCTTAACTTGGTACATAACCATAAATAAGTTGCAATCGACTCCTTATATTGTACACCTATCAATAAAGTCAATGGACTGATCCAGAAGTTGAAGTTAAAAGATGTATAAATTAAGACCCTTCAGATAATGTAGTTGATGGGATAGATAGCAGAAGTAACCAAAATCTTCTCTGGCTGCCTTGACTAATGATAAAAGCAAACAAAATGTTACTTTGTAGGAAAACCGAAATGCCTTGACAAGTTGTTCTCTGTATTGGGTTTAATCATATTGTTATCATAAGCTTTAATTTTCTACAAGTTTGACTGAAAATTTCTCAACTTCAACTCAAGTTTAGCATGTTCGCATCCTGCCTTCCCCTTATATTTTCTATCTTATTATCAAATATTTTGACTGAATTGTTATCATAAATTAGGATGAATGGACTGGAGAGCAAAAGCTGCAGTACACAGATATTCCAGAAATTATTGAACCTGAAGAAATTCGGCCTATGGGAAACTATGCCGTGTCAATTACATGGCCTGATGGATTCAACCAGGTGCTTAATCTTATTATGTTTTATACTGTTTGGGGTAGAAAGTTACTACATAGTGAAAATTCTATTCAATAATAAAATTCAACATCTGTCTTTGACCAAATGCAGAGCATAATAAACCTATGTTAAATCTATCTGCTGGTACTAAACCTCTGACCAAGCATAAAACACATTAAAGTGAAATACTAATGCTAGCCGGTGGTGCTGATTAATTACTCATATATGGTTCAAATATTGTTTTTAAAATTAGGACTAAACATGACAATGCAACTTGATAAAACTATACCTTCTTGCAATTGGCTTAATAGCTATTGTAATAGACAAAATTAACCATTGGCTAGGCAGTACAACTGTTAAATTGAACAGATTGTGGTGAATTAGCTCTAAACAAGGGACTAAACTCGTATCTAATTATCTTGATTCTGGTACATGCGATTGTCACCCCTAATTTAGATTCTAAATTTGTTAAATTTGAAGCCCTTCCAATGTCAATTTAAATTTTGCACTAGCGTCTTGATCAATTACTAAGCTACCTTAGAGAGATTGCCCATTAAATTTAGTTTCGTGTCTGGCTTTTAGAGTAAATTGCATGTGATTGTATCTATTCATTAGAAGAAGATTATCATATGACTAGATAGCTTGAATGCAAAGAAAAAAAAAAAAAAAAACAATACTGGAGGTGTAGTATCAAATTGTAGTATACAGCTGTTAATCGTTACAATTTTCAAATTCATTTTCTATATTATCTGATTTGTCTTTTTGTTGTTGTACAGATAGCACCTTACGATCAGCTGCAAACAATGGAGCGGTTGGTTGATGTCCCTCAACCAACTCCTGTGCAAGCATGATATCATTATTATTGCAGTTAATCATCCTGTGGATAGCATCAGTGCCTTGACCGATATGTTTTGATGTTCTTATATCTTTGGCTCTCCTACAGGCTTGATGGCATCAAATGATTGTTAATAAGCTAGTGTGACAGAACATTAAAACAGCTTTCTAAATTGTAAGAAGATAAGAGTAGGGTTTTTGTTCTTCCCTTTTTTTCTTTTTCCCTTCATCCTGGAACGTTTTCGGATAAGAATTCCTTTGGTACAAATTCTACAAAAGAACGCAATCATTTTTTACCCAACGCCTTGTAATTATTTACTATTGTTTTGCAGTCAGATTGCTTGATTGTTCATTAATTTAATATCACAGGCACAAAATTTGGAAACCTATCAATCATATATAAAAATTTGCATGACAGATTATTAACAATCTACAATAAAATTCTGGTTTAACCGAGTTATCATATATATCCCCAGATTTATTTAAGTGTAATATCTGACCAAGCTGAACTAGTTGTAATTATAAGGAAACCTCTGGAATATTATGGTTGCATCCCACGATGTTAGTGAGTGAGATCCTAGTATATATAAATCTTAGGGTTTGGCTCTTTAAAGTGAGTGAGATCATAAAATAGTATACAAAGTTTAGGCTTTGGCTCTTTAAAGTGAACCCCTTTTGCTGGTAAGTAAATAATGCTGCCTTGAAGTCCAAAATTGACAATAACTTTTTGGTGAGGCTGAGTAGTTATAACTATGACTTTCATGATCATATAAATGAAACAAATAACAATCAAACACTAGGGTCAATTGCTTGCGGTTATGAAAAGCTTTTAAACCCCACTGTAGTTGCTGCAGTAAATTATCTGCAGGGCTGCTTTAAAAACATGGCATTCTAATAAGGTTAAAGTGCAATTTAGTACCCTAAGATTTTCTATAAAGAAACGAATAACGTCATACACTCAGATTTATTATAATAACATAAAAATACATTTGACCGAGTTGACTACGTTAAGTTAATGGCCTTTCACATGTGAAAAAAATGAATAAAAAAATGTAGTGTCCAATTAAAACATGATGCATCACTAAAAAAAATAAAAAATAAAGAGATATGAAAAAGATATTAATCTCCTCGATCCAATATCACCTTAAGCATTGAGGAGATAAATTGCTTCAAAACGGAGGAGATCTAAGTTGGATCTCAATCGCTTCCAAAATCGGAAGAGATCGATCTCCTCCATTTTGGTGGAGATGAAGTTTTTTTTTATAAGAAAGTTAATTATAAAGTTATAATCTTATATAATTATTTAAATAAAATTTGTAATATTCATATCGGTATGCAAAATCTTACGAGTTTATATTAGTGTCTTTATGAAAAATCTTAAAATACTGGATTACAATTCGCCGTAATAACGATACTGTCATTCTTGAATAAGTAGCTGAAAATGTCTGCTGGTGCCTATTGATATTAATAACGTTAGGAACCGACCTTTTAATAAGAGAAACCAAAATTTGGTACACCTCTTCTCTCGCACACCTCTTTTATTCTCACGTTTGCAAGTTCCATGTGGGAACCAGATCTGCCATAACTGTATCACTATCATATCACGGCACATACTTGTTTCTTTTTTCTGTAAAATAAGAAAGAAAGTTTTGAATAATTTTTGAGAAATTTCTTCTTAAACGTGACAAAGCTTCTAGTTTTTTTTTTTTTTTTTTTTTGACACACCGCTTGAAATAATGACGTTTTGAACTTAAAATATTATTAGAATGCATGACCGCCCTTACCACATTGCGCATAGGTACAAAGCTTCTTGTTAATTGAATTAACTGGAGAAAATTTTCTAATAAAAAATTTCATGAGTATCTTAATATCATCATTATATATTATGAGGACTATATATTAATATATAATAAGAGATTTTCTTGTTTTTCTTTGGTCTTTTATTTTATTTTATATATATAGAGAAGTACTAGGTATACTCGAATAAAGAAATCTAGTTTGGATGGCACAAGTTCTTGGGATTTGTGTAGATTGAATGAAGAATGGATTCGATTCGTAATTTGGCAGAGTTTCGTGGCAGAATCGTCGCAACAGTCAGTGGCAGAAAGAGATAGAGAGTCACGCGACCTGAGGCGCTACCCAAAGGTCGTGCGAGCAAGTCGTGCCAGCATAAGGGAAAACGGGCAGTAAGTCGCGTGACCAGGAGCTAATTTTGGCAATAAATCGTGCGACCAGGAGCCAATTTTGACAGTAAGTAGTGCGACCTTAGTCACGCGACCAGCAGGTCGGGCGCGCCAGGCGCCGGCAGTTTTCCTTTCCTAATCAGACTCTTATTTTGAGTCCAAATCCTAATCAGATAGGAAAACATTTTCCTAGATCGTTTTGTCTTAATTTTTTCTTATAAATACCTATGTAATGTTAGGGTTTTTTTTTTTATAAGGAGCAAATTCAAGAGTTGAGAGATATTATCAAAGAGGATACACATAGAGAAAAACATACTGTCTTGATTATTCTTCTTGTTTTCTTATGTGTTTGCATATATATAGGTTTTATTATTTGCTTCTGTTGCAAGAGAAATTGGGCGTAAATTCCTAACAACCAGTATCAGAATTTAGAGGGTCCTAACAACTAGTATCAGTTTCCTAACACAAAAAAGTGTTAATTATAGGGGACCTCTCTATTAACAATCCAAAGAAATTAAGATGAACAATGAGAGAGAATGGTTAGGATTTTCATTAATATTGAAAAAAATGAAAACAGATTACAAGAAAGAAATATATATACTTCCTAATGAAAAGACTAAACTAACCTTACATGAATAATAAACTACGTAATATATAACTCTAATACTCCCTTCTTCAACCTTTTAGTTTTAAATATTTGAAACCAACTCATTGTCCTGGTCCATAATTGAATGCAGGGCCTTTTCAAACTACCTTATTTATTGATCCCACTTCCAATTCATTGAATCTCTTAGCAATTACTTGTGTTGTTGAAGTTAAGGCAAACAAAAGCCAGGATTCTCTAGCCCCATGTATCAATAACTGCCTGCTATTCTCATGTCCATTTCGGCTTTTATCAAATGTGTCTTTAAATTACCAGATGCCAATAGTGCTTCTGGGATATAAGATATAGCAATTTTTTTTTTGCATAAATTAAGCCACTGAATTTCTTTTAAAATGGCTATGCTCCTTGTCAACCTTTTGACCAATTTCCCTTTTCTGGCTGCTTACTTTCTAGTATTTAGAATGAGAAAAGGTCCCACGCAAGTTTATTATAATCGTATTATTATTCTTGTAAAGCTCAGTTGAAAAACCTATCCAAAATTAGAATCCAATTCAAAGATAATCATCATTATAATATAATAAAATTAGATACGTTAATGTTGAATAAGTGAAGAGTATCAAAATGGTGGTCCCAAACGTTATTCAAACAATGAAGAAATGGATGTTAGGAGGAAGATATAATGTAAACTGCACTGAACAACTCCCCACTCTTTGAGCTTTGATGATGATGAAAGATAAAGATACCAGAAATGTAAAGAAAATTCATTTGAAGTCATAATCACGGTGGTTTGTGGTCTATTCAATAAAGGTTGACGATATAAATTTCAAAACTGTAGCAGGCTTTTTGGTGACACTGGCAACTTGTTATTTACTTTCTTTTACTATTGATTGATTACTCCCAACAACACGAGTTTTGAAATGAAGGGATGGATGGATGTTAATGCCATAAATTTTGAACCCTACTTTAGAAATTAATTGGCAATCAATTAAACAAGTCAGTAAATTAATTACTTCTGACTAGATCTAAAAGAAAAGGCCTCACCATCGTTTCAGTCATTCACGTGTATATACCCTCTACAATTATTCAAG
This sequence comes from Xanthoceras sorbifolium, assembly GCA_003430845.1. NCBI lineage: Eukaryota > Viridiplantae > Streptophyta > Magnoliopsida > Sapindales > Sapindaceae > Xanthoceras > Xanthoceras sorbifolium. The sequence goes on from CM010619.1 coordinate 30,150,607, forward strand.
TCTGGTTGTTATGTATCTTTTCACCTAGACTGGGCTGTACATTATTAGACTAATCAACTTTATATAATCAAGTTCAACAGCCTTTACATGTGCTTTACAAAGTAAACAGAGTGGGGCTGCAGGTAATTGTACCCATGATTCAGTGATACGATGTAATGACACGATACGAAATTAATAAATTTAAGTTGGATCTTATTTGAATTTGGATCATTATTAGATCAACAAGCTAAATCTATTAAGTAAATAAGTAAGAAATTTTATTTAGAAAAACTGTATTATTTTATTTTGAATTAAAATTGATTATTTTTGTTGAAGGGTAATTCTATGTCTCAATAAAACGCTGCAGTATCAATGTATACCAATATAGATGACCTAGAAATAAAGATCCACAGGGTACACCAAATCACCCTGATTTTTACCTTCTCGCCGAAATGTCCCTAATGGCGGCAAGAACTTCACGACAGGATTACGCGCTCGCCGCGCCTTTTCATATGGCCAAAACGAGCTGGTTGACTAAGGGAAAAAATGCAACAGACGAGAAAAAGGTATAACACCAACAGGAAAACATGATAGTGCCTGCGAATATCAAAAATGCCAGGACTGTGTCATCAGAGGTGTCAGGCCAAAGCAGAAGCCTGTTAACGAGCGACAGACGAATTAATTGCCCTGACAGTGCAGGTTACAGTTTGAACAAGACGATTTGCTTTCTTTAGGGGACAACTTCCCCAAGGAAGCAGAGATTGCATGTTTAAGGAAAATCTCATATGTCCCTCCTACTGACAGCCCCTGGTCATTCCTAAATTAGGAGTCAACAAGTAGTATCTTCAAGGATTTATAAATAGGGGCATAAAGAGAGAAGGAGGGAAACCATTGAATACTCTCACCAACTCTAAAAAGCATTTTAATCCACTCTTTTCTCCTCGGAGACACAGAAATACTGACTTGATCGTCGGAGGTGAATTGCTGGCTAAAGTCCGACAACCCTCACCGATCTTTCTTTACTTTGACAGGTAGCAGACCCCCAAAGCATTCTCCGAGAAGACTTTTTTTTTTTGTCCCTGCTAGAACTTTCTCTGCAGGAACAGTACCACCAATCCCATACAACTGGCTCAACGAACCACGAAACAATCTTACGTAGTACGGTTGACCCTTATTGACCATTGAATCCATTTTTCACTGTCAACAATTTGGCGCTAGAAGAAGGGTTATATTACATTCCTCTGAAGAAACCTTAACAGGGATCCAACCAATACGGGAAAGGAACACAGCCCGCAGCAAGCAACACCTACGGAGATATCAAATATAGTTTGGTTGTTATGTATCTTTTCACCTAGACTGGGCTGTACATTATTAGACTAATCAACTTTATATAATCAAAGTTCGACAGCCTTTACGTGTGCTTTACAAAGTAAAAAAGTAGGGCTGCAGGTAATTGTACACACGATTCAGTGATACGCTCTCATGACACGACACGAAATTAATAAGTTTAAGTTGGATCTTATTTAGATTTGGGTCATTATCAGATCAACAAATTAAATCTATTAAGTAAACAAGTAAGAAATTTTATTTAGAAAAACTGTGTTAACTTTTCATGGGATTTTATTTTATTTTGAATTAAAGTTAGATTAAAGTTGATTATTTTTTATCTGTTAAATGGATTTAGTGAATTTAAATTGTGTAATTAAATATAAAATGTTTTAATTTATTTAAAAATAGATAAATTTATAAATTAACCGATTAATTGGTGTGTAATAGGTAATCCATTAATTTAATATGCCATATTTAAATTTTAATTCCAGGTTGAGCAAAACTAAACAGTAAGATAATTGGAATTGCCACCCGTAGATAAAAAGTCTATTGTATATAAATGGCCATGCCAAGTGCTTTAAATTTTGTTACCGAAAATTGTTACCTTTTGAATGAAAATTCTATTTGGTTAGATAAAATTTTCTTGTAGATAGGTATGTAGCTATGGCTATATTTATGGCGATGGCTTGCATGGTTTCAGATGAGAGGTCAAAAATATCTTGGGGAGGATATTGTTTGTGGATCAAAAGAATGTCTTTTTCTTGTGTCGTCCTTTTAAGGTGACAGACTGCTGCAACTACGCTTCACTTGCATCTTTTGTTCAACATCTGCTGGGCAGTAACGACTCGGTTCACATGGCATGAGAGAGAGAGAGAGAGAGAGAGAGAGAGAGAGAGAGAGAGAGAGAGTTGGTGATAAACAATAATTGTTCCTCTATGTATTTTACCAAGTTAATAGAAGTTAGACCATTCTTTAACTTTTTAATTTACTTGAACACATTTTGTCTAAATGTCGGTTGTGTGATCGGACAATTAATTGGTCCCGGCGATCTATTCCACACGGAAAACTCGTAGATTCATCCGCGACTTAGAAAAATATAGAACTTTATGTATAGATAACTTTCACAAAGTAAAAATTATAATAAAATGAGATTGGTCTCGTAATTAAAATTATGTATTTAAGTCATGTTTCATTTTTACAACTTTGAATTAATTATATATAAGTCTTTTGCCTTAGTGGCTGGAGGCCTCAAAATCCTCCAAGCCACCAAGATTCAAATTCTATCTAGACATATAAATATATATATATATATATATATATATATATATATATTCTCTCACCATTGTCCATAAAAACGTAATTATGTGGGTAAATTCCTCCCGTTGTTAGGAGTAGTTGTCCGGACCGTTGGTCCCGATAGTGCTCGTCTCCCGTTACTGTGAGTAGTTGTCCAGACCGAACTTATATAATTTAATATCGGATAGTTTCGATAGTTCTCATACCTGCAAAAGTGTCAAATTTAAAAAGAAAAAAAAAACTTTGGATTAATTATAATCTTGTTTCCTATTAATTTGGATTATTTTATTATAATATACGTACAACAGAATAAGCAAAGTAGTACAAAAAAAAAGAGTTAATTGCACTTACACCTCTGAAATTTTACCAACTACAGGTAGAATCAACTTTATCGTTTACTGACAATGACCTCCCCTGCCCTTAGTTAACTTCCGTTAGACTTAACTGTTGACCAACTTTAACTGTTAAAAGAACTAAAATCCCCTAAAATAATATTTTCTTTTTATTAAATAAAAAAAATAAGGTTAGATCTCTACCGTTTATCTCAGGTGAGATGGATAGTAGAGATTGTTTCTTCTTAAAAAAAATTATTATAAATTTTTTAACTTTTTTAAAAAAAATTAAAAAAATTAAAGTTTGAAATCCACCCAAAAAAAAAAGAAAACAAAAGAAGAAACTTGCTGGAGATCCAGCCATGGCTGGATCTCCAGCGCGACAAACCCAGAAGGGTTCGTTAACGAAGACGAACTCATTTGGGTTAGTCAACAATCTAGGTTTGCCTTCGAAGGCGAACCCATATCTAGGTATTAAAAAAAAAAAAATTCAAAGAACTCATTTTATGGGTTCTTCGGAGAACCCTTTTTAGGTTTTTCGAACGACCCCAGAAGGGTTCGAAATCAATTCGAACCTTCTGGGTTTGTTTGAAGAACCCAGATTGGGTTCTTCGAAAAACCCAAACATTCTTCTAAAATATATATATATATATATTTTAGATCTATTTTTCAGATTGAATATCCACCGTCCATCAATCTTGATGGACGGTTGAGATTCAATCTTAAAAATGGATCTACATTAATTATAATTAATTTTATTATTATTATTATTATTATAATTTTTAAATAAATCTTAACCGTCCGTTTTTAAAGATGGAGGGATGAATTTGTTTTTAATCTTTTAATTTGCTATTTAATAAAATTAAATTAAAAAAAGTCTAAAAAGATAAAAATACCCTTGACACTGTTAAGTTTGACTAAAGTCAACTAATAGCAGAGGAGGTCATTATCAATAAACGATAAAAGTAATTTTACCTGTAGTTAGTAAAACCTCAGGGGCTGTCGGTGTAATTAACCAAAAAAATTGTTTGTTTGACATATTCGCCAAAGAATCTGAGCTAGTAGGTCTATCTAATTGATTTTTTTAGCCCTATAAAGTAATAATAAACGAATACGCCAAACTTTTACTTTTGATGACGTCAATGTATTATTGTAATGTAGTAGTTATTATTATTGTGGTCTATATAATATTGTTTTTAAGCTTAGACCACTCTGTAGATACCATAGTAGAAGCCGACGCATTTTTTCTTTTTTTATGCTTGTGTCATTTGTTAGGTTGAGAGCAATGTTTAGGCTTTTTCTTAGTTGTCTGTAGTTGCCATCAATATCTGATGTCAATTTCTTCTATAAATAATGCAACTTGGGTCCTGATTTTTTTTAAGTGACAAATGGAAGAAATTCATTTGTCTTCGGGACAATCCGGAAATATCCTCCTAAATTTTGTTAAAATAAAAACAAGTCTGTCTTGATTCAGCATTTGGGAAATCTTCCTATTATGGGATTTTTTGCCTTACAAGTTACAACAACTGAAAGGTGAGCTTTTGGCTCAAGTGAAAGTTTTTCTTTAATTTTGAAATTATAATTTGGTCAAATTTGAATTTTTTTTTTTTTTTCAAATTCCCCATTTTCCAAGACCTATATTTCAAAATGTATCCTTTTCAATAAAGTAGATTTTTGTAAATATTTCAAAATGTATCCTTTTCAATAAAGTAGATTTTTGTAAATATCAAATTCTCAATAATAAACTTTGGAAATTGTACTGCTATGAAAAAATAATGAGATAATTACGATTGATACAAGAATTTAATAGCAGGAATGACGCTAAAATAATCAACAGTGATAAGATCCTTTGAATGTTATAGAGTTTTAAAATCAAATTATTTGTTTGAAATAAATAAAATTGGAAAAAAAAATAAGGAAAATTATCATTGGAATTTTACCATGTCTTAACATATAAGTAGAGTTAAGGAATGTTAGAGAGGCCATTGCATATTACTTTCTTTTTTTTACAATTATAAGATTAATTATAAGTTTATTGGTACCTTATCGAAATCAATCATTACATGTGCAGTTTGAAAATCTACTTTCATAATCGGAAGACATACTCCCATAAAATGGGGACAAAAATTAATATTCATTATGGGGGGAATACAAATGGTGAGACTTGAACCTTACCACTAATGTAGATGGGGAATGTGCACTAACCACATAAATTATGAATAAATATTGTGATTAAATATTATGTTGCGATGAATGAAAATTCAAGAAAAAAACTCCAACATACTCACCCTTAGAGCATCTCCAACAATACTTCAAAATGGAGTATACTCTCATATTTGGAGTACCATTTATTCCAACAATACTCCATCTCACATTCTTCAAGAATTTTTTTTAGAGTTTTGTTTTCTCTCACTCTCAATTTGGAGTACCATTTTCCATACTCCAAAATTACTTTTAACTTTTTATATTCTCATTTTACCCTTATGTCTATAGTTATAAACAAATATTGGACATTGATATTCTCTTGACCTTCTTATTTAAATTTAATTAACGTATAATAATTTATAAATTATAAATTATATAACTATAAAAATTATACCATTATAAAGGTCTCATCAATATCTTTAAAATGAGACTAATATTAAATATTTATTTATTTAAAAAAATTAAGTAATTATTATTCCTATACTATATATAATAGACATTTTAATAATTTTAGTATTAAAATAAAGAATGCTATATATTATAAATTAGTATTAAAATAAACAATACTATATATTATAGACATAATAATAATTATAAGTTAATAATAAAATAAAAATCGAGATAGTCACATTAATATTAAAATTCAAAATGAAGAATAAAAATGACATAAAACCATTACAATAACGATAATAAAAAAAATAAAAAAAATAACAAGTCTAGCAACATTAAACATAAATACGTAATACTCAAGGCATTAATATTTTGGAAGGTCATCCAAATAGCCTCCATGTCCACCGGAAAACTGACCAAAACTATCAGTCGTTGATCATTCAGCTTGATAATTATTTTTTTTTCAAGAATTTCCATCTTCTTCTTTCAGAAGTACTCGCGTTCGTTGGGATTTTTTATGAGATATGAGATTAAATTATGTGAGATTAAAATAAAATAAAATTATGTGAGATAAATTAATCTATAAATTTAAGTGAATGTAAATTAAAGTATTATATAATAAATTAATAAAATTATATTACAATTTTAATAAAAAGATTTTAAATAATTTATAAATAATATTAAAATAATATTTATAAAAATTTAATGTAAAAATAAAATGATATAAAAATTAATTTATAGCAACAAAATAAAAAAAAATAAAAATATAAGATATTTTAAAGATAGAGTTTATTATTAAAGAAAAAAAAAATTAGAATTAAAATATTAAAAAAAAGATTCTTTTTAAAATTTTAAAAATAAAAATAAAATAGAAATATTGTTGGAGATATTCCACTACTTAAAATGTTAGATATTAGTATAGGTATTTGTCCTTTATAATCTTTTATTTAATTGCCCCTACTTTTTATTAAAGAATCTTGGGGTAGTAGTGGCCAAAGAAAAGGACAGAATCTTTCACAAGCCAAAAGACCGAGTAAAGTCTTCCAATCCCCATTGTAGTTCCGTCCATGCCACCAAATAACCTTTTCCAAAGTTGATTGGCCCCCTCCATAATAATTCCAAAAAGGTTTTTCTTTTTTTAATAGAAAATCCAATAAGTTTTACCAATGTACCAAGGAACTGCTCCTATTGGCCACATCCAAAATATATATTATCACGTTTTGAAAAATAATTTACACAACCGGAAGAGACTTGTCCACATTTTAAAAAAAAAAAAAAAAAAAACTAACACCTTTTAGATAGAGAACTATCGGGACCAACCGAAATTAAATTATATAAATATAGTCTGGATAACTACTTTCAACAACAGGAGGGGTCTACCCACACGATTATATTTTTATAGATAATAGTATAATTATATATTTACATATATTAGGTGTTGAACCTTGGTAGGTTGGAAGGGTACTGTAGGGACCTGTCGAGGTTAATCACTAAACGGACGGTCCGAATATCTATTCCGGTAACGGGAGACATCTACTCTCACAATAGGGGAAGAAAACTATCCACACATGCTGGTATATGCATGGTGAAAATTGCACCCCTCACCACTAAAGTGGAAGAAATGTGCATTAACCACTTTATTACAAGTGGATGTGCATATTGTTATTTATTAACCATGATGTAATCTAAAACTTTATTATATATGTGAATAAAACTTATACTAACTATTTAAATTATGAATAGATAATTAGATTTTTATACTTTATACTTTTTGTTTATACTTTTTGTTAATATTTATTACATCACCATGTCGTAGCTATTACAAGGAATTTAATAAATATTATAATTTGGTTAAAAAAAGGATCGAACTTGGTTCATGATTCACATAACCAATGCATGCCCCAAAAGTATTAAATCGTTGAATAAAATGATTTGAAAATCCCTTCCTAATTTGACTGATTTCTTGTTGGTCTAATATTGCTAATACTTTTTGTGTTGGTGTGTATTGATTGCATCTTTACTTGGGCACCACCATAAATCCAAATATGAAACCCAAACCCATTTGTTAATTTCCAACCGATCCGTTTGACTTGCCTTTTTATTTGATTTTTTATAAAAAGGTGAGATTACTCACCAATTAATACAATACAATGTAATTCATAGAAAGAATAAAGTATATTTATATACCAAAAATAAATTGTATTTGATGTGGCAACGTAATTACGTTGGACAAATTCAAACGTGAAATAGATCTACAGTCCGAAATGGGTCCCAAATTACAGTTTCTTCTTCGATGATCATTTTTCTCCAATGGCACCGGTTCTGCCTCGTTGGTAGTGGATGTCTCCCCTTTCCTCTCTTCTCTTCTCTTTCTCCTTTATTCTTTCCTTTCTCTCTTCTCGACAACACTGCTTGTCGCCGCTTTGATAGGCAGCCAATGTAAAGCTAGTCGCTTAGTCTTTCCACTGACCGCCGACTTCCCTCTCTTCCCATCTTCACTCTTCTTCCTTTTCCTCTCTCTCACACGTGAATTAAGCCCCTCCCTTTCTCTCTCAAACGTAAATTAAGCCCTTACTTTCTTTTAGTAGAACACTAGTTAACCAAGTCAAATCTCCTTATATCTGTTGGGTTATCTCTAAATTTATTTTTAAATGATTTGTTATTACAATTATACTCGGTTGTGCTTAGAAACAAATTTTTCTCTTTAAAATACGAAGAAAAATAAAAACATATATTTGTTTTTTTCAAAAGGGGTACAAATATAACATTAATAATTATCGGGACCTGCCAAGATTAATTACTAAATGCATCGTCCGGATATCTACTCCCATAATGGGAGACATCTACTCTCACAATAAGGGGAGAAAACTACCCACATATACTGGTATGTGTAGGGTGGAAATTGAACCCCTCTTACTTAAGTGGACATGCAAAATATATATTTGTTAAGATGTGAAAGGTTTTTAAATTGCAGGTCTACTTATAGTAAAGTGGTTAGTACACCTCCCTCCCACCTCAGTGGTGAGGGGTTTAATTCCCACCATGTGCATATGTGGGTAGTTTTATTCCCTTATTGTGGGATTAGTATTATCCCGTTCCGGGCCGTGCGTTTAGTAGTTAATCTCGGCAGTTTCGGACAGTTATTGATATTGTAATTGTACCCCTTTAAAAAAAAAGTTTTTAAATTAATATAAATATATAATTATTTAAATTATATGATATAAAATGGTGTGTAAATCATGAAAAAATTAGGATCACAAAAAATAGAGTGGAAGTGGTCAAAAATGACAAGCGGAGAAAACCCAAAAATGGAGATGATTGATTGATTATCAAAGAAGCGGAAGAACATGGTGGGCCAGGGAAGCATTAACGATGAAAAAAGGTCGTGCTTGGACTTATCTTCACCAAAGTATTTTAAATGCCGCATAAAAGACAAAATGATCCTTTTTTGTCTGAAATCATCTGTCGTCACTCCTCGACAGTCATGTCCTCTTCTTCTAAGCCTCCATCTTTTTCTCGTGGTTCTGCTGTCCTTTTACTGACCCCACAGAGGCGGCACGCTCTTCCACTCTCACCCTCCTCCTAATCCTACCGCTAATAAAATTTGATCTAAAATTAAAATTAAAAAAAATAATTTTTATACCCATGTAATTATGTAAACATTAAACTCGACGTAGATGAAACTCTTCAGCATATATATATATATATATATATATATATTATTTTAGAAACTGAAATTAAAACCACCCAAAAATTTTCTCTTGGAGAAATATTTCTACATGTAATGATAAACGTGATAAATATCATAAGCAAAAAGTGGAAGTCAATTGTTGAGCAACCGTAAAAGTTGAGTTTTGGATTATAGATTACCTAGATCCTTCTTGTAGAAGGAGCCTACATGAAGTGTGGACCTCCGTCTTTATATATCGAAAAGCAAACTCACTAAATGAACCCAACGCCCCACAATAAATATCATCAGCTCCAGCTACATACCACTATTCAGCCGGCAATTTACTTAATCAACAGCTCACATGGTGGCGAAATTGACTCCTCCCTCTCGCTTCTGTAAACGTATTTGACTGTAAATTCATTACTAGAATTTTTACCCTTCAACTTTTCATCTCTATCAGCTGGCAGTTCAAGAGTAGCGCGCATTTCTATAAATAATTGCATGGAAAACCAAACAATTAATATCCAAGATAATGTGATTAATCTTTTTCAGTGAAAAAACTTTCTTGATATATATATTCTAAAACCATATAAATAAAAACATGAACAAGGGAGGTGCACTCCCAATCAACAGCTCATATAGTTAAATCTAAATGTTTTGTTTCAATTTTTTTTAAGTGAATCAGGCAATATAAGGTTTTATATATAACACGTACATCCTTGACTACTCTACACTTTTTTGAGGTATTAAATTAAATTTAGATTAGTGTAACATCAACCAATTCAGGTGATGCACGCAAATGATATATGAATTGTGTTAATGATATATTTGCTTTTTTAAGATAAATTAACTTATTTATTAATATAATAAATTTTTTATTATTATTGTTACAGGATAATTTAGTGTAGTCATGATAAATATAGTAATGTTTTTCTATCAGTATTTATATCATAAGCAAAAGCAGTTGATGGTAGGTTGAAATAAAAACAAAAAGAAAAAGTTATATCTGAAATGGCATGTCTAAAGCATCCAACTAAAGGGGTGTTTCTGGTTATCAACTAGAATGTGTTTACAAGCAAAAGTAACAATAAAGCCCTCCTGTCTTTTTAGTATTTACTGAAAAGCTCGAGGTTCTCTTGCTTCCTATATAATAGAGGGCACCCCAAACCAACACACAAAAGCAAACCATATTGAGTACAGCTCTAGTTACCTCTCTTTCTTCTTAAAAATTTCCACACACAGGACATGGTGATGCCAGAACAGGGTCTCTCAGCAGCCATGAACGCCAGTACCATAGGATCTGGTAGTGAAGCCATGGTTCTTGCACATGGGTATGGAGGAGACCAGTCTGTCTGGAACAAAATCATACCCTTCTTGGCTCAACATTACAAGGTTTTGGTTTTTGACTGGCCCTTCTCAGGAGCTGTAAAAGATCCTAACCTTTTTGATCCTGTCAAGCACTCTTCGTACGAGGCTTTTGCAAACGATTTGATCACTCTTTTAGATGAGAATGATGTGAAGTCATCAGTGTTCGTTGGTCACTCCATGTCTGGTATGATCGGATGCTTAGCTTCAGTTAAAAGACCTGAACTCTTTAAGAGGCTCATACTCGTCGCAGCTTCTCCAAGGTACTTCTCTCTACCTAAAATTATAACCATTTTTTAGTCGTTTTGTTTAAATATTTTTCAGTCATATATATTTGAGTTGATTCAATCGTAACTGTGTTTTCTATATTCTAAAGTATTCATAAGTTTGGCAAGGCTTTATTGAGAACATATATTTTTTTTTCTCAATTTTATTTTATTTATTTATTTTTTGAAACAAACAAACAAACTACAAAACCAAAGAACTGAAAAAGCAAGGCTTACAATCAAGCCACAACTGAACCTCCTTAGACGTCAAAGATTTATTTTATGTTTTTAGTTTTATGGGTTTTAATCTTTCCATGATATGCAAAATTTGATGCATATGCTACTATGCTAGTCAACCAAACTTAACAGGATCTGTTTATAACCAAAATAAACCTGTGAAGTAAACTCTAGTTTCTTCTGATCTCAAACATGTGGACACAATAGCCTGATTAAGATACTGCCGGATTTTCTCTCCACTATCCAAGAATTGCGCGGACGATGTATCCTGTGTTCTCCATAAATTATTCTTAAAATTAAATAAAGTTCATTAACTTCTCATATGGTTAGCCAAACCCACAATCAACCATCGTTGAACGCTTGAAGCCGGCCAAAACACATGAACGATCAATAAGCACGTTCCACTTTTTTTATGGCATCTTTTTATAATAAAAAAATTTGTTGCGGGTAGTAACTGTTATAAAAACTATTTTACTACGAAATATTGTGATAAAATTTTAAAGTTTTCGGCAAAAAAAATAAAATTTTTAATAGTTACACGGATTGATATTCATGGCAAAAAAACCACTACAAATATAATATATATTTTTTTGTAGTCTTTTTATTAATTGTCTAGTTTTAGTAACATGATCTCTAACATTAATTTTCATTAGCGTTTGAACTTGTTTTTATAATTGAATCAGCGAATATTAAAATTTGTTGCCAACAAATTCTTATCAATTTCTCATGCTAATTAAATATATATATACATTAAGGTACATAAACACTGATGATTATGAAGGCGGGTTTCAGACATCAGACGTTGAACAGATCATCACAAACATAGAAACCAACTATAATGAGTGGAGTTCGAGCTTCGCATCTATTGCCGTGGACAAAAACGATCCTCTCTCAGTGGAAATGTTTGAGAAATGCCTGAAACGAATGAGACCTGAAGCTGCAACTCCCTTGGCAAAAACTGTGTTTTACAGCGATGAAAGGGAGATTCTGGAGAAGGTTACGACCCCGTGCACCATCGTCCAGGCTAGCCAAGACATTGTTGTGCCAAACTCGGTCGCTTACTACATGCAGGAGAAGATCAAAGGGAAATCAACCGTGGAGATGATAGAGACTAGTGGACATTTCCCGCAGCTGACTGCTCATCTCCAGTTTGTTGATGTCCTAGGTGGAGTATTAGGTTTGATCATTGAAAATAAGTAAGATCAAATGATGATGTAGCTAGACTCTGGCTTCAAGTAGTTTTCTTATCACTTATCAGTACCATCTCTACGTTGTAAAATCCAGACTATTTTATTTTACAAGTCTTAACGTAAGACAAAATGATCTATTTTAAAAGATAAAGATGGTACGTATTTCCTTTGTTATTGTTTAATTTCTTTGATTTTTTGTGCATGGACGGTCAGAGAAAAGAAGCCATTGACAAATGCCTATTAAGACATTAAATTAATGTGTTATTAATGTTGGCATGTAGAATGTGTTGTCGGTAAATCAATTGGTTGTGTTTGATTAGATAGGGTTTTGTGACCTTTTTGAGTTTATAAATGCTTATAATTTGAAGCTGTTTGGATTGAACTAAATGGATTGGTGTGTTTTCTACAATTATATATTCCACCGGCTAAATAAATCATTCTGTTTGATTTTCTTTACTTTAAATATAATAAAGCTACTTTAGAAACAGATGATGTGGAAAGATTTAAGTAATCACTTAATTTTAAAATTTTACATTGATTTAATGGATATAATAGTATTGATTAGGTTAAAATATAAAATTCTATGAAATTAAATCATATATATATATAAACACATAGGCATTTTTTCATAAATAGCCATTAAATTATTGGAAAGATTAAATTTATCTTATCTCCCAATAATATTATCGTTTTTGTCAATATTTTCATTTTGTGAACAAAATTGTCTTTCTATCAGTTTTAAATAAAAATAATAATTCAGAATTGGATCACAAACCTATATCTGCTCGTACCTCCAACAATGGAGGTTACATATCTCCATTTTTAGAGGTTTGTCAGGCCTCCATTGTTGAAGATTGGAGGTCTCTGACAGATCTCAGTTGAGAAATTTCTTTTAATAAGGTGTAAAATTAGTATTTTTTTTTCGAATTTTAATTTTACATCGGTATATCAATCAAATCATGTTAAATTTGATAAAATTTTTAAAAATGGATAAATTAATAATTAATTTCCCATGATTTTTTTTTTGTTAAAAATAGTGACATGATTTCTCTCCTATCCGTGAGAATTACTTTTCAAACAGTACTTGAAGTAATTAATGTTACAATCTTGACAGACTCTTGAACCGAGTAGTGTTAGCCTTAAGACAAATACATGCATAACAATATATAATCAGACAAGCTTGCAAACACAAATTCTAACAATTAAGAAAATTCCTAGTTTAAAAATAGTGAAATTTGTCATATCAAACTTACAAATTTTTACAAATTTTGTTTTTAATCACATTCACAAATTTGATTGTTATTAGCCAACTTTCAATAATGTATTTTAAAAAATAATTAGAAAATTACTAAAATACCTTTAACTTTAAAATATAATTGCACATCCACCTATAGTAAAGTGGTTAGTGCACCTCCCTCCCACCTCAGTGGTGACCATTCAATTCCCACTATGCACATTTACCAGTATGTGTGGGTAGTTTTCTCCCTTTATTGTGGGAGTAAATGTCTCCCGTTATGGGAGTAGATATTCAGACCGCGCATTTAGTGATTGATTTTGACGGTCAATTGACATATAAACTAAAATAATCTAAAATCACAAAAATCATTAGCAATCAAGAAGTTATTAGAGATTCTTATTTCTTTGTTAAGATCTAGAGATTTTTATTCAATAATGTAAAACTCTCACTCAAATTTATTTATAGTCTTTGTAATATAATTTCTTTTATGAGTTTTGACAGTGTGTATTATTTTATGATTTGAGCACATGAAACAATATAACCCAAAGTTCATCAATTTTAGAAGATTTCACAAAATAGTGTGCATTTCGTGAAATCTTCTCCTTTGTTACGTGAAATCTTTTTGTTTATTACCTAAAATCATGATCCTTCATCACGTGAAATATTTTTCTTTCATTTTGTGAAATGTTTTTCTTCATTTCATGAAATCTTCTAAAAATCAGACAAAATTTGAGGTTTCAAGCTTCCATGTTCACAAATCATAACAAAAATGAAACATAGAACCAAACCTGTAAAATGTATTATATTACAACAATTATAAACACACTTGAACCCAAGGTCTGATTTAATAAGAAATTTTATTTATGAATGACTTGAACTTTGTAGGTTTTAGAAAGAGAGAGAGGGGACCAAGTTGACAGAAAAGAGAGAAGAGAGAGTGTTGGGACAAAAAAAAGATTTTTAGGGATAAGGGCATTTTAATAGTTTTACTCCAAATTTGTTAAAAACAATCAAATTTTTCGTGTGTAATTACAGTAAAATTAATAATTTTCATGTACTTATATCAAATATTAGGGTATTTTATTACAATTTGTTCTTTATAATATTATTCATACTTTGAAGTTGATTATTGATATTTTCTAAAAAATATTAAACCTGTCATTTACATGTCACATAGTGTGGCATGAGTGTGTGAAACATTTGACAAAAAATAAATAATTGTTCAATTGGTTTGATTATATGTGTTTAAAGTGGTAATATTAGGTCCCCCTAAATATTAATAATTCTAGATTATTTAAATTATTTATCTAAAATTATGATAAAATAATATGATAAATAAGTTGTAACTAATATATCATCCATCATATCATTTCATGATTTATTTAATACTTACTACTGAAATATCATATCATTTGAAGATGATTTTGGCAAATAAAATTTGGTAGTTTTATCATTAATTATTCATTGCGACTTTATGTTTTATACTTCTAATATTACTCTGCCAATGTTCGGTTGTCCCTAGAATCAGCCCAAAGTGTGTATTAAATGGTTGTACTCTGGATTTGGGCCAAAAGATCCTTCAACACCAAGCTATTTTGTTGATAAGTAATATATGTATTGATGTTGTTATATTATTAGTAGATAATAACAAGTCTGTGATAGAATTGGCGTACCACCTTTTATATCTATACTTTTGATCTACAAACATTTATAATATGAATTGATATTCAAAATCATCATTCCTAATTATATCAATGATCATATCTATTAATTTTTTTATAAAAAATTAATAAACAACAATATTTTATTAAGTATAATAAACCATTTAAACATAATAATATGATACATCGATCCCACTTTATTTTTTATTTTTTGAATTTTATGTCGATCCCATTTAAAATTAAGAATTTATCCTTTTCATATGAAATGTAATAATACTTTTCTCCAAATTAATCTACGTATATATAAATACAAACTTTTCAAATGAAATAACATAACATTTTAAGTGCTTTGTGAAGAAGCATCCACATTCATACCCAAATATTTCCTACGATATTTTTGATAATCAGTAAAGTTACCATACCCCGATTGCCACCACCTTCGACATCAACAATTAAAAGGATCATGGTTGTGTATGCATATATTTTTATATTATTTATTAACTACCGTAGTGGTAAAAAATAGCCTAAAAAATTTAGATTTAAGAAAAAAAAAAGGCTTAAAATAGCCTTAACAGGCTTAGCAGCTGATAAGACCCAAGAGCCAACTCCCAAAATTGACTAAGTCCAAAATTCAAACGAATGACCAGTCAACCAACAATTCCGAGATAATATGAATTCCTAATATCTCGGAGCACGACATCTTCAACTACCCCTCTAACGACTATCACTTACTGTTATAAATATAGCCCCATCACTTCATAAACAAGGGTCAAGCATTTTTAACAAAAAAGCTGCATTCTGCTCTCAATCAACCACACGACCTAAGTGCAATCCAGCCATCACTCAACATAGTCGACACCGAGCTCTCGATACCACGCTCGACATATTAACGAATACTCTATGCTCGACATACGATTACTCTAGATGGTAATTTCCTTTTTTATCGTTCTTTATTCGAACTCACTATTTAATTTGGGTGTCAGAGACTATTTGATTGGCACCACTACGGTGTCCCAAAGAGCACGACCTCTTTTACTTTACTGTGTAGGTTGTTGACCCTACCTCCATCCGACTCAAGATCCTCGGATCTCTTATGTAGATTCTAGTAACTACAACTATATACAGTTGTTGTTGGTATGTAGAATAAAAAGATTGAGAATCAAGCAAATTACTTAAAGTGGAGAGAAAGGAAAATGTGGGCTCCACATTCTTGGCACCATTCTATTTCTTAAGCAACAAAACTTTGCCCACTCCCTTACCTATAAATACTCCTCAATATAATGGGCAATATGTATAGCACAACAACCACCAAAGCTTGAGAACAAGCTAAAGAGAAAAGCACAAGCAAAGAGTGAGAGTAGCTTATAACGAGAGAGTGGGTGTAAGAAAGTTTTGTGAAAACTTTGAGAGAGAAATTCAGTGAGCATTTGAATTGTAAGTTTTTTCAAATATAATGAAAGTGGATGTGCTTATGTCGAAACACATAAATATATCATATATGTGTCTATTTTTTTGTGTGTAAGTTTTGTAAATAATTGTTTTGCGCTTGCAGTGGTTCCCTCTTCCTCCAACAGTTACACATTAATTTGAATTAAATTTCAATGTCAAATTTAATGAAAACACAAGTTTTAAGAGTTCTTTTTTCAAACAAAGTTGAGGTAGATTAGTGGTAAACTTATTATTTCCACATCAATAATATTATGAGTTCAAGTTGTACCCTCCTCCAAAACTCCAAATTTATAATTTATAGTTTTAAAGAAATAGTTGTCTTCTCCATAATTGAGAGATTTATGGGTCGTTTGTTTTGTTTTTTTGTTTGAAGATTGAAGACTAAAATCTAAAACCTGAATGATATGCTTGTTTTTTCTTTTCAAACTACTGAATATGTTGTCAACTTGTTTGTTTTTTTAAAATAAAAATGTCTGAAAACAGATAATTTGACATTTATACCCTTATTACTATTAATTGTTATGTATTTTTATTTGTTATGATACAAATAACTAAAACTAAATAATTTATAAATCCTAAAGCATTTTTATGTATATATGAATAAGATGTTATTCAGGATGAAAATATAATAAATAATTATATTAAAAAAATAATTTTTATTTTAGAAGTCGAGACCGAAATATATATATAGCCTCAAATTATAGGATAATTATTTTATTCAATCACAATTATAAATAACAATATAAATATAGCTAGTTTGCTACTACTGCAATACAAATATTTGATTCTTTAGATTAAAATATATTTTCTAGTAAGATTAAACAAAATAAATCAAATATTTATAAAAGTTTATTTGCAATTTGGTCTCTGAGTTGTTGTATACAGTTAATCCGATCTTATAAATTCATTGTTATTACTTGGTGTTTAATTTTGATTGACGTTTGTCATTTATCCAATTGAAGCTCCTTATCATCATATTACAATATTTTTTTATTTTATTATTATTATAATAAGCTGTTGTTTCTAACCAGAATAGAGCTTCTGTCTTCTGTAATATTATTGCAGCTTTTCCTTAAAAAAAATATTATTACATTACAAGAAAACAAAGAACTACAATCTATACTAACAAAAACAATTGAATGAGAAGCTACACCAAGAAGTAAAAAAAAAAATGATGAATACATCACAAATAAAGTTATAATTTTTCATTATAAACAATAAAAATATATAGAGTACAAGTAATTCGATAAAGAAAATAAATAAATGATTTTTACTACAATTGTACTCGTAGATATTTCAATCCTTCGATTCAAAGAAGTTTTGAGCATAAAAAGTGATTAGAATTTTTTTTTTTATAAAACCATTTTTGGAAAATATTTTAAATATATGTTATATGTTATAAAGTTAGGAAATATGTTATATTTAGAATAATACTTTTGAAATTTTTTTTATAAATATATGTAAATGATTTGCAATTAAGTAAAAAGTTTAGAATTTTTTATTTTTTTTAAATATTTTTAAATTATCTAACTACTTTAAAAAAAAAAATTTAATTACTTCAATTTAAACCTATTAATTTATAAGTGAAAAAAATAATCAATCCTTATACTGACATGCACGGCATGACAGAATCATCCTTTTATTTATTTATTTATATTTTAGGTTTTCGGTTTTCTTTTTCAATTTTTTTTTTGTTTTGCTTGAATGGTTTGCCTTTGGAGAGAATAAATAAAAGACACGTGTGTCTTATTATAAAAGGGCAGTTTTGTCCAAACATCTATTTTAGTGCTAAAATTACATCGATCTTATTATTACATTTTAGTCATTAAGTTTTTAAAAAATATTACATTTTTACATAATATATACCTATTAAATTTTTTGATCCTCCACTCTTCATAATTACATTAAAATAGTCATTTTGTTAATCATTAGATATCGATCCATGGATAATAACATACTTTCACTTACACATCCACTTATAGTAAAGTGGTTAGTGCACCTCCCTTCCACCTCAGTGGTAAGGGATTTAATTTCTACCATATACATACCAATATATATGTGTAATTTTCTTCCCTTATTATGGGAGTAGATGTCTTCTATTATAGAAGTAGATAACCAGATTGTCCGTTTTGTAATTAATCTCGACATATTCCAATAGTTGTTAATATTGTACTAGTACCCCTTTAAAAAAAAAAAAACATACTTTCACTTTACAATCTCATATATGGGACATGTGGCATATACTAAAATAGCGTTAGAATTTAAAAAAGTTTATAAATTATAAAAAGAAAAATGAGGTAGAAATCAAATTAAAAAATATTAAATAATTAAATAAAATAAAAAAATATTTTATTTTTTAAATAGATAAATGGATCTCTATTGTCTATCTCTAAAATAGACACTGGAGATCAAATTAAGATAAGCATAATTTGAAATATGAGATTATTTTTAAAGCGTTTGGTTGCCAATAATAAAATTTCTCTTGTAATAAAACCCCATTAAGACTTTGAAAAGTTAGGGATCATTTGTTTTTTTGTTTGAAGATTGAACAGTTCTAAATTTTACTGAAGACTGAAATCTAAAACCTCAATGATATGTTTATTTATTTATTTTTTTTCAAATGACTGAATATTGTGTCAACTTGTTTGTTTTTTAAAAATAAAAATTTCTGAAAACAGATAATTTAACATTTACATCCTCATTACTATTAATTGTTATGTATTTTTATTTGCTATGATACAAACAACTACAACTAAATAATTTAATAAATCCTAAAGCATTTTTATGTATATATATTAAGCTACACTAAGAAGTAAAAAAAACCGATGTATATGTCACAAATGAAGTTATAATTTTTTCTTACAAATAATAAAATTACAAGCACAAATAGTTCGATAAAGAAAATAAATAAATGATTCTTATCGGAATTTTGCTCGGAGATAATTCAATCTTTCGATTCCAAGAAGCTTTGAGGATAAGAAGTGATAATTTTTTTTTTTTAATAAAGTTGTTTGTGAAAAGAAATAGGGTAAAAGAAATAAAATTGTATGATATAAAATTAAATAAAACTTGAAATATATTATATTCAGGAGAATATTTTTAGAAGAAAATATTTTAAATATATTTAAGTGATTTGTAATTAAATGAAAAGTCATAATTTTTTTACTTTTTTTTTAAATGTGTTTTAGTATTTTTAAGTTATTTGACCATTTAAAAAAAATAAAAATTTAATGGATTTAATTTAGACCCATTAAATTATAAGTGAAAAAAATAAACAACTTTTTAATCTCCCAGGATAGCTCTAGAAAAGTTGAGAGTAACTATATGGCTAGTTGGTATAACTGTGCTATGTGAAAAAACAATTATAGTTGTAGACGAAGGAAAAAACAGCAGTTGTGTTAAAATAAAATTACAATTATGCCACCATTAAACTTGCAACAATTAGATCTCTCATGTTGTCCATTTCATGTGAACTTGAAGCTGTAGTCGTCTGTTTTTCATCATCAATATTGATCGCAAGTTGATGATTTGTACAGTAATATGGACTACCCCTAATTTTCTCAAAGTGACGATCATGTGTAGCACGCCTTTAAATACAATTATACAATGTTATTGATGTAATTACTATTTTTACTTGCTTGATGAATGGATAACTATATATATCTCTTAATATTTTCTATATTTTCCTCCACACTCCAAAAGTCCGTTCAATAACACTCCAAAGAGAAGAATGTGTTTGGTTGAATACCTCTTTATAACTAGTAGGTTGTCTACCTTGTTGAAATTGTGAAAGATGATGTCTTTGACCTTGTTGAAGCAATAAACCAAGGCAAACCTAGAAGTTATAAACCAAGGCAAAACCCAAAATCAACCAACACATAAACTCATCTCAAATCAACAAGAAAAACCATCCAAATGCATAATAAGTAATAACCAAGGAAATTAAAAATTGAGCAACACCAATATGTTTGAAAGATTGGGATGATGGGAGGATGATTTACGATAGGATAAAAAAACAGAATATTTAAGGTTAGGGTAATTTGTAGTTTTAAGATAAAATAAGGAATAATTTGATTTAAATAAAAATTTTATTAAAAATGATTAACTTTTCGGTTAAGTTAAAAACTGAAGTTGGATTGGACTAACTTCAGCTTTTAATTTTAGGAAGTAAGTTAAATCCTCCAATAAGATTTACTAAATAATTTTTAAATTACAACTTATTGAATGAGTATTTTTATCTTATTTGAAAGCTAAACCAAACGGGCCATAGTTACACCATCACGTTATGTTTTTGGTGTTAAATTAAATAACCCAGTAATTAAGACTGAATTTGGAGGGCAAAACAGTCAATACAAGTATCCTTTTGGTAGCTTCAGTGAGTAACGAGTTCCACATTTCTACCCTTTTTTCCTCCAAATAAAACATGCGAGGCATACTCTCAGCTACTCAGCTCCTAACCAAATCATCATCAACACTGGTCCTCAACACTCTCTCCCAGAGCCACCAAATTAACTGTCGTTTCGTTAGATTCTCTCTCTCTAATCACAGTTGTAGAAGCTTGGCGATCATGGCTGGGAGTGGCGCCGAAGAGTTCGTCAAAGGAAATGTTCATCCAAACGGTGTCGCTGTCATCACTCTCGATCGCCCCAAAGCTCTCAACGCCATGTATCTAGGTGAATTCTTTTCCTTTTATTTTTATTTTTACTTTTGTCATCTCTCAATTTCTTTTTCGTGTAATTGAACTCTTGAATCGTATCACCGTATGCGTTATTTTGTGATAACAGGGTATAATTACTGATAACTAATACTGTAATTTATTATCTTACATATTTTGGTGATATATAACGTGTGATAATTACTATGTAGTGTTATATAGGATTTAAACGAGGTTATTTAATGCAGGATTGTGCGATCAACTTAGACTTATTTTTTTTAAAAAAAAACTAAGAACTTACATTTTGAAGTTTTGAACACTAGAAAAGAACAACGCCTAATCTAAATCAGGATTGCGCTTCAAATTTAGTGTATAGTTGATTGATCAAAACTTGTTATGCCACTCTAAATTTTGGACTGGTGTTGGTTCTGAGTTTATTTTTCAGTTAGTGGTCGATATTATTATTGAAATGAAATATCTAGACACACTGATCTTTCGAGTGATAGTTTTACACTAGTATATATGCTAGCTAAAGTGAGGTTATCTCTTTTTCTTCTTTGTTTTTGTTTTTTGGTGTTTAGTTGGGTGATATTGGTCTTGTACTGCGAAATGAAAGGTGTTGTTGGTATATTTGGCGGCCCAAATAGGGGAAAGGCATATGGCCAGTGCATGCTAGTGTGTGCAAAGTGTAGAAAACACATAGCAAAAAATACACAATATGCAGAAGATAAAACATAAACACTTGGGTTCTTTAACATAGAAAAATCCAGTATTTTTCTTCTTGTTAGTTTGCAGGCAATACTTCATCTCTTTGGTTCTTGCATTGTGATCAGAGGAAGCTTTTCCAAGTTTGTGATTGCTTTCCGATTCCGGAGATACAACCATCCATTTGATCGATTTCACAAGTATTTTTTTCAGCAAAAGCATGTGAACTGAAAAACTATTTTTATTCGAAATTTCTTTTATTAGTATCAGAGCATGTTTGTGATTGTATTTTGGTAAATAATATCATACTATGATTGTTTATTTGATTTTTGTACAAGCATAAACACAAAAATGGCATAACACCACATCCGTGTATAATATGTTTTTCTGCCATATATGTATACTTTGGTACGTGTACATGTGTTATGAATTCAGTTATGCAATTCAAAAATTGAATATAGCCCCTATTTGGGCTCCACATATACATCTCTCATTCGCCCAAAGTGGGACAATGTCAATTAAACATGATCTCATAGAGGAATTCTTGGGTCTCTAAAACACAAACTTCATTAGAACATTCAGAACATATATACACGCATCATAGTATACATATATGGCAAAAAAACATATTATACACATTTGTATGGTGTTATGCCATTTTTGTGTTCGTGCTGGTAAAAAAAAAAAAATTAAACAAACAATGCTAGTATGACATTGTCTACTAGAAATAAGCTCAAACACGATCTGATACCAATGTTGATTTCAAAGAATAATTATGAATTTTGGATTTCCTACCATTCACCAGGAATTCAAATGTGGAAGCAAATAGATTGCTGCACGGATTGTATCACCAGTCGGAAAACGATCATGATCAACGGAAAGTTCCCTGAATTCACAAATGCAAATCCCCTCACTTATATTCTCTGGTTTGTGTTGACACAGAAGAATTTAAACAATGGGAAAAATTCCATTTTTCCTCTCTTGTTCTCTGTCTTCTGTCTTCGGTCTGTGTTCTCTATGTGCAGAGACCACCCATAGAACTCTCTCCGTTTATGCATATCACGCCAGTGATATATATGTTGCTGGCTTATGTTAAGCACACTGATCACAGAGGCAATAGCCTTTTTTATATATTGTAACTGCACTTGCAGTTACATATTTAATTGCCCATCTTGGGTGCCAAAAATATGCTAACAGGTGCAAATGATGTAGAGTTGTAAAATGAATGAGATTGATGGCATAACATTAGTTGCATTGTTTTTAGGAGGGCTGGCGATTTTGCATTTAAGAGTTGGGGTCGAAGTTTGCAACTCATTTTATTATATGAGTTGGGTTTGCATTAACCCTTTCAGACCTGATAAGTCATCATGCTCTACTCTTCATTAATAAATACTTCCTAATAGATATGATATATACCCTTAATTGTAATCTTGATGATATTTTAGTCATTGGAAAAACTACTGAAGGCAATATGGCATAATTATAAAATGGGAGAGTCCCAAAACCCCTTGAGGTTTGATCGTTTTTCAAAAACAACCTTCTAGTTCAAACTTAAATGAAAACCCTCTAGTATGGAGGTTTTTGATATACAACCAGGAGGTTTTTTTAACTAAAATTTGAAATTATAAAGTGTTTTTGGTCTACAATAATGGTGTTTTTTTTTTTTTTTAAATCTAAACTAGAGAGTTGTTATTTTAAAAAATAGTCAAACCTCATGGGGTGTTTTGCAAACCTCTCTAAGAAAATTATAATTGATAGTTTTAATTGTTAAATTAAATCATATAAGAATTCTATTTTCTTAAATTAAAATTATTAAGGAAAAATGTTGTTCGAAAATATAGGTTATACCAGTTGCCTTTTGGATTGATTATTCAAATGGGTCAGATTTGGGTTAAGCCATTTAACTTCTTATTAAAGTGGGTTAAGTTTTGGTCTAAGAACCAATTTTTTGTCCTTCATACTTCCAAGAAAATGAGTTTCTTGTGCGATTGAGTTTTGTTTGTACAACTGTTACCAAACTAATACCTATATATAAGTGTGTTTGGGTATGGCTCCTTTATTGATTAAAAGAGCATTTTTAATATACCAAAAGCTCTTTTGAATACATTTTGCTTGTTTGGCATCAATTAAAAAAGCGCTTTATTATTCAAAAAAGCTCTTTTACATTTATTGGGAGAAATTCAAATTTGAGCTTCTTGGAGAAGCTTTTTCTGGCCTATTTAAAAAGAAACCAATTGTTTTAAATACCCTTATAATATTTTGCAATACATCATTTACCTTTTCATTAGAAAAGCTTCTCAAATACTTTTTTGTAATTTATTACTACCAAAAACACTTGCATAGATATATTAGCAAACAATCTATCTATTCAAAAGCACCTTTTTAAGTGACAACCAAACACTTAGTGTTGAAAGCTCATATGCAAAAAAATTATTTGTAAGCTTTTCTTGAAAGTCATACCAAACATTAGTACTCTAGGTTCTTATGTTGCCATATCTGTTAATGTAAGTGCTCAACTCGGGGATGTCAACAGGTCATATAGGGGTCAGGGGCGGGGGCGGCTCTTCCACCCTCGTCCCTGTTAACCCTCTTACCCTTGTCTCAAACACCCCTTAGTGTAAACAAGGGTGAGGGTCCCCACCGACGCCCCTAATTGACTTAAAATCTGAAATTATCTTTGCCTGTATAATTAATGGTTCATAAATCGACAATAATAAATATATCATCAACAAATTTTCATACATACAAAATTTACAAAATAAAAAAATGATTAACTAAACTTCGTAAGTCTCTCATTACCATTACCATAAGATTAATGGCAACATTCTAATTCCACAATAAAAATACAATTTTTTCATTCTAAAATTCACAAAATTAATAGTCCAAAAATAGACAGTAATGAAATCATTTTAGGGTAAAAATGTTAAATTTCTATTTTACAAGGCCGGGGCGGGGTGCGTTTTTGAATCAGGGGAGCTTATACCCCACCCGTTTAGAATTAGGGGGTGGCCATGCATCCCTGTCCCTGCTTCCACCCCGAAAAGGGGTACTCCACCCAAACGGGGCAGGGCTCTGCAGGTAAAATGCTCCACTGGGTGTTCTTGACTTCCCTATCAACCTGAGCTGAGCAGTTTCCAGTCCTATATATTAATTTTAGCTTGTCAGTCTTTGTTTTTTACTTCCCTATGAACCTGACCTGAGCAGACTTCGCTTTCAGTCTAATTGTCACAAAATAATTAAAATGATAATAATCATCTCTGTAGCTGCCAGGTTCTGCTTGTATTAACTTTTAGCTTTTATGGCATAGATATGGACATAAAATACAAAAGTTTTCTTGATGAATGGGAATCAGACCCAAGGGTCAGATGTGTTCTAGTTGAAGGCAGCTCACCTCGTGCATTTTGTGCAGGTAATTGAATAAATATTTTTCTTTGCTGGTACTTCTTTACTTCTTCAAGGCATCTATCGCTTTTCTTCTATTGAAAAACTTTCTGAAGTCCACTTAGCTAAATTATATTTTAGAATTACAAATATCTTCAAGGCATTTATCTCTTTTCTTCTATTGAAAGACTTTCTGAATTCCACTTAGCTAAATTTTATTTTAGAATTACAAATATACAATCAGACACATGAATATGTATATAGATTTCTGGGTTATCTTCTTTTCACTGCTAGGACAGGTTTTGAAGATGACCATTAATGGAAAAATGCAGGAATGGATATTAAGGGGGTTGTTGCTGAAATTCAGAGGGACAAAAACACACTTCTCGTGCAGAAGGTTTCTTTATAATGCATGTTTTATGTTGTATATTTGCCATGCACGCTTGCTTGATTTTGTTTATTGATTACTTTATTTGCACTGCTGCAAGCTGTTTTACTTTTCGGTTGCTTTTAAATGTTGCATTGTTGTTT